>CAHIKZ030005535.1:2302500-2391015 GCA_903632075.3 Acanthosepion pharaonis
TTATATAAAAAATCTACACATTCAGTTAGAATTAAAAATTTAAAAAAAAGAACGTCATTCATAATGGCTAAAATAATAATCGAAAGTGCACGGATATGCAGAACATTTGGGCAAGTTTTACACACTTTATGTCTAGAAAAGAAACAAATTATGCGAACACAAGAAAAATGAATTAAAAATCTTAAACGCAGTAACATGTCTGTCGTCTTCAATGAAACTTACATAAAAAGGATTACAACTCAAATACCCAATTAAAAATATATATATATATATATATATATATATATATATATATATATATATATATATATATATATATTGAGAGAGGGAGAAACGCTCACGCACACACACGTAGACATTGAAAAGTCAACACCACCCAGAAGCGACAGTCTGTTTCATGCTAAACGCAATTGACGATTGCATTTATACATGAAACACTGTCGCATCTGGGTATTGATTTCTACGTCCACTTTTATATTTAAACCCATTTTATCTCTGATATTGAACACTTTAATCCATAAATATCGTTTACCTTAAAAACTAAATGCGTCGTTCTTCATAAAAATTGAGCGTTATGGCGGCTGTTACGGCGTTTATATATATCGCGTATATAATGCGTTAAAAATACCATTTCTCTGCTGTGCATCGATAGTTAGGGGTCTCTGACTGATATTAAACCAGTCTAGATTCGATCCCGGCTTGAAGCAATCGGATGTCTAATCACACTGATGAGCTGTGATACAGCGAAACAGTCTGTCTGTGGATGATATATAAAATAAACCCATTAATGTTTTCAGCGTTAATCTTTAAATTTTCGAAAGAATAACAATGATTTTACTTCTGTTTATAAATACATGTTGCAAGATAAAATCCATACATTTGCCTTGATAGAAAATCAGAGGACAAAAGATGTTGGTAAAAAAATGTTTCCGTTGTTTGTATTCTAGCAAATATAGCCCTCCATCCCCCGCCGGAAATGTAAGAGTTTTATATCTCTTGTAGATCATAAGCTTGTCTTTAATGCAGTGTTTTCGTGAATTCTTTCCTTTCCTCCACCCGCCACCCTTCTTTATTCTCACTCGGCTTCCTCTCTCTCTCTCTCTCTCTCTCTCTCTCTCTCTCTCTCTCTCTCTCTCTGTCTCACCATAGCAGCAAATTTTGATCATCTCAACGATACTTTGTTTCTAACGGACGTTACCCAATATTTCTTGTTTAACCCTTTGGAAACAGAACCTCATGTGGAGTTTCTGTACCAACACGGATCGATTTTCACATGCCCTTATTTGGAACACACAAAAAAAATCGATATAAAATCACAGAATACAGAAAGCTATCATAGAAACCGACATTAAAAGGCCCGGATGTGCAAGAAATGCGAGAAACAATCTGATTGGCTGGTACGAAGACCAGTCAGCTAATCTTGAGCCTTGTATTATCGACCCACTAGTATTCTTCGGCATTCGTCATTTCGGCCGATAAATCGACCCTCTCATCTTCTAAAGGTTCATCCATCCACACTACTCGGTTCATGATATTTTCAGCATTCGTCAAGAGAACCACCTTCACTTTTAAGCTTACGGATATATCACGTTGAAACACCGGTTCTTGTAAGATCACCAAAGTTAAGCAACGTCGAGCCTGGTCAGTGCCTAGATGGGTGATCGCTTGGGAATACCAGCTGCTTTAAGCTGGAATGTATAGATGGTGTAACGGCTAGCAATTGTTAATCAGAGAGTCGAGTTCCAATTTCATTTGGATTCGTTATATTCTTTTACGCGCAAATACCGTTGCGAAAGTTATGAATCCTGTTGTGGCCATGTTAGAACCAGAAATAAAGACACAAAGAGAGGAACTGAGTTAAACAAATATATTAACAGAAACAGTAATACAAACCATATTCAAACGAGATTGTTACAGCAAAAATGTTTGGTCCAACTATCCAAAGCTTACTGCTAGAAACTTCCCTCTCTAAAAGGCAGTACCTGCTCCTGTTTATAACTGGGAGAGTCCATGCGTGCGTGGGTAAATTACCATAACAAATCCACTTCTTCTACCGCCGGCTATGGGTTAATTAGTAATACTTGTAACACTAAATCATTATCATAGCCCCCAAAACTAGTACTGCACTTAAATTTGTAAATTCAAATTACCAAAAAGGAAAGATCATCATTAGAATTACGATAAGAATATTTACAGAAAAGCCACAGGGAATCTAGTTTACGTCGGCGGATAAGAGACTGAAGACGATGTGCCAGGTCAGGACCGATAATATTGCAGTTTCTTCTTTGGATTTCATCTCAAATCTCTAGATGCATTGCAGAAGCACCAGACCCGATGTGGCAACAATATCCAATGCATAGACGAATGCTCGACTTATAAATGTGCAAGATAGATTCTGACATGAAAACATTGTCTAGCAAGACAAAGTGAACCATCTTTTCTAGCTGCAGACCTACTAATTGATTCGATAAAATCTTTCAACTTCGTCAGGCTTACCTTTTTGCTCTTTCGAATATAGACATTTTCGAATATATTTAGGTCATAATGTATAAGTATTTTTTTTTAGATAATTAAAAGCACCCGACGAATATTTATATCTTTTTTTCTGTTTACAATGTATCCTTAAAACAAAAGCAAAAACAAAAACAAATCGACAATAACCTAAACATTGGGCCATCTAGTCTATCTCCAGCCCCGGAGCTTCAAAACAAGATGGCGCCAATATAGTTATTTCCTTTGAATAGAATCGTTCCCGTGTTAAAATGCAGTGGCGTCTATGTACTGTCCACTTGTTAGATGGCCGATTCCTGTTTGGTCTCAGCTGTCAACCGAAAGGCCTCTGGCTGTCAACGCATCGCGCATTTTAGCGAGCAGTAAAATCTGCCACCTGATTCAACTCGCCACCCCTGGCAACAGATGGATTCAATAGCAATAACTAGGCACAGATAGCGAGAATAGAAGGGTCAGTCCTTGCAAACATCTGAACTTTGTAGACATTTTCTTCCATCTTTTTCTCTTTTCTTCAAACAAACACACACACATACATACATATATATATATGTATGTGTGTGTGTGTGACAGTTTTCCATTTTTGTATATGAAAGACTGTATTACGTATTGATACAAAAATTTCAAGTTGGATTTGGTGTTAAATGCATGTATATATTCCACAGCCAGTTTCATAAATTGTGGTCCGTCTTTTAAAGAAATCGTTAAACAACCGGCAAATTTAAAACCTGAATGACAGATGTAACTCCAAAAAAAATCCGATTGAAGAAAATTAGTGTCATGTCCAGTCAGAAGAAAAGAGTTTGAGGTGGATTTATTTGCATCCTAGTCGGGTAAGACAACGTGAGAGGAATTCCTGTTCAATCAAATCGGAAGAGCGAATCTCAGGCGAATTCAAGTCAAGCCCAGTCGGAAAAGAAAGCGGGCTTAAGGGGAACTTGCATCAAATACATTCAGTAAAGCCAGCGTTAGGTGAATTTGCGTCCAAACCAATCAAAAAAGGCTAAGTGAGGCACATCTGTTTCTGGCACAGCCAGAAAGGACAGTGTGAGGTAGATTTGTTTCCAGACCAATCGGAAAAGGGTGTGTGAAGCAATCTGTGTCTAGCACATCAAGAATGGCCAGTAAGAGGTGAATTTATGTACAGACGAATCAGAAAAGCGTGCATGAGGAAAATCTGTTTCTAGCATAACCTGAAAGGCCAGCATGAGGTGAATTTGTGTCCAGACCGATCTGAAAAGCGTGCGTAAGGCAATCTGTGTCTAGTACAACCAGAAAGGCCAGTGTGAGGTGAATTTCTGTCCAGACCGATCTGAAAAGCGTGCGTAAGGCAATCTGTGTCTAGTACAACCAGAAAGGCCAGTGTGAGGTGAATTTCTGTCCAGACCGATCTGAAAAGCGTGCGTAATGGCAATCTGTGTCTAGTACAACCAGAAAGGGAATTTGTGTCCAGACCGATCTGAAAATTTCTGTGTCTAGTACAACCAGAAAGGCAATCAGAAAGCAAACTTTAGGTAAATTTCTCTCCAACCTGGTCGGAAATGCAAAGATGGTGTAAATTTTTTTGCACTCCGGATGTAAATGTAAGCATTAGGTGAATTTGTGTCTAATCCGGTTGTAAATGCGATCATTAGGTGAATTTGTATCCCGTTTGTACGAAAAAGTGACCGTGGAGTGAGTTTTTATCCAGCCCTGTCAGAAATAAGAACTCGAGGTTAGTTTGTGTCCAGCCTGGTCGTAAATGCGAGCGTAGGGCGAATTTGTGCTCGGTCCGGTTGGAAATACGAGGATGTGTTTATTTTCTGTCCAGTCTGGTTGTAAATGCGAACGTGTGTTGAGTTTGCGTCCAGCGCAATTAGAAAAGCCGGCATTATGTAAATCCGGTCGGAAAAGCAAGCGTGTGCTTATATTTCATCCAGCCAAGTCAGAAATGCAAACGTGTGAGGAGTTTGTGTTCAGGCCAATTAGAAAAGTAAACATAAGTTTAATCTGTGTCCAGCCCGGTTGGAAATGCGAGCCTGTCGTGCATTTGTGTTCAGCGGTTGAGCAATGGGTGTCAAGAGCAATTCAGGAAAATAACAGTGACGTCAATTAGAGACGATGTTACAAAAACCTATAACTTCTAAGTGGAATAATGTCTACAGAATCGATTCATGTATTTATTTATTTTCTTAATAATTTCACCCCAAGCAAGGTGGGAATGCCACTAGTGCGCAAGGGGGGTTACAGAGAGTAGAAGAAAAGACAGAGAATAGCGAGGATTAAGGAAAGGACAAAAGATGAACGGAATTCAAGAAGACATAAGATGGTGACAGATGTTGCATTTAAATGTTTGACGATTATAGTTATATGGGAAGAAAGTAAACAGAAGGGGTTTCCACAATTGGGAAGTACGAGAAAAGAAACTGTTGGAGTAGAAGTAGCGGTTGCATTTTAACAGCAAATGGGTGGAACCTAAATGCCAATCTAGTAGAACGCTTAATTTCCTGAAGGAAAAAAGCTTGTCAGAGTAGTTTCATGAAAATATTTGTAGAAAAGACAGAGGGAAGACACGTCATTTTTTTTTTTTTTTTTTTTTTTGTCCAAGAATATCTTTCTAGTGGAATAAACATGTAAAAGAAAAAAGTTTTAAATTCGTTAAGAAATATTGCGTGTATGAAAAAAATATCAAATGCACTGTATTTATTAAATTATTTAGATGTATTTTAAATTTGCGTAGGCATTCATTGCTGTAGTTTCATAGGCGAGGATTTTAGTTGGTTATTTTTTGTTTGATTTTTTTATAGACGAAATTTCTGAAGTTTACGCTTTTCTCGTCAATTCATTGTATAAAGTAATTCTGGCGATTATGCTAAGTTCAAATGCGAAATAAAAAAGGAGTTAGTCTTGAAGGTTATTCTCAAATTTTTAAATACATCCCTATTGTTAATATGTAGATGTCATCGACGTAGAGTAAGGGTCGGCAACCTACGGCCCGCGAGCCGGATCCGGCCCGCGAAGGCATTTTGACCGGTCCGCGAACCTGATTACCAATGACTCTATTTTTAACATGAGAGACGAGGCTTTCGAATTCGACAAAAAGCCCGCTGTTATCTCAGTGCACTAAAAATATTAGACTATCTGCCAGTTATCTTTCATGAGACTTATTTTACGAATTTGCGTTGCCTACGTTTAATGTCAAATAATGGATACATATTTGTTATGACTCTTGGCTACATTAAAAGATAACAGAAGCGAAAGAAACGATAAAGTGAAAGAGGCCAGGGAGGGATTGACATGCGAGGTAGCAGAAATCTAAAGACAGTTAAACATACGCGCATTATACATACATGCCTCATGAATGTGTGTATGATACCGCATGTGTACGTACGTAAGTGTAAATGTTTGCAACTATTTGTACTCGTATGTATGGCTATATGTGCTTCATTTTTGTTTTTGTGTGTGTGTGTGTGTGTGTGTGTGTGTGTGTGTGTGTGTGTGTGTGTGTGTGTGTGTGTGTGGTTCGTTTGTGGAACAGTTTTCAATAACAGTTTCAAACCTACACGTCATAATTTCATCCATTTCACTTCGGTTGATTTTTTTTTCACTTTGAAGTATTTTGACGTTCCTTGAGGAAAAGTAATTTTTGTTAGGTGTTTTTTTAATTTTAGATTTTCTTTTGTTTTTCTGATTTCTCAATGTTTATTTTCATTATGCTTTTAAATTATTAGGTTGACAGGGGTCTGCATATGTAATTTTCCTTAATTTTTCATTAATGGACTTCGTCCGGCCCGCGAGCCGTCATTATAACACGATCCGTCCCTCGGGGTCGAATGAGTTGCCAACCCCTGACGTAGAGGCTAGTGATATATTCTAAGGTTGATATATATATATATATATATATATATATTCATACACAGGTAGGCTGTTTCGATGTATCACAGTTCATCAGTGTGGTTAGACATCCGATTGCCTAATGCCAGGATCGAAACCCGACTGATTTTCCATCAGTCGGAAATTTTTCACCTAAGCTATCAGCCCCGGGCAGAGGGGAATGTGATTCTTTAGATATTTATTTTGTAATAAACACGCCAGTGTCTCAGATTACTCGATTCATATGAAGATATTTTGCGTTATCAGTAATAGTAGTCGCTGTTTTCCCTCAAAAGTGCTCGACCGAATTTTTATTTTTTCGGGGGAGTATATATTGTCATCCACAGACAGATTGTTTCGCTGCATCACAGCTCTTGAATATATATATATATATATATATATATATATATATATATATATATATATATATATATATATATTTCATAGTTACAAATTGCATTGGACATCAGTTACGAATTGCATTGGACATCAGTTGGAAGAATCACACAACAAAGAAACGCTTCTATGGACACCTTCCCCGCTAAGAGAGAGAAGGTTTCGGCTAGCTGGTCACTCCTGGAGAAGTAAGTCAGAACTTCGTGAGTGATACCCTCCTATGGAACCCAAAAAGTTCGGTTGGAATACCTCATCACATCTATATTGACCAACATGTAGAGGACTGGAGATGCCATCTGGAGGACCTGCCGACATCGATGTCTGACAGAGATGGTTGGAAGGAACGAATCAGGAGAATCTAAGATGAATTCTCGACTTGATGATGATGATGATGATGATGATGATGATGATGATGATGATGATGATATATAATCTTTTCATCCCAAGCAAGGCGGAAGTGCCACGAATTCGCAGTGGTATACAAAGAGTGAATGTAACAGAAAAGACTGGGTATAGTGGGTGGGGGGGGTTGAAGAAAGGTTAAAAGATAAACGGGGTTCAAGACAACAGAAGAATACGTTTGATATTGCAGCTATTGATTCAATGTTGTTTTTCCGCTTCAAGTCAATCGTAAAGGTGAGGCCAAGAAAGCGTAGTAAGACGCTCTCCTGGAGTAGAGCATCAGCCATGCTGGCGCCAGGGAAGTTTCTCTATGGTGGTTAAATGAGAACACTTTGGTTTTGGAGACATTCAAATTTACAAGCCATTTTCTGTCCCAGTTAACGACTGATTGGGGGTCATTTTCAATAGCAGCGCCCAGGTTACCTTTTGTCAGCTCTGACGGATTTCCTATTGAGACATGTGTAAATGGTAGTGCCATTTGCATAAATGACTACTTTGAACTGATGACATCAGGAAGATCACTGATGAAGATCAGAAACAGCGTAGAATCAGAGCCTTGGGGCACACCTAAGTTCATGTGAAAGGATCTGGAAGCGAGCCCGTTCTGTACAAATTTCATTTCACGATTTGATAGGAACAATTGGATTAAATCAAACAATTGTTCTGTAATACCGTAGCCCTGAAGCTTACGTAGAACACCAGCATGCCAAACCCTGTCAAACGCCTTTGAGATATCTAGAGCTGCTGCTTGAGCTTCACCATTATTATCAAGAGCTTGATATACATATTCTGTGATGGCCTCATCAGCGGTAGACCGGGCAAAACGGAATCCATATTGTTTGCCAGAGAGTAGGACTTGAAAGGTAAGATTCTTAATCATTTCAGCATTGATTAAAGCCTCGAATAATTTACCGAAAAGCGGCAGGGGTCTAATAGTTCGATAGTTAGAGGGGGTCAGAATGTTCTCCAGAGTTCTTAAAAACAGGAACTACAGAGGAGGTCTTACAACAACCAGTGAAGCAATAGTTATAGAGTTTGGAGAGAACTAATGACAGCTTTCACTCAAGACAAGATCTAAAACGCGCATTTTTGAACAGGATGATTAAAAACTTCTTTTTATGGGACATCACGAAGGAAATCACGGAACGAGTCCCAATCTACTCTTTGATAACAGAAGAATATTCTGTTGGTAGGGGGTTCTTGACCGGTGTGAGGGGGGGGATGTTCACAGACACTACTGCATGATCAGAGTTGCCAAGAGGGCAGAACTGTGTAGCGCGACAAGAATCCGGGATAGAAATAAAAAAGAGGTCGAGAAGAGAAGCGTATCCCTCAGGGTTACTGCGGAAACGCGTGAAGAAGTCCGCCACTTGCGGGAGAGATTGAGTGATTCATAATTTCATGGTTTGAATGCCAGCGAGGTCAGTGACAGAGTCTTTAATCCACTTGGCATGGTGGGCATTGAAGTCACCGAAAGAAAATATATTTGCAAACGGGTGTAGGGAAGATGCCCTTGTCTATAATATTGGAAATCGGAAATACTATCTAATACGCAACAATCTTGGGAGAAATGGAAACGATAGAGAAAGAAGAGATTGCTGACTGAGTAAAAATTAGAGAGACTGAGACACATGTAAGAGTGATGTGGGGATTCAAGAGAGAGTTCCCTAGCCAGCTGGAGATGTTCACGTATATAAACTCCCAGGCCATGCATATGGACTTTAGAGTCCTTTCTAAGGAGACGAATGTAACCAGGGATTGAGATAACAGAGAAGAGGATTGAAGAGTTAAGATTAGTTCCACAGAGTGCTAGGATGTCCGAAAAAGAACGATTCCACACTGCAGAGGTTGGTACGAATACCACGAATGTTAAAGACAGGTTAAGGTGTTTACGTGTTTTTTGTTGAACTGGTTTAGGTTTATATTTTTGGTTGTTTATAGCCATGATGATAAACGGCTTAGGGTAGTAGTAGCGGTCTCTCATATATATATATATATATATATATATATATATATATATATATATATATCTTACAATATTTTATATTTTCTTCGTTACAAAGATTGCCTTAAAGAATCACTATACAAGTGCAATATTGGTCTGGATAACTGGGCGACACTAGCTGAAGACCGGGTTTCTTGGACAGCTGGTATTGTTGATGGCATCAAGATCTTCCAAGAGACATCACAAAAATATGCAGAACTGGAAAGAGGAGTTTGGAAAGGATCCATGAATTGCCATCTGCCCAATGCAATCGAATATGTCTGTCCAGGGTGGGTCTGCACATATATATATATATATATATATATATATATATATATACAGAGCGAGAGAGAGAGAGAGAGAGAAGTAATTTTATTTCTTAATTCGACATATTTTTATTACTTAAACGTTATTTTTAGTGGATACTCGTATTTGAGTAGACCTTCCGTTTATTCATGAAACATTATATTTATTTATTTTTGTCTGACGGCGGGATATTCGAGAAATTTTATTACAGAAATATATGGTCTCTCCCGTAGGATTCGAACCTGCGTTACGCTGGGGAAAACCGTCATTAGATTTGACTTGCTTTGACATCTCAGCTACAGAGTGCCTTGATGACCAAACAAAACTGAATATTGCCTTTAAACACAAATCTTTTTCTGATTCTCGAAATAGATATATCTCCTCATTTCAAATCCTAACGTAAACAAAGCAATTTCTAAAGAAAGGGATGGACTTTTTATTTATTAATCCGACAGATTCTATTACTTAAACATTTCTTTTAGTGGAAACTCGTATTTAAGTAGACGCTCCGTTTATTTATGAAACTGTATATTTATTTATTTTATTTGTTTACTGGCCTTAATATTCGCGAAATCTTATTAGAAAAAATATGTTCTCTCCGGTAGGCTTCGAAATCGTCATTAGATCTGATTTGCTTTGTTATAAAGACATGTAAATTGCTTTTATATGTGCTGGTTAAGGTTAGACTAGGTACAACAACAGTTGCTCGATGGCATCTGAAGTAACTTTAGCCTGTCAGATACATCAGTTTCATGTATAAATTTGGGAAGACTTTCTGTAGGAAAAGAAGAATTCATACATATCATCAAATACTTACATATATATATATATATATATATATATATATATATATATATATATATATACTGATGTTCATCCAATACAAAGCTTAAGAGCCACTCAAGGTAGAGGGTTACTGTGTGAAGTTCATGGGGCTATGCAGAAAAATAGCGGTTAACACTAGACTGATGGAACTCTCTTTGGTCTCCATTCTTCCAGTCAACTACCATGTCAATCGTTAGCTTCTGCCTTCATAATTCTTGTTCTTTCATTTCTCTCTCCTTTTTTCTATATTCTTTTCTATTTTCTATTTATTGCTCTCTCTTTTTTTCACATATTCTTTAACATTCAGTAATCCCTTGCATATTAGTGGTTTTACTGCCTTGCTTGAGGTGAAATTATTAAAAATAAATATATATTTGTAGGCAGTCGTTAGTTTACAAAGAAAAATGATAAAAGCGGCTATTTGATGCTGAATAAACGCCTCCACCATTTTTTTTTTTTACTGATCAAGATTTTTAACTGTCAAGGCACTGAGCTTTTATTACGTCTCGCCAGAAATTATTGTTTCTCTTTCTATGATGACTAACGTTAGATTATTTTTCATCCTAATGTTCACCCAGTAAAAGGTCCAAGAGCCATCCAATATAGAGGTTTACTGTTTGGTATTGTATGAACCTAAGAAAAGGTTAGTAGTGACGATCATGTAGACTATACAGAAAAGATAAGGTTTAACCCAAGACTTGAAGAGATCAAGGTTGTTGTGATTTGAAAAACATAATACCGGGAGTTTGTTCTGCAAAGCAGCAGTTCTGAGGAAGAAGCTGTTCGAATGGAACTTCTTCCTTACTAATGGAATACAAAGGGAATGGGGATGATTCATCCTTGTGTACGTGGCAGGGTGGGTATATACGCTTCCATGAAACACTCTTACCTGTCATATATGGATAAGTATTTTCGCTGACTGCGCATTCACTGCATTATTCTGATGCTTGCAACATAATGCAATTCGTGCCCATTGCTAAAACTTAATACCGCCTGATATATTCAAGGACTCTCTGTTGCTACAATTAGCTCTAGCGTTTTTAGCTTGTGTGCACCAGAGAACGCATTTAGCGAAAGCATATACGAAATGTTAGATCATTCTTTTCGTTTCCTTTTCTTTTCCTAACCAATGAGGGTTTTTTTTACCTCTCTCCGACACAGGAGAGCTCTGAAATGCTTGCTTTCACTCCAGCTTCACCGATCTCTCTCTCTCTCTCTCTCTCTCTCTCTCTCTCTCTCTCTCTCTCTCTCTCTCTCGCTCACTCACTCACACAATCACTCCCTCGCGCTCTCTCTTACACACACACACACGCACACACACACACACACACACACACACACACGTACCCGTTATTGTCAACCATCTCATTAAAGATGTATACTAGTGGAGTTCCTATTAATTACTTTCGGGCGAGCAACGACAGCATCTGTTGCAGACGAACCAATGGACAGGGTGGTGTAATTTCGACTCTGCGCTCCGCGTCCCCTACCACTACACTGCTGAGAGCAGTAATTAGGCCGGATTATTCTGCAGCCTTCATCACCTGCGGCTATTCCGCCAAGTCGCTCTTGCAACGAGCACGCCGATCACGGAAAATAGCAATGTCCTGCGTTTGATTAATTCTCAAATCCTTTCCAGCGATTTTCGTTCGAGATTTCGACTCTGTTTTATCGGATGCAGTGTACGCAGCTGAGTCCGCCATCTTTATTTTATTTTATTTTTTTTTCACATATATACACAACTAACTAGATCAAAACGTTGTTCTGCACAACAGGGACCCTATTAAAAATACAACGTCAATTAGGAAGACATGAAATATATCCTTCGTTTCTTCCCCAAACTCTTCGGCGCACACACACACTCTACTTATTTATTTTTAGCCAAGTTTTGTATAAAAGCAAACACAACACTTTCTGGAAAGGAAGAGGCTATTTTGCCCGTCTCGGTTACATAGATAAACATTTTTTTTATTTATTTTATTATTATGAAGGCAAGTAATGTTAAAAAACAACACACAGATTTAACGCAGAGGTTTATTTATTTCCACCGTCAATTGTTAAAACACAAGTTAAAATCATTTATTCATCATCAATTATTAAAGAAGTCTCTGAATATTTTAAGCAGTTGAGGTTTAACAGTCATGGCAAATCCAAAACTTGTCCTTCGGTATGATTCTCTTGCTCGTGCACTTCAGTTGCACCCAGTGAAGACAACACTCACAGACCATAGAATCCATGTTGTTCAAATACTATCTACGTAGCTCACATAACCACTGCGCTGATGACCTAAAGCCTCCATAAACATGTTGCACAGATTTCCAACAATCTGGATCAAAATATCTGCGGATGTTCTGCATTGACACATTTTAATTCAGACATGTTGTTGGTATTATCGTCAACATTGAATTCTACAACATTGAATATTGTTTACACTATTTACATTATTCGGACTATTGTCCTCATCTTTGTCGCCATATTCATTATAACTTTTCGGCTGTTGTACGCTTCCGCCTTCTTCAGGTGGTTGGAATGTCGAACTGAAAACTGTGGGATCAGGTTAAGATCATGGACAAAGAATATCATGTGCTAAGCCACAAAAATCTCCTGAGCGGACGAATCATAGAGATGAATACAATATGGGAACCAGTAATAAGAACTGACAGAGAAAAACGATAATACCAATGAAAATTGCAATATGAGTTCTGGTAAAAACATGAAATGATAACAGCAAAAAAATCACTGGCAAAAATGGTTCCTGGAGACATGAGGTTTATAATACCCAGAAATGCCAACGACATTGGTTACATCCAGTGACAGGACCCAAAGAGTGTGAGTTCAATACCCGGTTAAGGCAGTGGAAAACTTGCAGAGACGAATTAACATTAAACATGTCACGTAGTGACCCCAGTGAGCGAAATAAAGGGTTCGAAGTGACCAAAATAAAGGGTTCGACATTCCAACCTGGAGAAGGCCGGATATTCGGCCGAAACGTTGTAATAAATATGGCGACAAAGATGTGGACAATAGTCCGAATAATGTAAATGGTGTACATAATACCTCATCTCAGAAATATAGACAGAAACTGAATATTGTTTATTGGCTAATATATATATATATATATGTGTGTGTGTGTGTGTGTGTGTGTGTGTGTGTGTATGTTTATTGGTTATATATATATATATATATATATATATATATATATATATATATATAAAACGAGAACGAAAACAATATATATCCAAACGTTCATAGCATTAATTTTAAAGAGGGCTTAATATCCAGAGTAGGGGAATATTTGAGTTTTATTCCGACATGCCTAAGGATAAAATCAATATAATCTTAAACTGTAGAAAATCAATCCTAATCCACAATAATGAACAGTGAATAACAATTCGGATGAAGATTTTGACATATCTATGGGATCATTGGAGTCTGCTGAGTCCTCTGATTTAGTCGGATTATTTATTTTGTACAACCTTCCTCTTCTTCTTCTTCTTCTTCTTCTAATTATTATTATTATTATTATTATTTCTTTTCTTTTTATGGAAAACCTTTACATATTTCTTTTCCTTTTATGTTCTTTCTCTTTAAATCTTAAAAAAAATTTGAATAATGAAAAAAGAAAGTGATGATTCATAAGTAGCATTTTTAAATACAAACGTTATATACCATTATTGTTTCTCACCTGTCGAGATGCATTCACATCGAAACAAAAATGGAACTTTGTCTTGAGTACTTGTCCGTATGTAACATCTTTATAATATATATATATATATATATATATATATATATATATATATATATATTTAGTTCTAAAATACTATTTATATTTACCTTGTCTGTTTTAACAGCCTATTCTTTCTGGAAATGGTCAAGCAGTCGACAAAGAAAACCTCCGCTATTTTCCATACGTTTCTCCAACTTATTGTTGCTTTTTATCAGAACTTCCAGACCAGAATGAAGAAGTTACTGCCAACGAAATTAAAACAAATATGACCAGAATGATCTGCTGTTAGAAGTTCACAGCTAAGAAATTCTGATTTTCTCAACTATTCCATTCATTCATTTATTCAGGTAACAAATTTTGCACCTCTGTAGTCACCACTCCCCTTATTTCTGTTGTAATTGTGGCTCATGTAACATTCAAAGCAAAATAGTGCACCAGGATATTTATATCATCCCGTCCCTCCTCTCATCCGCCCACTTCTAAGCCACAGCCCCTACGTACCGGCTGGTGACTGGCCGATGGCAACTTGTCATAGGCTGGTTGGGGAGAAGCATCCTCCTTCACCGGTAGGGTCTCAACACCCTTCCGACAACCCTCACATTGTTTGGCTGTCAGGTCGATGTCGTTGACCAGGTTGTAACCGTCGGAGATTTATTGGAGCCATGTGTGAGAGATAGATATGAAAAGTTCCCCATCTCAGTTGACCTGAGTAAAGCATGGTCGACCGTTTCACTACATAGGTAACTACCAATGACCATATATCTATCTACATTTAGGCTACTTTACAATAAACTGGGCTAACCTGAAATTCTAACGAGGCCAGTTGAAAATATAATGGCGCTGGCAGCAATGAGATTAGATTATTTTATAGCCTTCACTCAATGGAAAATGTTCAAATTAGCTTTCCGCCTTAGTGACTGAACTGTATGAATTTAAGGGTACTACTAGATTGGCAGTTAGGTCTCCTCATTTTAACAAAATTCAAAGAAGAGTGTGTAATGTAATCAATCCAAACTTGACATCTCGACTTCAATCATTTTCTCATCGTTGTGCCTTCCCTATCTCTTTTCTACCAATATTTTCATAACAATTGTTTTGAAGAGCTTACGTCTTTGATACCTCGGCTGCATGATTTTAAGGGTACTACTAGATTGGCAGTTAGGTCCTCCCATTTTAACAAAATTCAAAGAAAAGGGTGTAATGTAATCAGTCCAAACTTGGCATCTCAAATTCAATCATTTTCTCATCGATGTACCTTCCCTATCCCTTTTCTACAAATATTTTCATAACAATTGTTTTGAAGAGCTTACGTCTTTGGTGGCTCGTTCTGCATGAATTTTAGCATGCTACTAGATTGTCAGTTAGGTCAGTTGGAATTTTTGGGTACCTTTTAGTACTAGTGAGCTAGCCAAAATGAGCTGACTCATTTTATAGTCCACCAAGAGAATGGTTAACCAATCAGAAAGCTCAAAATATTCAATCCGGCGTGTATAAAGGCAACCATTTTGTTTTTTTCTCCCAAAATATCTTCACTGCCAACCTGATATCGAAGACTTAAAGAATTACTTAACAGCTGCTACTTTCTCCGAATCTTCACTGCCAACCTCTGATATTGAACACATTACGGACTTCACTGGATTCTATATTCAGAGACTACGGCAAACATGGTTAACATTGGTTATGAGCCCAGATTACGACTGTATTTTGACGGAAACGAAACCAAGTACGAATTATGGGAGACGAAGTTTTTAGGCTACCTTAGAATACAAAAACTTCATGACATCATTCTTTGCCAAGATGACTAGAAAGAAGATGATGATTTTATGGAAAGAAATGCGACCGTGTTCGCCGAATTAATACAATGCCTGGATGACAGGAGTTTGTCTTTGATAATGAGAGAAGCCAAGGACAACGGAAGTGGAGCCCTACGAATATTGCGAGAACATTACTTGTCAAAAGGTAAGCCTAAAGTTATTGCTTTATATACTGAACTAACCGCATTAAGGAGGCAAGAAAATGAATCTGTAACAGATTATATTATACGAGCTGAAAATGTCACAAATGCCTTAAAAATGGCAGGTGAGAATATCTCAGATGGGCTGCTAATAGCCATGGTTTTAAAGGGATTACCACCGACTCTCAAACCATTCACGACAGTCATAACTCAAAAAGATAAAAAAAATTAACTTTCACTGAGTTTAAAATTGCTTTACGTAGTTATGAAGAAACTGAAAAAATGTGTACACCTCCAAATCAAGGAAATAACATAATGCAACTGAGAACGTCATTTAAAAAATTCAGAAAACCAGTCCCTCAAACCTATCAGACTAGGAATTATGATATTAAAAACAAGGGGCTTAAAAACAATTATTACAATAACAACAACAACAACAACTGGAACAGTAATAATAGAAAAAGAAATATCATCTGCTTTCGTTGTGGTAAAGCCGACCATGTACGTGCGAAATGTCAGTTTTATACAAAAAATGGTTTTTATAAAAATGTAAAAACTTTTTCGAATGAGCGAACTTATTTCGTTTGGGTTGGACACAATACCCAATACTTATAATTCTTATCTAGTCGATACGGGTGCGACAAATCATGTAATTACAGATGAAAGAAAATTTATTAATCTTGACCCCAACTTCGAGTCTGATTCCCATTTTATCGATTAAGCTGACGGGACCAGAACTAATAATTTAGTTTTAAAAAGAGGCGTTGTCTGTATTTATTTACGAGATACTAAAAGAAATATTTGTAAATGTTTATTAAAAAGGGCTTTATATATTCCTAAATTTAAACAGAATATTTTCTCGGTTCAGTCTGCTGTTAGAACTGGTGTTAAAGTTAATTTTCACCAAGACAATTCAAAGTTAATATACCCAGATGGAACTGAATTTAATATACAAAAAAATGGACGTTTGTATTATTTGAAAAGAATTAAGTCTGTGAAGACAGCCACGCACGACTTAAGGACTTGGCATAAAATATTAGGCCACTGTACTAATTCGGATGTTAAAAGATTGCAAGAACACATCACTGAAATGAAAATTACATCTCCAAAGGGCTTACAACATTGTGACACATGTATTAAAGGGAAATGACGAAATATAGAAATCGGGGCCAGATCCCAAACTCAACAGATATCTTGTTCAGAGTTTATTGCGACTTAGCGGCGTGTGAGAAAAAATGCAGAATATTGGTTGGAAATCTTATTTACGTCATGACATCAACCAGGCAAGATATCTGCTATACGGTTACTAAGTTGTCCCAACACTTAAATAAACCGGGGACTGTGCATTTAACAAGAGCTAAGCAAGTGTTACGTTATCTAAAAGGAACTAAGAGTCGGTGTCTAGTATTTGGACAATCAGATAAACCATTACAATTGGAAGGATTTTGTGATGCTGATTGGGCAAACTCACCAGATCATAAAAGTATAACAGGCTATTGCTTTAGATTGGCAAAAGATAATCCAATGATCAGCTGGAAATCTAAGAAACAAAGAATGATTTCACTTTCTACTTGTGAGGCGGAATATATTGCATTGTCGCAAGCAACACAAAAGGCTATTTTCCTTAAATTACTAATAAAAACAATTACAACACTGATGATAAGTGAGCCTATAAATATTTACTGTGACAATCAGGCCACTATTGCTTTGGCTAGAAATCAAATAATACATCAAAGATCGAAGCATATTGAAATTAAATATCAATTTGTAAGGGATCTGGTACAAAAGAAAACAGTACAAATTGAATATGTTCAATCGGAAAATAACGTGTCGGATTTATTTACAAAGCCAATTACAAAATTGAAATTAGGGGCTTTCATTCCCGTCATATTTGGTACTGACCTATAAGATCCTTATTAGTCCTGGGTAAGACGTAAAACTGAATCCATTAAGTCTCTCTAAGGTCCTTATTAGTCCTGGGTATGATGTAAAACTGCATCCATTAATTATTGTCTTAAGAGACGTCAGTTTTTGGTATGAATGTAAATCCTTAGTTTCGGGGTATAAACGTAAATAGTCCTACTTTTAGCCCAATCCTCCTCTGAATGACTCTCAGAATCACTCTGACCCGGAGTGATGGTGACTGTTTTAATGGGTCCCAACTATGAGTAAAATAACAACTTTTTCCACTTTTTTGTTGTGATTACAACCCAAATTTATAATATTGTTGTTAATGTTTATTAACCCGAAGTACTTAACAGTGAACAAAATGATATAACTAATTTTTGTGGATATTAATTTTCTTTAAGAAAAAAAAAATTTATGAATATTAAAAAAAATTACTTATTTTATGAATACTAAAAAAAAACAAAGAAAAGAAGAAAAAAAATTTCTGAATACTAAAGTATTTGTTCCATATGAATATTGACTTTACTAATATTTTGAAAGAAGATTCCATAATGTACCCAAAATGGGGGGAAATTTTGGGTACCTTTTACTACTAGTGAGCTAACCAAAATGAGCTGACTCATTTTATAGTCCACCAAGAGAAGGGTTAACCAATCAGAAAGCTCAAAATATTCAATCCGACGTGTATAAAGGCAGCCATTTTGTTTTTTCTCCCAAAATATCTTCACTGCCAACCTGATATCGAAGACTTAAAGAATTACTTAACAGCTGCTACTTTCTTTGAATCTTCACTGCCAACCTTTGATATTGAACACATTACGGACTTCACTGGATTCTATATTCAGAAACTACGGCAAACATGGTTAACAGCAAGGTCTCATCATTTTCCTGTTGTACTAGCTTGATGTAACTGTGTGCTATGCTAATGGTTTACTTTCTCGTTATTCTCATCAGTGAAACTCCTTTCATTTTTTTTGCTTCCCTGTGACCTGCAAGCTACAAAAGTTGAAATGCGACGCCAATTTCCATCTTCTCTCTTTCAGAATTTTGTCCTTTTATTATTATTTATACTTCACTCCCAGTAACCTTGCATCTTAGTGGCATTATCGCCTTGCTTGGGATGAAATGATTAAAAAAAACTGCGGTTCTTACAGCGAAGGCACCAGTCACAGAAAATAGTTGTCCTTCTTTATTATCTAGTCCATTCAGGACGTCGACTATCATGGCTCTCCGCAACCTCCTATCATTTCTAGTTCTTAATAAGGTTTATCATTTGACCAACGCTTTCAGTACATGTTCTGCCATCCATTTATACAAGCTCGTTAGGTAAGTTACTCAATATTTCCACCTGCCTTTCTTGATTTTAATATGTCCTTGTGAGTGTCAAATTTTACAGTCCCCCTTTCCTCATTATGTGTTCTACAAATCTCAAATGCGCCTTTCTGATTCTAAGTTTCAGTGACAATGTTATCTTCATTTTTCTTGAAATTTCCTCGTTACTCACATGTCCATTCCATAGTATTCTCAGCATCCTTCTGTAGAACAATATTTCCATTGCCTCGAATATCTTCGTCTTCATCTATGAGAGAATTTAGAACCATGTTGGAATACCGATATTGCATAACAAGCTGGTACTCTCTTTTGTTTTATAATGATTTTTTTTTCTGTTTCTTTATACTTTGCTTAGGTTCCAGAAGACACTTTCGCTATTTCAGTACGCTTTCGGATTTCAACGTCACACTTTTCGTCCTCTGTTAAAATATTTCACTTTTTTAATTTCCATATTTCCTTGATTTTGATTAATTAATTCAGATTCGTTACCTAAGGTTTATCAACACTTTGCAGATTATTTAAAGCCAGAGCATTTTTTTAGAGTATAAGAATTTTTCGAGGCATAATAATTGTTTACTGATACAAGTCTTACTAAATAACCAATAGCTTTGGTGAAGAAGTGGATTCACATATTTCCCTAGTACACGGGTATTCTCGAATACTAATCGCCAGCTGTTATATATATATATATATATATATATATATATATATATATATATATATATATGCACACGAATCATCAGCTATTATATATATATATATATATATATATATATATATACGAATCGCCATTTATTTATATATATATATATATATATATATATATATATATATATATATATATATATATGTTTTTTAATGGATGTCAGTTATCAGTTATATCCTGTTAATTCCCCTCTCCAAGTTTTTCCACTGCCTTAACCGGGTATTGAACTCACACTCTTTTTGGTCCTGTCACTGGTTAGAAGGCCGGAGCGTACAACACCCGAAATGTTGTAAAAAATATGGCGACAAAGATGAGGGCAATAGTCTGAATAATGTAAATAGTGTATATATATATATATATATATATATATATATATATATATATATATATATATATATATATATATATATATATATATATATATATATATAACATTGGATCAATAGATCAGTATAACGTATCATGACTTGCATTTATCAATTTGCGCTATATTGCCTAAACTGATTATCTCGTTTTGTTTATATCTATCTATCTATCTATCTTGATCTGTTCATGTCTATCTATCTACCTATCTATCTGTTATATATTTTGTTCTGTTCATACCTCTCTATATATCTATCTATCTCGTTCTGTTCATATCTATCCATCCATTTATCTATCAATCTATCGCAGTCTTTTCATATCTATCTACATAATCATTATATCACTAACTATCCAACTGTTTATCTAAATATTAATGTTTTCAATTTTCAATGTATAGATTTTCTAAATAAATATTCATTTTTCAACAAACTCTCCTTCTTTGTCAATGCACTTAATTCGTGTTAAATCAAATATTCAGTTAAGATCACCATGTTCAGGCTATTGTCAACAGACTCCCCAAAGCTTGACCAAACGTCAGAATTTAGTGGGGGGGGGTAATTATTCCTTGTGTGTCTGTGTGTGTGTGCGCGCGCGTGCGTGTATGTTTGTGTGAGAGCGAGAGAGAGTGTGTGTGTGTGTGTGTGTGAGCGAGAGAGAGTGTGTGTGTGTGTATATGCATGTGTGTAAGAGTGTGTGTATGTGTTAGAGAGAGAAAGAGTATGTGTGTATATATGTGTGTGTGTGGATTCTGTTTGAAATATGATTATTTTATGATTGACAAAATGTGCACACTCATTTCAACAGGCACTTGTTAGTTGGATCTTTAAGATCATGCTTCCGTTTTAAAGCAATTGCTAACGAGCCTCCTTCACAGGTCATTGCGTATATATTTGGTTCAATGCACAATCAGTGCCCTACGAGTTTAGCCTTTTACCAGATTAACCTTAGCAGTTATCAGCTGATAACAACGACGGTCAAAATGATTAAGGTGATTGCTTTTCCGAAAGGCATGATTGCGAATCGAGCCAGAGTATCGACAATCGAATTTTAAACTCGGTTGCCGAAGACTTAATCACTTCTGTCTCTCTCTTTACATATCAACTATTCGAAGGGACGTTCAGAGATATAGGCACTTGCGTAGCCTGGGAGCAGTCTACATTTAAATCGGGCGTAAGAGTTGTTTCTATAAAGTTTATAGCATTTTAAAGAATTCGAGAATATTCTGATATTGAAAATTATTTGAGTTCACGATGCACAAACAAAGAAAAATGTTTGATTTTTCAGTTCACTCTGAAAGCCCAAGACGTATAGAATTCTAATGTCTGATACGAGGTTTGCCTGCAGAGCTTGCGGGCATTAAACCTATGTGAAGTTTCGCACATAACAATTTAGCAATAAATATATCACTACAGAAATTTTATATTAGTTCAAACGTGTAAATGCACGCGATATATATATATATATATAATAATATTTTTTGTTTAAAAATATGATTCCTTCGCTACATAAGAGTTCTCATGTTTCAAAAACGAGAGCCGAAATCATCCAAATAATTATTAAAATTAAGTTGAATTGTGGTGTTTAGTCCAGTTTCATCTTCAAGCGAAATTTTAGGAATAAGCTATCTCTCGGTTTACGTGTGTTTTTAGGCATGGTCCGTTACAGAATTCGTTATTCGCTAGCCACTCCCAACAATAATATATATATATATATATATATATATATATATATATATATATATATATATATATATATATATATATATATATATATATATATATATACATATATATATATATATATATATATATATATATATATATATATATATATATATATATATATATATATATATATATATATATATATATATATATATATATATATATATATATATATATATAATTATAATTTTTTTTTAATGTATGTTATGAAATCATCGCAACACTGATATTCCCATGTTTAAAAATTTAACATTCAATTTAAATTCAATCATACAAATTAAACTTAAAATACAAAGTTCCGTTCCATTATCAAGCGATGCTAAGAATAACTTTTTAGAAATTGATTTACTTAATTATAATATTATGGTCTACTGTTGTATCGAGCACTGTTTTTACAAATAAAAATAAATGATAAGAACTCTGAATTATAAATTGTTCTTTCCAATTATTTTAATATATATATATATATATATATATATATATATATATATATATATATATATATTGTGCGTCACCTGTAGAATTTACTTCTTGATGCCAGTCATGTTGCAGACTTTACTTTTTTTATCTGTGAAAGTTTCTAATTATCTTTGACTCATTCTTGTTTTGTTTTATTTTTAGATGACTTTTTCTTGTATTTTCTCATTTACAGAATTGATCATGAGTTTCAAAAAAAAAAAAGGGGGGTATGATTCTTTATATATTCAGTATGGATTCACATCCATCATCATTAATGGAAAAGAAAAGTTTCAATGTGTTTTAGATTTATCAAATGATTTATATGAAACCGGCAAAATTGAAGCAACATTTTCAGAATTTGTATCCTCAAAACAAGGACAAAAACTTTTTGGAACGTCATGAGAATGCTTTTGAAAAGGATGAAGCTACATTCAACAGAGACATTCCAAGAAATAAACCAAAAGATTATAGAAGCTTCTTATTCGGTATCACTGGAGATAGCAAAGCAGAAAAAGCAACATACAATTGGAGAAAAACTTTAATCAAACCATGCTCTCTCAAAATGGTGGAATTTGTGTTGGAAAATAAATCGGAGAAAAAAACTTGTATAGCTTCCACTATCAAACTACTATTCAGCAGAGAATCAGTGACATAGCCATTGACATCAAAGAACAAGTCGAGCAGGAGATCAAATTTACAGCTTTTGGCATATTTTCAATTCAACTCGATGAATCGACTGGTGTGGCATTTTGATCCCAGTTGATAGTGTTTGCAAGGTATGTGCACTCAGGTTCATTTAAAGGGAAATTTCTTTTTTGTTCCCCTCTTGAATCATCTACCAAGGCCTCTGATATTTTGCAAAAGTTTTCATCTTCTCTTGAATCAGAAAATCTTTTGTTGAATAATATATGTGGGTATAATATATGTGGCTACAGCTATGCTTGGGTGAAAATCAGGATTTCAATTTTGTGTGAACAAGCGAGCTTCAAAAGTGAAAGTCATTCATTGCATGATCCATCCTGAGGTACTGGCCTGAAAAATATTTCCAGCTCCGCTGGGGAAGGTTTGGATCGAAAAATTCAGATTGTGAATTTTGTCAAAGTAAGAGCTCTTACCTCACGACTTTTAAAGTGGTTATACATTGACATAAATGCAGTCCATCATTTGTATGTTCCATGGCTATCAACAGGAAATATGATTGACCGAATATTTGAAATTACAGATGGGCTCAAACTATTATTTTAAGTTCAGTAAAAACAGATTTTTTTGCGTGGCATTCACCTTGCAAACTAGCTTAGAATTAGCGCCGGATGCTCCAATACGAACATTTCAGAGTGTTTCACTGTCAATCTGGCATAACTGATAACAGAAGCCATTGGTTTATACCAACGGCTTCCCATACTTAACACTTCCCTTTTTCACTCTCGCGTAGTCATGTGTGATGTAATGGGCCGCGGTGCGATTTTCGCTTCCAGCGTCTCGTATGCACGAGGTTGTCGTTGCTTAGAAATCTTCAATGCAAACAAAAACAGATTATTATTGTTGGTATGTCCGTGTATTGTTTAATTTATTGTAATGTAAATGTCATCTTTGATGATGGCTTATGTAAGCCGAAAGCTTAAATAGGATTAAAAAGCATGTGTCAATATGGTGATTTTCTTTCGTCTTTCAATGATAATGTTATTAAGCTTATCAGACGATATGAAAGGAATTTGCTTAAAATAGACAAAACTTGTCTATATTATTTAATGAAACATCCATCAATGAAAAAATGCTGCCTAAATACACACAATTTACACATATATATATGTGTGTGTGTGTGTGTGTGTGTGTGTGTGTGTGTGTGTATCATTATTATTATTATTATTATTATTATTATAAACGTTATATTTAATGAGTACCCATGTTACTGTAGACATCCATGAATTACAAAAAATTGAAATCAATGTCTACCGGCCTAGAGATCTAAAATCTTGAAGAAAATGTACCTACTGCTATGAACCTTGTATTCATTTTTTTTTTTTTTTTCGAAAACGTTTTCAAATAAAGCGTTCTTTGCCATTACGCTACATGTAACAATTACAGCAAATCGAGTTTCAATTACACTGAAATAACATTTCAAATGAAAGATGTTGACTTCTTTGTTAGGACAATTGAGAGTTGCCTTGCTGGAATGGTTTCTCGTATTATAATGGTAAAGCGAGCTTGACTTGAAAACATTTCTACTTATTAAAAATATATTACAGATACAATTCGTGTCAGAAAAAAACTTTCTTTATTCAAACTTTCGATACCTAGACCAGGAGATATCAATTTCACTGTTTTAAAAACAAAGATGCCTCGAGTTTTTATTCCACCGGCAATTAATATTATCGAAGCCTGGAAAATAGCTTTCATATATATATATGATAGGAATTAGGAGGATTTGAGATAATTATAATAAAGTAATTCATCGAGTCTAGAAGAAACCTCAACAGAGTGCAGAAAGCACTGGACGGCCGTTTCTTCCTATATTTGGGACTCATCAGCAGTGCGCATCCACTACCGAGAATTGAAAGCCGGACAGTTACGTTATCAAGCAAATGTCATACCAACTGTTTCAACGGGCCTCGGTGACGAAAAGGTTGCGAATAAGACTCGATATAACGCCGCTCGATCACATATTCCGTGGTGAAACTCATCCGAGTTTCTCTTTTACTCATAGGACTGTGACCTCATGAGCCACGACTACTATCCCCAAGCCGCTCCATCCAGAGCATTAGAAGCCGGTTCAAGCAAGGAGATACAAGTGATAGAAATTATAAATCAATTAACCAGTGCAACTTGCATATCTCATAAGAGACTTGAGAATATTCTTCACAATGAACTTGGCATGACGAAGGTTTCTGCTCATTTGGTGTCACGTCTCCTGAAACCTGATCAAAAGCACACGAAGAAATCTGATATTGTTTGAAGGAGATTCAGCTGGCTTTATGAAAGGTTTCCTAACCCAGGATTAGCGTTGCATTCATCACATTGAGCCCGAGACAAAAAGACAATCCATGAAGTAGAAACAACTCCTCTTCACCTGCTCTGAAGAAGGCCAGGGTCGTTTCACCTGCAGGAAAGTTGATGGCCTCGGTTTTGGGGACGCGAAAGGCATTATGTTTATTGAATATCTTCAAAAGGGCCACACCATCAATGGAAAGTGCTATGCCAAATTACTGAGACAGTTACGAAGGCCCATCAAAACCAAACACCCAGGAAAAGTGGACGTAAGTGATGTCGTTTTATCAGGGCAATGCTCCAACACTCAAGTCCTTGGCTTTAATGGATGCTGTGTGTGATTGTAATTTGAACTGGTTGATCACCCTCCCTATTCTACAGATTTGACTATCATCTGTTTCCTAATATGAAAAAGAAACAATTGATGTCATATCTGCTTTTGCTGACTTTTTTAACTAGGAGGATGAACAGTTTTCTTTGAATAGTCTAATGAGTTCACCTTGAAAGAAACAATGTGCTTATTAATAAGAAGAGTTGAAATTAACGCATGCAATATTTCACAGCTCTCGCATCACTTCTTAATATGTTGCCTATGACCTTTTCAGCCCATCCTCTTACCTGCAAAGAAAGTGCCGTTATTAATAAAAGTATAAATTAATACAGGCAAAAATTTCACTGCTCTAACATCAGTCCTTCATAGCTCACCTATGAACTTTTCAGCCCACCCTTCTATTGGATTTTACACTCAAACTAACATTTTTCACAACACGCTGATCGAGCCATTAGAATATGTCCGTCCTCTCTTTGCAAATACGCTTACATTATCAAGCAATGCCTGAACATCAAAGGAATTAGATTGATTAATCTCTCTTAACGGAAAACAAGAAACACATACCCATCGGGTTTGTGGACGTCAATTTTTCGTCAACTTGAGACAGTGAAGTGAATAATGAGTCAGGTGTGGGGGGAGGGGAATAAACTTTCTGAAAACTTTTCTCGGCCATTACAAGATGGCGACGATAATGACAGCCGCGAATGTTCGAAAGACAGACTGCCATCAAGCGATACTCAGTGGGGCTTCGTATTCGGCAGTTACACTACGATCTGTATCTTGAATGCCACAAGTAACTTTGAAGGAAGTACTTTTCGATTGATAAACAGACAAAACCAACTTTCAGCTTCAGGGGTTTAGTGGTCATTGCTTTTAATATATAAAGCTCTACGTTTGTATGTGTGTCCGCTCGAAACCATGAAATTTGTAATTTGGTTATCTAAACAAAGAAAAGAACGCTGAACAACTATTTAATATCAGTCTCCAATTCGACAGTGAATGCTGGCGAATTTCTTCACAGATGAAGAGGAATCTCGAAGCAGTAGAGATTTGGTTCAACAGAAGCATGCTGAGAATAACATTGACTCAGTATGTGATCAAGTATCAAGGATTTTAATTTTCAGTTGATTTATTTTTACTATTTATCAACCCTATGTGTGTTATTTAAAGCCGAAAATATTTGGGATTGTAACAATATTTTTCTTTTTGTGAGTAAATATTGCCTTTTCTTTGAAAATAACAAAGATTATTTCAGAAACAAATCCTATTATTTAAACCATACCTGAGGGGTATTTGCTCGTAAGTGAATGTAACGAACACGATCTCTGCGATTTCTTACAACAAGCTGTTATCCCTTACTCCATCTGCATAATTCAGGCTTTAAGAAAAATGGGAACAAAATGGAAATCTGTACTTTCCGTCAGAAAGAAACAGATGAAATTCCCGTGACCCATAATAATGAAAAAGAGCCCATAAAAAATATTAACACTCTGTGGATATATAGAAATCAAGTGAAGCAAAAGGGAGTATTTATTTACATTATTTGGACTGTTATCCTCATTTTCATTGCCATATTCACAACGTTTCGGTCGTTGTACGCTCCGGACTTCTTCAGGTGATTGGAATTTCGAACCGAGATATAGACAGATAGGAAATATTTAATAAGCTAGCTAAGAAGTAAATGGATAGCAGAACAAGAGACTGGTTGTCATAGTAAATGGATAAACATTGCTTAGAGATAAATATGATTGGAAGTTGTGGAGAGACATATACTGAAGCGACACAGCGCATAAAAGAAAAAGATAAAACTGTTTCATGTATGAAAGCAAATTTGAGAATAGGAGATGAATGCTAACGTGGCCATGAAACGGGCAATCTTGTTTCAAAATCAAATCTGTGGTTAGACTTCTTTTTTTTTCTTTTGCTTTCTCTTTCTTTTTTCTTTTTTTTTTTTAGATCGTGACATTTTAAGACGTGAGCGATTATGGCTCTCAGCAGCTTCTCGTCTTCGTTGCTTTAAGTAACTTCGATTCTTTGGGCTTGTTCTGCCATCCGTTCACTCTTTTAAGTAGTTTATTTGTTGTTTCTCCTGTCTTATATATCTTCAGTATGTTGCCATTTTTTTTTCTGTAAGGCCTTTTCCACTTTTCGCGGTATATAAACGGGGTCTGGAAAATCTAACACAAAACATATCGAAGATAAATAAGGCAGGGTAAACCACGAGTAAACTACTTAGATAACGAGTGAACTGATAGCAGACAGAGGCCAAAGATTTGAAGTTACTTATAGCAATAAAATACAGGAAGTTGTCGAGAGCCATGACCGCCATATTTCTCTTGTTAAAATTTAAACCGTCTCTTTGCATAAGTCTTATTTAAAACTTCCCTTTTACAAACATGTTCTGACCCTGATATCTCAACATTCTGTTTTTTACTTTTAGTTTATCTAGTACAAGACTCAAGGGCCACTCAAGGTAGAGGGTTACTGACTGAGATTGTATTAAAGGAGGGGGAAGCAAGAAGTAAGAATTGCATATTATGAGGTCTTGTAGACTACATACTTGTTGACCCTAGACTTAGATTTGTTATTTTACTATTAGTTCACCCAGTACAAGGCGCAAGAGCTACTCAAGGTAGAGGTTTCCGAAGTGATATTGTTTTAAGGGAGTTATAAGGAAGAAGTGCGTATTATGAGGATGTAAAGGGCGGTTATCGTTTGACCCTAAACTTAAAAAGATCAAGATTATATTCTGCAGAGAAGCAACCTCTCGGGAGTTTGCTCTACAATGTAACAGTTCTGGGAAATAAGCAGTTTGATTGAAATTTTCCCCTTATCAAAGGAACACGAAAGGAATAGGAATGGTTAGCCCCAAGAACACGGCATGGTGAGACTAAGGAATGCCACTCGTCAGAGCGTCTACTACAGGAATAGCGATATAATGGTGAAACGCAAGCAATGTTTCGTCTGTGAACTCTGTCGAGTCTGGTCAGTGCAGATTGGTCAACACTAGAACAGATAATCCAGCAAGACTCTATTCTTGGGCTGATCTGAATTTCTTGTTAAGATAGAGCAAAAAAATATTTTCAAATCTCTTATTCTGTGAGTAAATTGTCTAGTATTCACTGTCATATAATGGCTGCCCTGTCGTATCCGAGTATGCCACTCTGCTAGGGCGACTAGCCAATCCTAATTGTAGACGCCTGCTCAGGCACATTTGTGTTTGTTCAATCGTACTTGTGATTTATAATACAACTATGCTGAGCAAGCCTTAGTTACAGTATCGGGAATAGAACACATTTGGCATGGTTGACAGTTTGATCAAAGCCAGTACGCTCAAACCCGCTCACGATTTCTGACTTCGTAATGTTACAATAATCTTGAGCGATTCCGTTCAATTTCACTTTTTAAAGCTTAGCTCATCTTGTGGTATTATGTTCCTGGAATGTTCCCATGATGCCGCGCACTTGAATTGATTCCTCTATCTAATAGCATCAAAGAGTTATCTTCCTCATCGAACAAGGTATGATTCGAACCCCGGCCTCATAGTCGGAAAACTTAATTTTAAGTTTGATGTTTTTAATTTAATATAAAAATTATTGAATAATTCCAACTGCTCTGGCCGTCTACCCCGCAACTCTCTGATTTCTGTCGATTGGGGTCCTGCTTTTATTGACGCCGCAACAAACCGGGGTGGGTCCGTCGGCGTCAGGGTTTTCTCGATAATTCCAAAAGTCGCATTAGTTCTGATTTCCCATTATCGCTCTTATTTTCACCCCTACTTCCTCACAGTGCCTCTGGGTGGGAGGCGCATACCCATCTCTCCCGGTCTCTCGTATGTCAGGTGACCGTTTTCGACCAATGGGTCTTGGTCGAGCGTCCTTTCTCCTCTTTCTCGCATATCACGTGACCGCTTTCGGCTAATGAGATTCCGGTTGGGCGTCTCCCGTCCTTCGTGGCGTCTCCAATCGGGCGTGGTCTATCCCGGCTTTGTTCTGGGAAAGAGATACCTTGCTAAAAAAACAAAATCCAATTTGGCCTTTTTCGCACGCACGAAAAATGACAATCTCGGCCTTTCTCACTTTTTGGCTTTTGTCAAAACAGCCCGCCGCTAATTAGATATGACTTCAGGAAGAATTTTTCTCGTCTCGCTGGCGCTTTCTGTGAGCCAAAACAATTGTTTTCACCTCTTTGTTTTTGCTCAGACCTGATAGTCAAAAATCTTAATTATCTGAATTGAAAATGTCTTCACTTCATCATCGTGGGGGTTCTAATTTTCAACAGGTCAGGATCTGTATACAATTCCAGCGGTCACCTTCTCATCCCAAAAGACACCCTTCTCCGATTAATATTTCGTTTTCCATTGTTCTAAAAAATCCCATTTCTTGATAATGAGCTTCCACAAAAGTAGGCCAGATGTTTTGACCGATATTTTTATCAATCGTACGTATGTTCATCCACTTTTACCATGTCCGTTCATTATCTCTAAACTTATTCTTTCAAATAACAATTTCCATTGTCCTTGAAATTCGGTCAGGCGCGTTGGCCTAGATATCTCTTGACACCTGTTTTCGCTAATGACCGGCTTTTTGCATTACCCATCTCTCCTCTCTTTCTTTCTTTTTTTTTTTTTTTTTTTCCTTCTTCTTCTTCCCTTAGGATCGCCTAAATACAATTAGAGAATTATTCTCAAAACTCAATTATTCTTCGTCTAAATAACTAACAACTGGTTAATAAATCGAATAAGAATTAAATCATATTTCTATGAATATTTCTTTTTAGTTTTTCTAATAATGCAGGGTGCCACAATCCTCCCCTAACCGATTTGTCATTTACCCGTAAATGACACCTAAACCCAATTACATCATTTAACATGCACCATGCATTTGTCTCATGCAATTCTATTCTAATTTCTTACATGCAAGGGTAATGTTCTTTTCATGCAATGTAATGTTCTTTTCATCTTCTTTTGTTCTCCATGCAAGGGTAATGTTCTTTTCATCTTCTTTTGTTCTACATGCAATGTAATGTTCTTTTCATCTTCTTTTGTTCTACATGCAAGGGTAATGTTCTTTTCATTTTCTTTTGTTCTACATGCAATGTAATGTTCTTTTCATTTTCTTTTGTTCTACATGCAAGGGTAATGTTCTTTCCATTTTCTTTTGTTCTACATGCAAGGAAATGTTCTTTTCATTTTCTTTTGTTCTACATGCAAGGGTAATGTTCTTTTCATTTTCTTTTGTTCTACATGCAATGTAATGTTCTTTTCATCTTCTTTTTGTTCTACATTCAAGAGTAATATGTGCGTGTGTCTGTAGGTGCAGATGTGTTTACTATGGTCTGTTCTTCTTGGTCAATGTTTTCCTCTCCGCTGTGGGAGGTTTTTCCGCCGCACGTGGTGGTCTCACGCCAGCCTCCTCCGTTGGTCTTTCAGCAATTTCTTCGCCAGTCCTGTCTGAGTAAGGAACACTGCTCGGCATCTCCCTCTCGAGTTGCTGCATGCTCACTAGACTGTCGTTCGCTAATCTTCTCTTACTCCTAACCTTCCATACTAATACGCCCCCGAGGGTTATAACTAGGAATGTACCCATTACTATTGACCAACTTATCGCGATCTGCTCATCGTCTTCCCAAGCCACACCTTCGTTTCCCAACGCACTTAACTTATCCCTCAATTGATCCATATCGATCTTTCCTATTGGCTTCATTAATACTGGCATCTTATTTAAGGTAACATTAGAGAATCTCTTCACTATCGGTTCCCATAATTCTGTACAATTGACTAAGCCTCTACCAATCATCTCTATGATTGAATCTTTCTCTTCATATCTTTCTTCTTTCTGGTATATCTCGAATGTACTCTCGCTATCTAACAACGGAACAGATATCACTACCAATAATCGCCTATTTTCTAACAAGGTCACACATCCTAGTGCATTATAGTACTTCCACAATTCTTTACTCAATTATTTTATGATTTCTTACTAAGTTCAGCTCTTCCCTCCTCTAGCTAACCTCTAGCAGACAGAATGGTCCGGTCAGGTGTGCGTGGCGCTCACTCCAAAGGTCGTACTTCATGACATCACTGATGGTCAATCAACAATGCCAATAATCTTCTTCCGTCCCTTGTGAGGTGCAGCCCGCGACTCCATCCCCTCCACTCACATCTACCGCAGTCAGCCCGTAGGTTTTTGGATGAGCCAGTGTCGTTATCTGTCGACACTAAATGCTTCTATTCTGCACAGCCCTCTTGTTCTACTGAGATTTGGGGTTCTTCTCCCTCCCTGATCTCATCTTCTGAGGTGATTCCTGCTCAACCTCTAACCCTCTTTCTGTGTTTAACTTCCGTCCAGGAGGTTTTTTGTCCTCTTCTTCATCCCCTGATTCTTCTTTCTGTTTAGAGCCTTGAATGTCTTCAATACCTCTCGACTCTATGTCTAAATTTCTCCTGTTCTTTATCCTTTCCTTGAGTTGGGAAAGGGGTATTAGATCCTCCTCCTCCCACTCGCTGGGCCCTTCGTCCTGTTCAAGGTGCCTCTTTTTAGAGCCTTCGACTGCTTGATTGGACCTCCTCGTCTTTTTCTTCCTTTTCTTCGGACATGGGGGTGTGATGGCGACCTCACGGGGTCTAATCTGCACCGATTCAGTCGACGACTGAAAATCGCTAATCCCCGCTGAGGGTTCCAACTCTGTCACTCGGACTGCTTCGTTTATCTGGTCAAGTCGACCTATCTCCTCATCTTCCTCGGAGTCTTCTTCCGTCTCCATTTCTTCCGGTTCAACCAGAGTTACCTTCCTTTTCCTTGTCTTCTTAGGCCTCGGCTCGCTCATTTCCAGGTTAGCTATTTCAGCCTTCTTCAGATCATTGGCATGAACCCTCCTCGCTCGTCCTGCCACTTGATCCCATATTACATATGATACTGGACCCGTCTGCTCTACTATCCGGTAGTACGGTTCCCATCTCTGGTCCAGTTTTCCTTCTCTCTGGTGGATTTTATAGTAGACAGGGTCTCCAACCTTCAATTCTACTACCTTTCTTTCAGCATTCACCCTCTCATTTCTTTTCTTCTGGGCCCTCTTTATTCTTCTTCTGGCCTGTACAAATATTTTATGTTGCTGTTCCAGCAATAGTTGATGATGATCTTCTCCCATATACCTTCTTCGGGGCTTCACTAGGTTATCCACAGGCAGGACCACGTCTCTGCCAAACAACAAAAATAAGGAGAAAATCTGGAGGTTTCGTTTATCGTAAACCTCACGGCCGCCAGAGCCTGCGTCAAATACAAGTCCCAATTTCCAGTGTTTTTCTCTGACCAGCTTGGCCAATACATCTCCCAAGGTTCTATGAAACCTTTCCACTTTAGCATTTCCTTGGGGTGATATGGAGATGTTTTTTATGTGCTCTACATTCAAGCCTGTCAGAAATTCTCTCATGATGCTGTTCACATTCTCCGTGCCATTATCTGTTACCAATTGCACAGGGGCACCATACCTAGGGAAGATTTCACTTATTATCAACCCGGCCACAGTTCTGGCCTTCTTGTCTGGCACTGCAAATGCTTCAGGCCAATTTGTTAGCCAATCGATAAAACTCACTATATAGTTGTTTCCTTGTGCAGTTTCCCCATATGGTCCTGATACATCCATACTCACCTTCTCGAAGGGGAAGTTCGGTACGTCTGTTTCCTCCAAGGGTGCCATTTCCTGCCTTCTGCTCTGCGACTGGCACACTACACAACCCGAACATAGTTAGTGTTCCCCCCATACAGTTTGGGCCAATAGTACTTTTCTTCCTATGAGATCACATGTCCTATCAATTCCCATGTGACCCAACCTCTCGTGGCACTGCTCCAATATCTCTGGTCTTAAACTTTGGGCACATACAACTTGGGCTTGACTTCTTCATCCCTTCCTGAGAGATAATACAGCCTTTCCTCTATTATGGCATACTTGGTGGTCTCTCCTGCCTTCACCTTCTCTCTCAGAGCAGCTATTTCACTGTCTTCTTGCTCCTTTTCAATTCCTTCTGTCCAGTAGGGATCGGTTATTATCTGGGCGTCCCCTTCTTCGTCCGATTCTAACATAGGGCGATCTTTTAGCTTATTAGAGTTAACTACTCCTATTCTATAGGCTTTATCATCTACTCCCTGCTCTACCTTTACAGATCTTTCTTCCAGTTGTTTCGGTATTCTTGAGAGTAAATCTGCGCACGTGTTTTCCCTTCCTGCCAAATACTCTATCTTACAGTGGTAGCGACTTAACTTAAGTGCCCACTGTTGAATTTTCTTATTATTGTCCACTCTGCCTGCAATAGGTACTGCGGAGGTTTGTGGTCTGTTTTTATAGTAAAGACCGCACCATTCAAATAGTAGTCCAGTTTTTGGAGAGCATACATAATAGCATATGCTTCCCTCTCTATTACTGGCCACCTCTGTTGTGTCTCTGAGAGCTTATGGGAGAGGAAGTATATCGGTACTTCCTCTGGTATGCCTGACACTGGTCCTTCTTTATCAGGACACGGCTGGGTAAGTACTGCCCCTACACACTGCTCACTGGCATCCGTGTATAATATCATGGGCTTGCTGAGGTCTGGGTACGTCAGCAGTGGGACGGTTGTCAACTGTTCCTTTAGCGAATCAAATGCTCGTTGACAGTCCTCTGTCCACTTGAACCTAGCGTATTTCTTCGTCAGGGCTACTAGTGGTATGGCAATTCTTGAAAATGCCGGGACGAAGCGTCGGTAGTAGCCTATAGCTCCTATAAAACCTCTTACCTGCCTCACTGTCTTAGGCTCTGGCATTTCCCTTATGACCTTTACCTTATCCATGTCGGGTTTAATACCGTCTCCGTTTATGACGAAGCCTAAATACCTAGTCTCTTCCTTCAGAAACTGACACTTTGACAATTTTAATTTTAAGCCGTGTTTCCTTAACCTTCCCAACACTTGTCTTAAATGAAAAAAGTGTTGTTCCACTGTTTCCGAAAATATCAAGATATCGTCCAAATACGCCATGGCAAAGCTCTCGTATCCTCCTAACACTATTGACATTAGCTGTTGGAAGACTCCCGGGGCATTAGCTAAACCGAATGGCATCACCCTGAACTGAAACAGTCCCAGGTGACACGCAAACGCGGCCTTCTCCTTGTCAGCCTCATCCAGGGCTACCTGCCAATACCCGGACCTCAAGTCCAACGTAGAGAAGTACTTTGCCTTCTCTAATAATGCCAAAATGTCGTCTATCAATGGCAATGGCACCGCCAACGGCTTCGATATAGAATTTAGCTTTCTAAAATCTACACAGAAACGATGCCCGCCATCTTTCTTACCTACTATTACTATTGGGAAGCTCTAAGGGGAGATCGATCTTTCGATCATCCCAGCTTCAACATTTCCTCTACTGCCTCTTCTACAAGGGTCTTTTATGTATAGGTGTCCGGTAGGGTTTTAATTTCACAGGGGGGTGGTCTCCGATGTCGATTTTCATTTCGACTGTGTGGGTCTGACCTAGTTCCTTGTCCGATTGGGCCACCACATCTCGATTGTCCCTTAACAGACCCCCCACTCTGGTTCTAAATTGATCCGGTGCTAATATGTCCTCATCTAAGATTCCTTCTGTTTGCTCTACTAGCTTCCTTCGTTCCTCCTCGAATCTCACCCGATTCAGAGTTCGTAGGGGAAGTGCTCTTCCTATCTTCTCCCTCTCCTAACCTTTTTATAGTCTTTTGGGCCTGGTTCACCATCATTATGGGCACCAACTCGGCTGCCTCCACTACCGTTTCGCACAGGGTTACCTCGCTATCTTCTAGGCCCTTTCCTTCTACAGGGACCAACTGCAGAGGTCCTCTCCATACCCTTTTTCCTGACATTAACCTACCCTTTCCCGACACTGCGGTCCTAGGACGTAACTTTACATCTTCCTCCACCACTATGGTTATCTCTTCCTCTGGTGGGCATCCCAATGGCGTTCTCTCGCCGTTCACCACCAACACAGTAGGATTAAACTCGATCTGGGCCCTCTGGCTCCGGAGCCAATCTTCTCCCAAGATTGCCTCCGTACACAGGTCGGGGGTTACGTAAAAATTTTGGGTGCTCTTCACCTCCCAATCCTCACGGGAGCCTCACCATCCCTTTTATCTCCAGGGGGCTCCATCTGCTTGCGTGACCTCTATGTCCACTTCCCGTAACCTTCTCTTCCGTTTCACCCGCCTGTATGTTTCCTCTCTCATCAATGACACAGATGCTCCTGTGTCCACCAAAGCCCTCATCTCTCCACCACCTATCCCCGCTCTACAGGATAGTTCTTTCTCTTGCGTTGTGAAGAGAACACTTGAGCTTTTCTTCTTCCTGGGTCCCCACCCTTGGGTCAACCCAGCCATAGGTGCCGGTAGTAATAAATCACCTTCATTTTTCTCATGAGGTGGAGTTCTGCGCCCCCCCTGCACCTGGGCGACCCCGGCCGGACCTCTCCCGGTCTCCCGCGGCCGTTTCTAAGGATACAGTTTCTTTTCAGGTGTCCTGGCCTCCTGTAAAACCAGCACCTTCTTGTTGGACAGCTTGCCGCAAAGTGGCCTGCCTGACCACATGTCCAACATTTTGCCCTTTTTCCTTTTTCAACTGGGTTGGCCTTGTGTCTATTCCCGGGGAACCTGTCCTCTATTCAAGCGGTTCGCCCGTCCACTGGTCCAAGCTTTTATTTCTTCTTTTAACTGGGCCACCCTCCTCTTAATTCCGGGGTGGCCCGCTGGCTTCCCCTGGGCCGGTCTCTTGGGCTCAGCCTTCTTTGTTAATATCGGTGGGGCACCTTCCTCAGCCCGCACCACTTGGCCAGGTGTCCTTTCTTACCACACCTGGTGCATCTGTCCTGATTGAAGTCTGGGGGCAACCCCCACTTCGTCGGACATTCCGCCGCCCTGTGGTCCTCGTGCCCACAGATCCAGCAGACCAGCCCGTATCGACCCGGCGTGGGCTTATAAAAGCCATGCCTGGTCGACCATGCCTTTCTATTGGGGTCTTCTTCCCACAATTCTGCCCGATCCACCTCTACTTTAACCCTCTGATTCCACGCGGGGGATCTTCCGCCTACCCCCCTTCTTCCAGCCTCCTGACCTGGTATCTGCTTCTTCCCACACCTCTTCACTTTTTCCCACACGCCCTGGCTCTCCCTGGCCAGCTCTATTGCTGCCGACAGTCTCAGCGGTCCCTCTTTTAGTACGTCGTGACGAACACGCTCGTCACCCAGCGCCTCTACATACAGGTCCGCCAGCTGGGCCTGCATAACCGCATTATCTCTGACCACTTCGGGGAATGCCAACGACGACAGCTTCCCTGCTCGGGCCCCCAATTCTCCCGGGGTTTCATCCCGCAGCTGTGTCAGTTTTAGGAGGGCCCTCATGGCCTCTATGACCGTGACCTCGTCGGCGAACTCTTTGGTCAACAGTCTTTTTATCCCTTCCCAAGATAAGTGGGGTTGACTCTCCAAGAGCTCCTTCACGAACTCAGATGCTTTCCCCTTTGTGGCATCGTATGCCAAATACAGGGTTTCTTGGTCTGAAAGCTCGTAGATAATTCGGCTCTTCTCAAGGATTGCCAGCCAGTTTTTAAATTCTTTCCCGCTGCCGTCAAATACTGGGACCCTCGGTCCACCTAACAGCTTTCTTAAATCAACTGACAACCCCTGTCTTACTTCCTCTTCATCTATGAAACAACAATCGAGGTTGGGAAATAAAATAAAGTGTCCTACCTTACAGACGATTCTGTTCTTATTCTTTTCGTTCCCGGGTCGTTCTGAATCCTGTTTGAATTTTCAGCAACGGCGGTCGATCGATGTGATGTGACGTGGTTGTCTCAGGGTTGAAATCCTTTGGTCACGGCACCATATGTGACGTCACTTGGTCCAGGGTCGAATCCTTTGGTCACGGCGCCAACTGTGACATCGCTCCTCCTGGTCGCAGCGTCGACTCTGTCGTTCGATCTCGTTCGCGGCTCCAACTGTGACGTGACGTTTTTGCCGCGGCGTCAGCTGTTCGCTCCTCGCTGCTCCAAGTGTGACGTTCCAACCCTTTGGTTAGATGATTACCAGCCTCGCCGTTCCCAACTCGCTTCCAACACCTGGTTACTAGGGTAACTGTACTGATCTCCGGTCTGCCTACCCACGTTGTGATTAGATCTTAGACAGACGGGATCAAACAGGGATTGGGGCCGTATGCCAGTTGAGTTCGACAGGGGTGGCAATACACAAGTAAAAGAAAAACTCACGAGGCCAAAAATTACTGATAAAAAAAGGGTAACAACCTTTTATATCTAATGTTCGTTACATAAAAATTATTCTTACTTCCCGACCCGCTTTGTGGACTGTGGCACCAAGCTTCTATCATACAACTTAAAGACTTCGAGTTGCCTACTCTTTAGAATTCTGTATGTCGGAGTGTGGTTCAGTTTCGACACTGGGCGCTAATCTCTACCAGTCGTTCACGGCTGATTCTTCTCTGCGGCTTGAGTTGGACGAGCTTATTCACTTCGGATTGAGTTGGACGAATTTCTTCACTTCGATTTGGGCTGGACGAATCTCTGTCTTTAGGCTTGGTTTGATTTCAACTTCTTCTATGCGTAACTGCAAGTAACTTCTTCTTCTTCCGTTCTGCAACTCTTCTCGCCAAGGTCCGAACTCTTCTCTCTGCCGTCTGAGGTGAACTGAGCTCTCTGTCGTCCAGGGCTGAACTGAACTGCTTGTTTGGCCTGCAACTTCACTGCCTGTCTGGCCTGCAACTCTTCTGCTTGTCTGGCCTGCAGCTCTTCTTCTTATCTGGCCTGCAATTCTTCTCCAACTTCTCTGTGGCTTTCGAGCAATCTTCTTCTCTTCGACTTGGCTGGACGAATTTCTTCATTCCGGATTCTCTTACCCGCAAAGGGGCGAGTGAACCGGGCCTGCCGCCCGCGTTCCAACTGCTCTGGCCGTCTACCCCGCAACTCTCTGATTTCTGTCGATTGGGGTCCTGCTTTTATTGACGCCGCAACAAACCGGGGTGGGTCCGTCGGCGTCAGGGTTTTCTCGATAATTCCAAAAGTCGCATTAGTTCTGATTTCCCATTATCGCTCTTATTTTCACCCCTACTTCCTCACAGTGCCTCTGGGTGGGAGGCGCATACCCATCTCTCCCGGTCTCTCGTATGTCAGGTGACCGTTTTCGACCAATGGGTCTTGGTCGAGCGTCCTTTCTCCTCTTTCTCGCATATCACGTAACCGCTTTCGGCTAATGAGATTCCGGTTGGGCGTCTCCCGTCCTTCGTGGCGTCTCCAATCGGGCGTGGTCTATCCCGGCTTTGTTCTGGGAAAGAGATACCTTGCTAAAAAAACAAAATCCAATTTGGCCTTTTTTCGCACGCACGAAAAAATGACAATCTCGGCCTTTCTTTTTTTTGGCTTTTGTCAAAACAGCCCGCCGCTAATTAGATATGACTTCAGGAAGAATTTTTCTCGTCTCGCTGGCGCTTTCTGTGAGCCAAAACAATTGTTTTCACCTCTTTGTTTTTTGCTCAGACCTGATAGTCAAAAAATCTTAATTATCTGAATTGAAAATGTCTTCACTTCATCATCGTGGGGTTCTAATTTTCAACAGGTCAGGATCTGTATACAATTCCAGCGGTCACCTTCTCATCCCCAAAGACACCCTTCTCCGATTAATATTTCGTTTTCCATTGTTCAAAAAAAATCCCATTTCTTGATAATGAGCTTCCACAAAAGTAGGCCAGATGTTTTGACCGATATTTTTATCAATCGTACGTATGTTCATCCACTTTTACCATGTCCGTTCATTATCTCTAAACTTATTCTTTCAAATAACAATTTCCATTGTCCTTGAAATTCGGTCAGGCGCGTTGGCCTAGATATCTCTTGACACCTGTTTTCGCTAATGACCGGCGTTTTGCATTACCCATCTCTCCCTCTCTTTTCTTTCTTTCTTTTCCTTTTTCTTTTTCCCTTCTTCTTCTTCCCTTAGGATCGCCTAAATACAATTAGAGAATTATTCTCAAAACTCAATTATTCTTCGTCTAAATAACTAACAACTGGTTAATAAATCGAATAAGAATTAAATCATATTTCTATGAATATTTCTTTTTAGTTTTTCTAATAATGCAGGGTGCCACACAGCAACGGAGCAGGAAAGTACTGACGAAGTTTTAAGGAAGCAAAAGAACACTTATACAAACACTATAAGTGTTCCTTTGGAAACAAACGAACACTTATACATAGTGTCAGAAAGAAACAGTTAAAATTTCTCGGACACATAATGAGGAAAGAAGGCTAAGAAAATTTGACACGCAGGTCATATTGAAAGCAAGTAAGACAGAGGGAAACTGCGGATAAAATATCTAATGACTTTGTACAAATGGGTTGCAGAAGAGGGAATTGAAGCGATATTAAAAAGAGAAATATTACTAAGAGCTTCAAAGAATAGGAAGTTGTGGAGAGGCATGATCCTCAACTTCCTGAAAACTCACTGTACACAAAAAAACACGTATGTGTGTGTGTTTTTATATTTATTGAGGTCTTCGAATCGATTAGGATTTGAACACAAACAGTTGGTACGGAAAGGAGATGAACTAAAGCACTTGCTGAGTAATTTGGTCAGTAGAAGATATATCGATACAACTGAGGAATATTTCAATTATAAACTTTTAAAGAGTAATAAGAAAGCAGCCATTGTTCTCTGTAAGAAATATCTTGGAAGGAACGCCGAAAGACAATTAACACCCCTCCCGGTCTGTCACCGTCTCAATTTCTCTCAACTGAAATCTTTTCTTTCCCTACTTACATTCAGGGCGGTTTCCCCCTCCCCAACTGCCATCAAAAACGCATGATCAAAAACCGCAGACACCTTTTTGAAAACGGCAGAATGGTCTGGCCATTGGGCTGAAACTCATCAACCCGACTAAATTTTCGGAAAATAATTGTTACCCTTGAGGTCGGAAATAAAAACAGCGAGGGAAAGAAAAAAAAAGAAACCCGTCGTCAAACACACCGGACAAATGACGTAGGTTTTTCTCTTTCTTTCAACGCTGAATTTTCACCTCTTCCGGCTGTTTTCGAATTCTTCACAAAGGAAGCCCGCTGGGGAAACTAAATGATGACCGTCTGAAAAAAGACTTTGGTAAAATGCAAGAATGCTACGTCGCTAGAAATGGCTGATTAGCAAACAGATAAGAACGCTTCATTCTATAGAACAGGTTCTCCAGCGTTTGTGTATATATAAATATATATATATATATATATATATGGGGGGGCCTTCTGTTAAATAATAGTCTAACAGACTATTATTTTTTAAAGAATTGTATTTTCCTCTGACTTCCTCCTTTTGGCGTTAAGGTCAAATGCTAGACAAAACAAGTCCTTTTTGATTGGTTTAAACTAACGTGGAAAGGTTAGAGCGATAGAAAATTATTTCAGTGAGTTAAGAGCAGACATGTTAATTTCGTGTGCGGGGAACTTGCTCCCCAGTCGGCGTGACAGAGCGACCTCACTGGCTAGTTAAAAATGTACACGTCGACGTATTTAATAAAGTGGTACGTAAAAATCCCTTTTATTAAAGTTCTCATTTTATCACCGAAGTAAAAAAAGCAACTATCCCGGATAGATGATGACAGAGTGAAGAATGCAACATATATATAAATCAAGATCATCGCCCCAAGACTATCCCTAGATGAGAAAGGGCTATGCAAAACATCGTTAACAACCTTGTCTCACTAGATCAGTTGAAACTGAGGAGTGAGTTCGATCCTCACAAAAAGCATTACTAACAATAATAACAATGAGAAAAAAAAACTAAATAAAAAAAGACAAATAATGCTCTCTACTAATTCCTTATTATCTACTATCCAAAACTAATTCATCCAATCTTAAGAATATCAAAATAATTACAGACATTATTTACATTATTCGGACTATTGTCCTCATTTTTGTCGCCATATTTATTACAACGTTTCGGCCCTTCAGTATCTGTCTATATTTCTGAGATGAGGTATTATGTACACTACTTACATGATTCGGACTATTGTCCTCATCTTTGTCGCCATATTTATTACAACGCTTCGGCCCTTCAGTATCTGTCTATATTTCTGAGATGAGGTATTATGTACACTACTTACATGATTCGGACTATTGTCCTCATCTTTGTCGCCATATTTATTACAACGTTTTGGCCTTTCAGTATCTGTCTATATTTTTGAGATGAGGTATTATGTACACTATTTACATTATTCGGACTATTGTCCTCATCTTTGTCGCCATATTTATTCCAACGTTTCGGCCTTTCAGTATCTGTCTATATTTCTGAGATGAGGTATTATGTACACTATTTACATTATTCGGACTATTGTCCTCATCTTTGTCGCCATATTTATTACAATGTTTCGGCCCTTCAGTATCTGTCTATATTTCTGAGATGAGGTATTATGTACACTATTTACATTATTCGGACTATTGTCCACATCTTTGTCGCCATATTTATTACAGCGTTTCGGCCTTTCAGTATCTATCTATATTTCTGAGATGAGGTATTAAGTACACTATTTACATTATTCGGACTATTGTCCGCATCTTTGTCGCCATATTTATTACAGCGTTTCGGCCTTTCAGTATCTGTCTATATTTCTGAGATGAGGTATTATGTACACTATTTACATTATTCGGACTATTGTCCTCATCTTTGTCGCCATATTTATTACAGCGTTTCGGCCTTTCAGTATCTATCTATATTTCTGAGATGAGTTATTAAGTACACTATTTACATTATTCGGACTATTCAGTGTGATTTGATTATAGGCAAAAAAATAAATTAATATATCTTTCTATTTAATTGATTGAAATTATTAATTCAAAGAAATTGTGTGATGAACAGTAGCAAAGCCATTGATATTTACAGTATTTACATTATTCGGACTATTGTCCTCATCTTTGTCGCCATATTTATTACAACGTTTCGGCCGTTGTACGCTCCGGCTTTCATCAGGTGGTTGGAATGTCGAACTGAACCCTTTATTTCGCTCACTGGGGTAGACTGTTCTAGTTCCACGTGTCATGTCTAATGAATGTCAGTTATCTCCTGTTAATTCCTCTCTCCAAGTTCTCCACCGCCTTAACCAACAAGGGAAATAAAGGGTTCAGTTCAACATTCCAACCACCTGAAGAAGGCCGGATCGTACAACAGCCGAAACGTTGTAATAAATATGGCGACAAAGATGAGGACAATACTCCGAATAATGTACATAGTGTACATAATACCCCATCTCAGAAATATAGACAATTACAGACATCCAATATATAATATGGATATGATCAGAACTAAATGTAGCCATAACATTAATAATTCTAAAGCAGGTATATTTTTTTTAAGCTTTTCACCCCAAGCAAGGCAGGAAGCTACTAGCACGCAAGGGGTTACAGAGAGGTGAAGCGAGAGCAAAGAGGGGTGATAGAGGAAAGGATGAGGGGAAAGATAGGGGATAGATCAAAGCATCTGGAGACACCGATTGACGTTACATTTGAATAGTTGAAGTTCCACAGGCGAGAAGTGCGAGACATGAAGCTATTAGAGTAGAAGAGACGGCTAAATTTACCAGTTTCGACAGTGAAAGCGTGAGAGCGAGATGCCAACCTAGTAGAACGCTTAAATTCATGAATTTTGGGAACCAGCGAAAGCAGATCTTCGGAGCAGTTACCTTGAAAGTATTTGTAAAAAAGACGGAGGGAGGAGACGGCACGTCTGTAAGAGAGCTGCTCAGCACAATATATTGTGGAAACTTGCAGAAATTTTAAAATTTATGAACGCAAAAATAGTTCACTTGTCAACACCAAATATGAGCTGAATCCAAAAATCACATTGGTTTTGCCCAATCAGGTCAATTTTTTAGCTATGACCACACGTTTTACGTTTTCGTTTACATTGTCATTAAAATATCTAAATATACAACATATTTCACAAAATAAAACTAATTATCATAAAGGGTGTTTCATTAAGACGGATTATATATAAGGGTGTTTCATTAAGACGGATCAAAGTCAACAGTAAATAAATCAGTGTTATTGGTGAAAATTTATTTATTTCTCTATTGGATCATGTTATTTAAGTCATGGCAATTATGTGTGAAAAATAATATCGCCCAAATGTCCGACCAATCTGAAAGAAAAAGAAAAAACAATCATTAGACGCTTAAAATTAATTTACATTTAAAATCAGTCCAAATTATTGGAACACTCTTTAGTAAGCAAAAAATTATTAATTTTTTAATTATAATTATTTTCAGTCAAAAATAGCTACAAAAAAAATCTTCAAAATATTTGTAAACCAATATCACGCAATAAAGTGCTTACATCTCAAAACACACCAATTAAACTGTACAATACAAAACCAGAGAATACAACTCAGAAAGGTCGTTTTATTACTCATCATTATTCAGGTATACCGCCAAAATATCAAGCGGACGTAGTAGCAAGCATACCACTTGACTTAAAATTATAAAATGAATTATTAAAATTAAAATTACATAATTCAGGAGGCAATTTCTCAGGAATAACGGTATAAAAATCACGATGTTTGACCTCAACGACAGAGTCTCTCAGATAGGGCCATGTTACTCTATCTGCTGATATTCAAGACGTCATTCACTTCCACATACACTATCAAGAAACGAGACAGCAGCACTGACTTAATCTGAAAAGGACGCCTTCAGACAACGGCGCCGTCGTCTACAGTAAAAGCTTAATTCTATCTACTTTATAACATTACTACTACGTAAGCAACACTACACATACTATCTCTTACAAACACACTAGTAATGACACTTTACCTTTATCACATACGTATATAATACAGTTTGTACTATAGAAAAAAAACCTTTAACAACCAGAAAAAAGACATTACTCATCCAATACATTTCAACCAAATGTATATTCCAGTTTGAATTCTTGTTATATAGAATTAATGTTATTTCTTAATATTACGTTGTTTTATCATTTTAATGAATGTCCTAGGATTGTTTTAAAAGACTAAATTACGAGCAGTTCCGCAATATTTTATATTATTGTATCGAATCCTGATACTCTGCTTTTTAACGTTTAACTAAGACTTGAAGGATTCCTACAACATATACAGGTATTTTCGTTTTACATGATGATTTTTTTTTTATTTCTTGAAATAAATGCACACTGAACCAATCTATGTCCGTTTTGTTTTTATTTTACAGGTGAATGAAATGGCTTCGAACGGAAGATCTTGTAAAACTAAGCCCGACGTATTCTGCTACATCTGCGGCGAATATTCAATTGATTCTAACATGACTAGCCACCTTGACACCATTTGTCGGAAGAATCACTGGAAAAGGCCTTGAATTATTCAACTAGAAAGAGAACAGATTAAAATTGTTTTGTGTCAGTCTCACTATCTTCCCAACTGAGCAATGTTGAGAGGAACAGGATCATTCAGGCCTTTCGCAATGGCACCAAAATTCATACTCTAGAGAAAACAATTCACTAAGACTTAAGTGTCTAGAGAGTGCCTTAATCATAAGGTCATCTAGAGTAAACATTTCGCCATTCCTGGTAGATCTTTTGTTATCACAGTGTGGGATATCTACTTACAAAAGTGATTGAAAGAAGAAGAAAAAAAACTCATCTGGATATATACAACGAAAAAAAAGCTGGATATATATAAAGAAAAAAACATTCTAAAAAATTCTAAAATTCCCAGCACCACTCGTTCGTGCGCATGTATATTCATACCAGCATAACAAATTTAGTCCGATAAAGTCCTGAAGGGCGAAACGCATCACACGTAAACTTTTTCCACTATGCCGTACATTCTCCCCAATATATATATATATATATATATATATATTCTGTATGACTACTCGTTGGCCAATGTTAGACTCTTCCGCCTACTATAAGTTTAGTAGGAGAGAAGGATTCGGGGAACAGTGAACAGTAAATAGATTGAGCGCTAGTTCATTCGATACACTCTCACTAGTCGTGTAATACTCTTCTGGTGTACTTACTGTTTAATATACGATATGTCTGCAAACCTGGTTTTTGTTACTACTTAAACCCTTTACTTGGTCACAACAGTTATCAACTGGCACCAAAATTTTGCTGTAATTTCGAAAATACTACACAACAGCTATGAACACATTACACAAGAAACAACCTGCCTATAGTTTCTTTCAAAAGAAATAATAACATCAGACAAAATTTAACAAATGTAAGCGTCCACGCTGAAAACAATATTGGTGTTTTGGATCGTTGTACTCCTGAAAACACTCACAGAAAAGAAAACGCTGTGTGTTGTACAACAACATGAGTCAAGTGAATTCTATCAGAAATCCAAAGAGAAACATTCCGATTTCTATAGAGGGTGGCAATTGTACTTTTTCCCAGTTAATATACGAAGCCCAATGTACCAAACATCACTTAATTTATGTGGGCTGCACATCGGAAAAATTAAACATTCAATGGAGACTGATATGATATCAGGCACAACTATGTGACATCAACAGAGCTTGCAGAACATTTTATTATAAACGACTTTAATTTCGACAAACATCTTCGGGTGCACATTCTGAAAAAAATGTACTGAATCAACGGACCTTTCGCCTCTGAGAACGCATGAATATTGTTACGTATGCAAATTACTAACTTCCCACCCTCTTCTGTCATTCCCCAGGGGTGGGGGATGACAGGAGATATTCTATTACTACTACTAAGTTGTTTGATATATTAAGAACATTTCATATACATTCCTTCACGCTAGCGACGTTTCACTCGTTTTGACACGTTCATATTTTTCATAATAAGACAGCGACGCTTGTACAAAGACTTATCATTTTTTGTAGATTTATATATTCTATACTTGATGTATACATATAGTTATGTATATTTATACTTAAGATGTTTGATTAATTCCTCTTAGTAATTAATTAAGTAACGCAAAATTTCAAGATGTGCACAATCACCATCATATTACGCACGTTCCGGTTGCATGTCATTCATGTTGGCTGCGTTTCATTCATTTTGTCGCGTTGATTACCATTACATCCGTTTATTTCCAGAAAAGCGACGTTTGTACAAAGATTTGTACATTTTTTGCATATTTTTTAATATTTTTATACTCGTATGCAATTTTAAAAAATAACTTGAAGAAGACTGTCTAAATATTGCTGAATATTATCAAACATTGTCTGTTATTATCAAAAATTGTCTTTTATTATTTTAATTGCGCTCTTCCCTAAGTGTTGGAAAAATATCTGAAGTGTTGCGTCAATACTTTTGTCAGTTACTAATAATAATAATAATAATAATAATAATAATAATAATAATAATGTCTGTTTGATTGCTTCCGAGTATACTCCTCTGTTAGATTTGTGAGCGAATCTCTGTTACAAACATTTGCAGTTCAAGCAAATGCTTTATACCGCAACTGTGCTGAGATAATCACAAATAGTTTTTGGCGGGTTGAAGGCGCATAATCTGTTTGAACAAGGACAGTACGGTGCTAGCAAAAAAACCCTCGATGTCTTCAGAACAGTTCCATCAATCCGATCTCACAAGACATGAGTCAACATATGGTATAGGTGTAAGTCAATTCGCAATGGTGCCACGCCCTGGGATCAACTCACAGTGATGCAAGGATTATGACATTAATTCTGAAAAGGCGCGTAGGTTTTGAACAGTTTCATAATATATATATATATATATATATATATATATATATATATATATATATATATATATATATATATATATATATATATATATGGGGGTGTTGTGTGTGTGTGTGTGTAATAAAATATAATTTTAAGGTATGCTATATTATGGGTTAAAGTGCTCAGTAGCAAGGATGGAACGTATGTAAATATAAAAATGGATATTGAAACCAACACCCACTTGATCTATCTCTTACTGTTACATCCCCGGGCAACGCCGGGCTCTACTGCTAGTATATGATATATTTGTCCATCCTTGCAATAGTGCACGTGCTATTAACCTTGAGCTTCTTGATAAGATCCATAGAAGAATCAGCAATATTATCAGTCCTGATCATGTTTGTCATTTTGGTCCCTTTCCCCTTTCCTAATCACATGCGATGATATGTCATATATATATATATATATATATATATATATATATATATATATATATATATATAATTTTAGGATATTACAAGAAAAACATGTAATAATAGCTAGACAATTTCAGTTGTGCTTCAACGAATAACGATGCGTCTCCTCAGGAGTTTATAAAATTACTGGCGAGTGAACGATTAATTTAGTTTCAAAAGCAAAATACATTCTCATTTTTAAAAAAAAAATTTAAGGCTTGAGGGCTTTACCCTGATCAGCCAATCGAAAGTGGCCTACGTTAAATTCAAACTAATCGTTTAGGTGAAACCAAGGTAGGTAGGTTCCTGGCTCTTTAGGGTTAATTTTGTTTATCCCAGCTCTACTTAGCGTAATAAGAACTCTACGTTTTAGCTTTCTTACTCGCTTGTTTTTTTTTCTTTGGACTAAAAACTTAAGGCACTGGACGATTTGTTTCGCCTTATTCGAATGTTTCTAGTTTTTACTCTTTTTTTGCCAATTTTCCTCGGGTACCCATTTGTTTCGATATACTTGCAAATTCTGCTATCCGAGGTATTTTTACCAAACGAGTATTACTATTAGTAATATATATATACATATATATATATATATATATATATATATATATATATATATATATATATATATATATATATATATATATATATATATATATATATATATATATATATATATATATATATATATATATATATATATATATATATATATATATATATATATATATATATATATATATATATATATATATATATATATATATATATATATATATATATATATATATATATATATATATATATATATATATATATATATATATATTTTTTTTTCTTTTCTTTTTTCTCTCCCTACTTTCTATTTAACTCTTTTCATTCACCTACTTTTCTCTTATTATATATCCTACCCTTTCATTCATTTAACCCTTTCTCTTTTCTTTTGCTCACACACTTCTCTTTCTCCCACCACCTCAATCGTTTTGATATTCCTTCCTCTCTGTCAGTTCTTCCTTTCCTCCCACCCTCTTTTCCTTTCTTCACTCTTTCTTTTTTTTTTTTCTCTCTCGCGTTCCTTCTCTTTCCTATTCTTTCCATATCTCCAATAAACTCATTGCTACACATGCTCTGATCTTTACGTTGCATGAAACCGTCAATTTCTATAGCCAATCCCCGGAGAGCGCCAACTAGAAGGGAGACAACTCCACTTCCCCATCCGCAGGCCCGATATTTGCCTTTTTCGCGACTCCCGCCACCAGTACTTTGTCCATTTCTTTTTCATATTCAACTGGTCAGTTGGGAAATCAGTCCGTTGTAAGACGATTTGCCCTTTTCTCTGTCAAACAACGACCAAAGCCTCGAAACGACTCCTTTCATCTTGCGCAGTGAGAAAAGAAGACAGCAACAATAATTAATAATATTCTCAATAACAACATCTATCCTATAATAAAGAAAAAAAATGCAGTGTTACTTTATCGGTCACGCAGCCTAATCTCCTCTATTTAGTTGCATTCCATTATGCTAACCTGGGACAATAGTTAATTGTTTAAATAAAAATCCGAGATAACTCATACGAGAATTATAGCTAATGCAATTGCAAAATTACCTAAGAATATTTTTTACGCTAGGCTTACGATCATATCACGTTGAAACAGCAGTTACCGTACTATCACCGAAGTTAAGCAACGTAAAACTTGATCTGTACTTAGATGGGTAACACTTTAGGACTACAAGATGCTGTAAGCTTGGATGTGCAAGCGATATAATTGCTTATCAAACTTTTGCAGGTTATTTAAAAATAGAAAATATTTTTCTATTATACGAATTTGGGGAAGATAATAATGATTTACTGATTCAAGTGCTACTGATTAATCCATGGCTGGCGGGGTACAAGAGCTGGATTTATACATCCCCTAGGGTATTTGTACATAAGGGAATATAATGAACCCAACTGGATTTGGACCTCGCCTCTCTATCACGTTGAAATACGAGTTCTCGTACGATCACTGATGTCAAGCAACGTCGAGTCTGGTCAGTACCTAAACGGGTGACCGCTTGGGAATACCATGTGCTGTAAGCTTGGATGTGCGGGTGGTGTAATAGATTATGGCTCGGAATTGTTAATCGGAGAGCTGTGTTCCAATTCCAGTTGCTTTCGTCATATTAACTTACGCAAAAATACGCATGGAAATGTTATGAATAAAACTTGTATCAATAAATCATTATTATCCCAAACAAAAATTTCTTACAATCTAAAAATATATTACTTTGCCGTTCGGCTACGAAGATTAAAAAATAAAATGCATTTACATATATATAGATAGATAGATAGATAATATTAGTGGTAAATATACACATACATATGCAAAATATATAAATATATATATACATACATACACATACATATATATTTTTTTGAATAAAAAAATTCCAAGAGGATAGAATCCAGGTAGAACTCAATATCCAGGACAGAGTAAGGATATAATAAAAAGCTTAAACACTAATATTCCATGAATATTAGTGTTTAAGCTTTTTTATATATATATATATATATATATATATATATATATATATATATATATATATATATATATATATATATTGAACAATAAAAAAAAATTAAAAAATTAAAATCTTCAGGTACACTGGGTTTGTAGATTAATATTCTTTCGTTTTTTTTTATTATTATTTCATTTAGATTCCTCGACTAGTTCCGGCCAAAATGGCCATCATCAGGAGAAGAAATATTTCTGCTTGCTGGGAGCAATAAACTACAGAAATGAATGTCATGATGGAGAAAATGAACTTTTGTCTGTAGTTTTCATTTGTTTTTTTTTTTTGTTTTGTTTTGTTTTTTTTTGTCTTTTTAACATGAATTTTTTAACATTCCTTGTGTTGGTCAAACAGTCTCTTTTAAGTTGTTATTTGAGATAAGAGCTGGATGGATCTATGCTTCTCTGAATTCCCTTGGTCAGTTTGACAGTTTTATTGGTCCTGGAAAGGGGATGTGTCTCTGTTAAATATTTGTGTGTGTGTTATTTGGTTCTTAGGGAATGAGGGAGTATGATATGTGTAAGCGTGTATATATATATATATATATATATATATATATATATACTGACAAACCTCTCATCAACGGAAAGGGTGGTCCGCTAAAGCTGATTGTCCGTGGAAGGGAAGGGATTTTTTATTAAAACACTATAGTAACTAGTTATGATCATAATATAAATACTATAAGCATGTATATATGATATAAATAAATATATACTTAATATAGATATATTAATCAAAACAAAAAAAATAATAGATTTCTCACAGCTACTTTCTCACGGACGCACTAATATATCGTACTTTATATACTGTACACCCGCAAATTTTGGAAGACATCTCTGACGATGTAAGATTTTTTTCTGCAAATTTTTCTTTATTTTGCCTGCAGATTTTGTCCGTTGCATCCGAAGTCCGTTGATGGGAGGCCGTAAATCAGAGGTGTGTCTGTATGTGTGTATATATATATATATATATATATATATATATATATATATATATATATATATATATATATCGGTAAATCGAATCGACTTCTCTCAGTCACTGTGTGTTTATCTAAAAATAAATACGCTTAAATTCAACTTAATTTCCGCCGTGCGTCAAAGGCTTACGGATAAAATCTCCGACTGACGCTAATTCAGCCGAGTTTCAATCCTAGCTAAAAGCAATCGGACGTCTAGTCACACTCCCGAAGCAGTCTGTCTGTGGATTACTATATATATATATATATATATATGTATGTATGTTATTATATCTCGTTATTATTACTAGCAATACATTAATGATTACCAGAAATGCATTTTGGAAAAAATATATTACCGTCAATTTTTCTTTTCATGAAAAAATGTCAGATCAGACCAAGGAAGGAGAACTGATGCCGTATCTGGGCGGGTGCAGCTTTGACAGTGTTTAAAATTGATTACGAGGCCTTGTGGGTGATGATTTTTTTTTCCAACCTGAAGCCATTATCACACAGACGAAACGCTGTGAACCTTTCGCTATCTGTATTATTTTGGCAAATCTTTAAACGAGATAAATTTCATATTTTTTTCCAGTTAAGACTTTCAAAACTAGGACCCGCCGTGCCGCTTACACAGAGTCAAGTCAACGTCATTCTCTTCTTCACATTGCTTTGTTATCGAATAAGATCAACTCACGGCTTTTTCTTCATGAGTGTTACTTTGTTGAACAGACTCTCGGTCTTAACCTTTTCAAATCTCGGGTCAACCAATATCTATTCTCTATAGCCTCATAATATAAAACCTTTTCTCCTCCCCTTACAACACTTACCCAGTAAAGCTCTATATTAATTGCCTCTTACCCCTTGTATTAGTTGAACGAAAATAAAGAAAATTATTTAAAAAAAACAAGTGGCTGTTTCTTAGTCAAATGAGAAAAAAACAATAATAATATTGTTGGCATCTTCACGGTAGATATCAAAATAGTTACAAATGCTTACCCACCGTTCAATAGGTAGCTGGGCATGAAGTCATTTTTCTCTATCACCAGTAAAGAGGTGGTCAAGGCTCAAAGAGTTATGATTGTACCTGAAACCTCCCCCTCTAAATAGGACCCCGTCGGCATTAATAGGTTAACTTCGATTTCTCGATCTTATCGGTTCAGTCAAATATAGAGACAATTCGGCGATTTAATGAGACTCAATACACAACGCCCTTCCGACTAAGAAACATTTAACTTACGCTGAAAAGCAACAGCAAAAATAAAAATGAAATCGACAAAAACATTTTAAAATAAGCAGGAAGATATTGTAACAAAATATTATCTTGTATTAGTAATGACTATCAGATTTGGTTAGAGTGAACTATGTTGTCTCGACAAGTATCAATATTCTTTTTTCTTTTTTTATGCAGTTTTCAATAAACTAAATATAAAATTTTTCTTTTTAATTAATTTTCGTTTCACGAATTGATGACTTAAACTTTGAGGACACTTAAATTGATAAAATTTTGGTATCTGTCTATATTTCTGAGATGAGGTATTATGTACACTATTTACATTATTCGGACTATTGTCCTCATCTTTGTCGCCATATTTATTACAGCGTTTCGGCCTTTCAGTATCTATCTATATTTCTGAGATGAGGTATTAAGTACACTATTTACATTATTCGGACTATTGTCCTCATCTTTGTCGCCATACTTATTACAGCGTTTCGGCCTTTCAGTATCTGTCTATATTTCTGAGATGAGGTATTAAGTACACTATTTACATTATTCGGACTATTGTCCTCATCTTTGTCGCCATATTTATTACAGCGTTTCGGCCTTTCAGTATCTATCTATATTTCTGAGATGAGGTATTATTTCATTTACATTATTCGGACTATTGTCCTCATCTTTGTCGCCATATATTTATTACAGCGTTTTCGGCCTTTCAGTATCTGTCTATATTTCTGAGATGAGGTATTAAGTACACTATTTACATTATTCGACTATTGTCCTCATCTTTGTCGCCATATTTATTACAGCGTTTTGGCCTTCAGTATCTATCTATATTTTGAGATGAGGCCATATTTTATTATTCGGACTATTGTCCGCATCTTTGTCGCCATATTTATTCAGTTTCGGCCTTTCAGTATGTCTATATTTTTGAGATGAGGTATTAAGTACACTATTTACATTATTCGGACTATTGTCCTCGTCTTTGTCGCCATATTTATTACAGCGTTTCGGCCTTTCAGTGTCTATCTATATTTCTGAGATGAGACATTATATACACTATTTACATTATTCGGACTATTGTCCTCATCTTTGTCGCCATATTTATTACAACGTTTCGGCCCTTCAGTATCTGTCTATATTTCTGAGATGATGTATTAAGTACACTATTTACATTATTCGGACTATTGTCCTCATCTTTGTCGCCATATTTAGCGTTTCGGTCGTTGTACGCTCCGGTCTTCTTCAGGTGGTTGGAATGTCGAACTGAACCCTTTATTTCTCTCACTGGAGTAGACTGTTCTAGTTCCACGTGCCATGTTTATAATGGATGACAGTTATCAGTTATCTCCTGTTAATTCCCCACTCCAAGTTCTCCACTGCCTTAACCGGGTATTGAACTCCTACTGTTTGGGTCCTGTCACTGGATCTAACCAACGCCTTTATTCACTGTGCCATGTATCCTTGAGGCGACAAAGATGAGGACAATAGTCCGAATAAGGTAAATAGTGATAAAATTTTATACATACATACATATGATAATGAAAAATATCCTATTTGTCATCCTCCATATAATTTTGTTTGGCAGTTTACTTTGAAATCTATTTTCCAAAGTAATTTATTTTTAAAATCATCAAAACCAAAGTTTTGCAAGATTGGACTAAACGCCAATGAGTGAAACCGCGAATATTGATTCCCTGGTTGGTAAGATTATTTCGTATATAGGAGTGATGCAGAAATCTGTATTTTAATTAATATCAAAATAAGGAACTTGACGAGCTGTTCGTCCCGGATAAATTGTCATCATAATAATGTACCTCAGTGACAAAGAAGAAACGGAATAGACTCGATATAGCGCCGCTACTCACAAATTCCGTGTTGATACTCATTCCACGTATTCATAACGCAACGGGTTGTGCCTCAAGAGCCACGTATTCACCCCCCTTTCCTTAGCAGCTCCATCGCAGAGCATTAGCTGGGTCAAGCAAGAATATACAAGTGATAGAATTTTGAGGAATTAGAACAATCAATATAGTAATTCATCGAATCTAGAAGAATCCTCAATAAAATGCACAAAGCATTGGACTTGGATGTGTATCACCACGGAATTTGTGAGTAGCGGCGCTATATCGAGTCTATTCAGTTTCTTCCTCATCACCGAGGTTGGTATGACGATTGCGTTCTATCGAAACGGTCCGGGTTCGATTCTCGGTAGCGGATTCGCACTGCTGATGAGTCCTAAATAGAACAAAACGCCCGTGGTGTGAATATATATATATATATATATATATATATATATAGAGAGAGAGAGAGAGAGACTCCTCCACTTCTTTCAATTGCGTTCTAGTAATCTAGGCGTGAAAATCGAGTAACTTTGTTAAGGTGATTTTTCTAAGCGTAGATTAGATATGGCAGAAGGCCGGAAATATAGTACGCCCAGTGAGGATCGAGCTCACTACTCATTTGTAATGGTTTACTATCCATTACACAATGTCGAGGAGATCCTGTCCTTTGTTAAGTGATAACGTTGTGAAGCGTTTTTTGCTCTGTCTAGATAATCTAGGCGATGAGTACTTTACTTTAACGAGTGGGTAAATGTTTGCCTTTTGGTTATTCTTCCTTTTTTTCTTTCTTTGTTCGGAATTTTTTTCTTCGCTGTTAGGTCTTCTGGCAAGTTTACTGTTGGTCACACCAAAATACTTCTTATATATATATATATATATATGTGTGTGTGTGTGTGTGTGTGTGTGTGTGTGTGTGTGTGAAGAAGTATAGTTTTAAGGTGTGCTATATTTATGGGATAAAGGGCTCAATATCAGAGACAGAGCGTATGTAAAGATAAATGTGAACATTCCCAGATCAAAACAAACTACTAATTGGGAATTAATCCAAATAAATAAATAAACAATAAACAAATTAACAAACCATTCCCGCCAAAATAACCGTTAGAATAGACTACCCACAATGCACCACTGACCCGTATATATAAATGGTCGAGAAAAAAAACAACAATTTGTGTGTGTGTATTTCTTTGAATAATATAGACATATTATTACTATTTATTTCATAATCCTTTCTAGTTTTCTAATCACTTTCTTGATGTTAAAATGAAATTCATCAAGGAATTCACGGTAGTTTCAATCTCCTCCATGATCATCCTCAGAGGTGAATTAAAAGACAAACTTATTGTAACTGCGATCTTTGTGAACGCGCTCTGTTATAATTATTTTAAAATTTTAAATTTATCCTTTGTAGCGATGGATTTCTTTCTTTTTTTTTTTTTTTGTGCAAAACAAGCGTCCCAATCTAAGGGAGCTAACCAGAAATGCAAAACCGTATTAAACGTTTGTTAAATGCGCTTCAGCACATTGCTGCTATACTTGTAATAAATTTTATTCAGTGTTTGGTTGTTTGGTATTGATATAGAAGAATTTCACCTTAACATCATAATTAGAGAATTAGAAAGGATTATTATAAAAATAAATAGACATACTATGACTATATTATTCAATGAAACATCTTTGAATGAAGATATACTCTATATATATATATATATATATATATATATATTATAATCGGAAGAAAGTTAACAGTCAATGGTGATACTTTGTGCTGTATATAATTCTTCTTAATTAGAGTTTCTTAATTTCTTTCTCTTGAAATAATTCTATTGCGCTCGACTCTGCTACCGACCGTTATATTGGCGCCAATTCCAAAGTTTCTTTCATCTTCGCGTTTCCCAGACTCTTTTATTTTTTTAAATTCTTTATTAACAATAATATTGGTAGCTTTTATGTTTTGTTTTTTTGTTTGTTTGTTTTTGTTTTTTGGGGGATTTTTTTTTTTAATTTTCTCTTATTTGGACTCGTTTCTATATTGTGAGTCATCTTGTTTTTATTTTTATTTTTTTCCTCTCTTCTTTTGCAAATTTTTCTTCTTCTTTTAAAATGTTCTTTATTCCTTCCTATCTTTCAGTTTTATCTGTCCACTCTCTTTGTCCCACATCGAATTTCTTTCTATCTGTATCCCTTTTTCTATCTCTGTATCCTTTCATCTTAGCGCTTTCTTCTCTGTCGATTTTCAGTTCTCCTCTTTTCTCTTGATCTATCTAGTTTCCCGTTGTGTTTTCTTTATTTCTCTCGCTCTTTCTCTTCTCTTCTCCTACCCTCTCTTCGTTGTCGCTCTGCGATTTTTCTGCCCTCTTTTCTCTCTCACTCTTCATTTTTTTTCATTCTCTCATTCCATTTGTTTCGCCTCCTCTCTGTTTTCTCCCTCTCCCTCTATTCGTTTTACATTCCCACTTTTTCCCCTTCTCTACCTCGTTCTTTCTTTATTCATATTTCTTCTATTCGCCCTCCCTGTCTCTCTGCCTCTCTCTCTCTCTCTCTCTCTCTCTCTCTCTCTTAGTTTCATCTTCAGGCATTCCACTCTCTCCGTTACACCATTCCTCTCTTTCTCTCTATCTCTTCCTTTCCTATTCTTCATTTCTCTCCCCTCTACTCTCTCTCTGTCTCTCTTTCCAATGCAACTCTGCTTATTCTCTCTCTCTGTTTTTATTTTCTTTCATTCTCTCTCTCTCTCTCTCTCTCTCTCTCTCTCTCTCTCTCTCTCTCTCTGTCTTCATTACAAACTCCCTAATTTTCTCCCTTTGTGTTTCACCTTCCCTCTTCTCCCCGCTATTTTTATCTTTCACACTGCTCTCTCTCTCTCTCTCTCTCACGTCCCTCTTTTTGTTCTCTCTCTCTCTCTAACTCTCTTTCTATTTCTCCACCTCTCTCTCTCTCTTTCTTTATTCATGACACTCTTTGCTTTTTCTTTCTTCTCATCTTATTCTCTTTCTTCCATCCACTTCAGCTACCCCTTCATTCATTTATTTATTCGTTCCGACATCAATCTTTACTACCTTTTGTTCCTTGAGCTTAAAGTTTTCAATTCCTTCCCTCCGCCATAACCTGACATCACTGCAGCAATACCCGACCCCGTCTTTTTCCCTCTCCAGTTCTTTGATTAGCCATTTACTGCACAGCCTCCTTGAAACCAAGATTTCCTTTTTTATATTTTTTTCTCTATATTCGACAACTGATACCATCAACTGCAAATATTGTCCTCTCTTATCATATTTGATGTCAAAATCTGTGTAGCCTTTCATCATAGTCAATTGAAAATTCACTGACAATCACGGACGCCATTCAAAATGTATCTGTGCGTGTTTTTTTTTTAATACCCCTTTGTCTTCTTCTGAAGTCTAGAAAATTCATTGTTTGGTGTTGATCATATAAAGCAGTGGATCTCAACCTTATTTCTTTTGCCTAATACACCCCTTTAACCATAAGTCAGGATGTCATCCCCTGCCACTTTCCAAGATTTTCCGGCTCGAAAGATTGCATTCCAAATATGTATATATTTGTGAAAATCTTCATACTCTCCCATATTTGTACAGGTTCGTTTATAGGGATTATTTTTATAGAGTAGTTCTACACATTTAATTACAACAGAAAATACTGACGTATATTTAGACTAATAATACATGTACAGTAATTTGTTTTAATTTATAACTAATTATTAAACTGAAGCATAAATCAACAAATAAAAAGTTCAATAGAATACCAAGGTTTTGTAATTCAATAAACAAAATTCTGTAAATAAAAAACAAGAAAAAGTAAAAAAAAATGTTTGCCTGCCCGACTAAAATTCCAACCTGGGAAGAAATCCCCTCCCCTGTTTGAGAATAGATGATATAAAGTTTACTGTTTTTCTTTTCTCCTAAGATATACGTATTTCAAAGACGGATATGCAATGTGATAGATCCTGACCTGGCATCTTGGCTCCAGTTACTTTCTCACAGTCGTGATATGGCTTCCCTCTGTCTTTTCTACAAATATTTTCATGGCAACTGCTCTAACGAGGTATTTTTACTGGTGCCACAACTGAATGAATTTAAGAGTGCTACTAGGTTGGCATATCGGTCCCACCTTTTCACTGTCAAAACAGTTAAATGCAACCGCCTCTTCTATTCTAATAGTTTCTTCTCTCGCACTTCCTATCAGTGGAACCCCCCCTCCTCCTATTTGCTACCCTGATAGCTATAATCTTTAAAAATTTAAATGTAATGTCAATCGGCATCTTCTGATGCCTTGATCTTGATCCCCGTCCTTCTGTTTATCCTTTCCTCAAACACCCCCCCCTCTTTACACTTAAATTCACTCTCTGTAACCACGCCCTCTTTACTCTTGTTCCCACTCTCTGTAACCCCTTGCGTGCTAGTGGCACTCCCGGTTTGCTTGGGGGTGAAATGCTTTAAAAAAAGAAAATTAACTTGAGGCTTGTAATTAGCACAAATATATTTTTCTTCTTTTTCTACTCACTTTACTTCTTTCATGAGCCTTTCACAATGCGGGCTATGATGGCTCTCCACAACTTCCTCTCCCTAAATTTGAGTGAATGAAGCCAGAGAGTTTTGGCAATGATCATTCTTCGTTGAACATAGTGAACTGGCGCTACAGAATCACAAACAAATAACGTTACCACATAAGAGAAAAAACACATCATTTGAGAACTACCAACAATAGCAACAAATAGAATGGATGGCGCATGTAACTCGAAGATAAAATAATGACATAATCAAGAAGTTGACATTCCACACCACTTCAAATAAAAGGTTAGGATCCTTCCACCACCAATAGTGAAAAGAGCGATAACAGCTAGTGGACTTGAAAAACCTATTTTCCTAAAAAAAAATCTTTTGAGAGAAAGATTTATTAAACATGGATCCTGAATGTTTCATTGTAGAGAAACGGCTAATATTCTTCTTCTTCTTCTTTTCGCCGTGTCTATTCAGGGCGTAAGTGATTATGGCTCTCCACTGCCTCCTATCCCATGTAGTTTCCAATAAGTTCTGTATTTTTACTACTTCTCCCAGACCCACTTGCTTAAGCCCGTTAAGTATGTCACGTGTTGCTTTCCCTTGTCCTCCTTTCCTTCTATCCGCCCTGTGAATATCAGATTCTCTAAGCCTTCCTTTCTCATTACTTGTCCCAGAATTTTCAGCTGCCTCTTCCTAAAGTTAACCATATGTTTCCTCTTTGTTTTCATCCTCTCCAAAACCTCATCGTTGCTCACACGATCGGTTCATGAAATGTTTAGCATCCTTCTGTAGAACCATACTTTTGTTGCCTCGAGTCTGTTCTTCATCTTTAAGGAGATCATACAACATTCGCTGTCTTAAAGGAGGACAGACATCACGTAGCATTTCAGTACTCTTTCCTTTGTTACCAACGAAATCCTCCTGTCTCCTAACACTCTCCTTAGCTTTTGGAATGCATTCTTGGCCATCCTAATACGTCTTTGGATCTCAGCGTCGTACTTACCGCCCTCTGTCAGAACACTTCCCAGATATTTAAATTTCTGCGCCTACCATTCTTCCATTTATCATTCATCTTTGATTTAATTCCCACTTTAATCAAATTTGGTAAGTAACTCGATGTTTCCTCCACCCGGCTTTCATTCTGTTCTGTGACTGTTAAATTCTCCAGACCGTCTTTCCTCGTTGTGTTTCCCAGAATTTTGTGTCCTACCAGTTCAAGCATTCGAGAGACTTAATAAAGAAAAGGGAAGGGTTCGAAGAAAAAGCCATCGTCTGATCCGACGTACTTTTGCCTGCCCGCTAACGGAAAGCTTCCCAGACCAGCAAGACTGAATTATTCTTTTGAAAAGACTGCATATTCTGTCGTTCAGATCTTCTCAGAAGCCCACTAGTCCTGGGTATGACGATAGATCGAGAGATTGAAGCTTTCAGGAACGTGGAAACACATCTTAATTGCTGTTTTTAACAGGTCTAACCTGTCCATGAGTGGTAGAATCTGTTAGGGTCCCAGCGATGGGCAAATAGTGAACACCTCAAACAAAAAACTATGAAATTTTATTCAGAATTGAGGTGATTTCTGTGTGATCCTATTTTTGCAGAGAATTGAGATCTTAATAATACACTTAAATATAAATAATATATAATCTACTTAATTTTTTTTCTACAATTTTTAACTGACTTATAGATATATTCAATAAATCAAGAAACGTTCGAACGTCTTATCTGATTGACTGAATCAAGAGTTTCACGTCGAAACGATCGTCAGATGATTGAGAATCAATTGAACTTACCAAGTCTCATATTTATACATTCGGAAAGGAACGCATATTCTACCTTTCAAATTTCAAATTCTTTGCGGTGATGGCGAAATAAATAAATAAAAATAAATAATAACAAGAAGACCAAAATATCACCATCTCTAAAAATAGGCGGATAATAAATATCGCCAGGCTAACGAAGCAATAGTTCGTCGAGCCAATTAAAAAGATTTTAGAGGTACGATGTAAGAAAAGAAATAAAAAAATAATAATAATAATAATAAGGAGACAAAAATTTCCCCATCCCTAAAAATAGATAATTCGACCAACCAATCAGAAAGTTTTTCTCAACAAGGATATAAGTCTATGGGCCAATGAGAAGCAAGCGATCATTTTAAAGTTGATCTATAAATGTGTACATAAACAAATGGAAAATGAATTAAAGTCAGAGTAGATAAATGAATTTTGTCAATTCTCCGATGCTACAGTCATCGTTATATGCTTAGAAACGCAATACGGCATTTGTATGAGTAGTTGGCAAGCCTAGATGGTGTTGTAAACAAGGGAAGGTTGGTAATGAACGATAATACTTTAGACAAGACCAACACATATAAGATTCACCAGCGGCGCGTAAAAGTAGTATTCAACTGCTAGAAGTAAACCAAGTGAATTCCACAATGAATCTCCAACTGCAGGATATCTACCAACTGCCGCAGGCGGTCAGATGTGGCACAAGGCCGAATTTAATGTGGGGTACCCAGCCCTTAGACTCGGCCAAAACTTCCCCGTAGACCCCGTATAAAACTGGGTCGGGTAGCTGTTTCCCGAGACGAAACTGCAACTATGATGAGCAGACTTTAGATATAGTTTCTGGGAAAGAGCGTGTTATCTAGCGTGATCAACAACTGGAGGGGGAAAAAGCCAGCACGCTCAAGCCCTCGGCCACGATGACTTGTGACTTTGTGCTAGCACAGCTATCGATGGCACATAAGGGTTCCGTCTACCGAATTTCACTCACAAGACTTGGGTCAACCCATGTTATGGTTTTCAAGCACTTTCCAAAGGTGCCGCACGCTGGGATCGATCCCGCCAGTCCGATAACATCAGGAAGACTCCTTCTTGACAAATCACCATGGTGAGATTCGAACCCCGTTTTCATGGTCAGAATGTGAACGTTCTAACCACACGGCCACGTGCCAATAAACGTATCACACACACACACACACACACACACACACACACACACACACACACACACATATCTGTGTGTGTATAAAAATTCAGTTATAAATAAAAAATATATTTGTAAAAAAATATAAATGATGACAAAAGAAAACTTATCTTTACCGATGAACTTTATCAAGGCAAATGCACACAAAATCTATCAGTGAACGAAACGTGTCGGTAAAGAAAAGTTCCATATATATATATATATATATATATATTTAATAAAAAGGCTTAAACACTAATATTCCATGGTCATAATTTATTCCCTTGGAATCGTAAATACGATCCAATTGATCAGACCTAAAAATTCAAAAAGAAAACAGAAAAAAACAACTCCGGAAATAAAAAATAAAATTTAGTGAGACTGTATGTATGAGAGAGTGGGACGAATGTTAGAGTAAATGAAAGCTATAGAGAGGGGTAACAGACGAGAGAAGAACAGGAAGGTCTAAAGATGAAGGGGATTAAAATTTAACAGAGAGAAGTTTTAAAGAGGGGAGTTAAAGACGGTTCAAGTGAGAGAAATATGAATGTTAGCTAATTGCGTCAATTCTATATAATATATATATATATATATATATATATATATATATATATATATATATATATATATATATTAAAGAAATAAAAGTGTGTAGTTTAATATTACATGAAAAAATAAAATAAAATAAAAAATGAACAAAAAATTGTGTTAATTTTTTTTTCTCCCCTTCATTACACATTTTCTTGTTGTTTTAATCCAAGTTAAATCTCGCGTAGTGGCATGAAGAGCGGGAGCGAAACCGGTTGCTTCGTGTTTAAAAATGTCATGTAATATTGATCTACACACTTTCATTTCTTTAATTAGATTTTGTACCTTTAAAAATATTTCCATATATATATATATATATATATATATATACTTTACAAATTCAATCTTTGCCAAAAAGTGCGGTTACATTAAGAATGTACTCAAAACTATTTTCAAAGTACGTAAATCTAGGACAACTTAAATTCTAAAATACTTGAAACACCGACTTATACTAACTGTCTGATAAAGTTATTCTGATAAAACCCGTTGTAGCATAAAACTCGGTCTTTCAAGTATTTTATATAATATATAATGTTGCTTTCTTCATAGATATAGATATATTCTTGGAAAATCCCTTCTGAAGTTTAGACATCAAAAAATCATTTGATTATATTTTATTTGCCTAGCGTGATGTCATGGATATTAACATCGATGTTTTCATTTTGTCTTAAATCTGTATTCCTGTCTGAATGTTATCAGAGATGAACTCGAAAACACAGTGATCGCAGCTTTTAGTTCATGATAGCCAGCAGTGATTCAGTACGATGTTTTGCTTCGATTTCATACAAATTTTGAGTTAGTGTTGCTGGAAGATTATTTTCGATATTAGATAAACAACCGAAGCTTGAAATGATGAAAGCTGGGGGTGAGTGGGATTTTGCGGCCGATAAATATCGGATGAGAAACCATGGAATAAAATGAAGACAATATTTTCTTTAGTGCTTCTCATATTCCAATGAGTGAGGGAGTTCGAGGGGTCCACTGATATGGGGTGTGTCAGGTGATTCTCTAACGATATTGATCTTTTCGGTCTGTATCAATATTTGTCTTCCGTCTGGCCGAAGACGACTCAATCAACACACGGCTTTGAACGAATTTTACATTCAACAACTCCGTTATATTCTCGCCCGGACAGAAAAGATTGTAAGAAAAGCGCCTCTCCGAATACAATAAACAATAAACAAACTCTTCACCAATTGCAGAATTAAGCAAGAGAAATGTAATTCTAAAAGAGGATGCTGAGAATATCAAGGACAGAAAATGTAAGCAACTTCGAAGTTTTAGATAAATCTTTGGAAAGTGCCTGAAAAGCCATACCATGGGTTGACCCATGTCTTGTGATTGAAATTGGATAGACAGGACTATTTAGAAGCCGTCAAGATATTAGTTGGAAGCCGAGATGTCAGGTCACGACCAATAACATTGCAGATTCTTTGAATTCTATCAAGAATCTCTAAATATATAGCATGGGCACAAATCTAAATGTGGCAGTAAAATTCAGAACAAAGACGAATTTTATACTTATATATATATATATATATATATATATATATATATATATATATCATGTCTGATTGAATAAATTACATTATGTCAGCTTGTTTTTATCATAATCCTTTCATATTCACCAATATTTTTCCGTATATAACAATCAAATGATGCAAGAAATGCACTGTAACAGTGAAAATAATTTTTATTTCCCAATTACTTTCCACCCCTTTCTGAGAGTACTTGGGAATTAAAAGTGATTTTCACTGTTGCAGTGCATTTCTTGCTTCATTTGATTGTAATATACGGAAAAATATTCGTGAATATGAACGGATTACGATAAAAATAAGAAGACATAATGTTTGTAATTTATTCAAACAGATATGCCTAAAAGAGAATTTGGTGCTTAAATACACAAATATATAGACCTACTTAACAAGAATGAAAAACTTTAAAATATACTAAAAACAACAAAAATAATTAAAAGCAAACGCCAATCTAAAAACCTAAAATATTAACATCATCCAATTTTAACCAAGACACAATACATGGGGTCACAAAATGCAACAAAAAAGATGTGGTGTTTGTGATATCATTACAGAAGGAAACTCCTACACTTTTTAAAACCTCACAAAAACATTCATAACAAATAAAAATTTAAACTGCAACTTCAAAAATGTGATTTATGCATTCAAATGCACAAAATGCAAGAAGTCATATATAGGTATCAGCTAAACACTAAACCACAAAGTTTCCCTTCATAAAAGCAACATCAAATTACCCGATAACAGAAAACTCTTTATATCACAACACAACTACAAATGTAATCAAGGTAAATTTAAAATAATGCCAATATACCAAACAGGCAATTATTCTTGCCTACAAATACAAGAAAAAAACTTCATATACAAATTTAAACCAGCACTAAATAGATCCTAACCTCACATACAAAAACACACAGCATACACACACAATGACCAAATACAGTAGTCGATTCTGTTATGCTGACATAGAAGATTACTATGCGACGATAATGGTCGCGAAATATCAGACGCAAATCCTAAATTCATAATGATATATATATATATATATATATATAAACTCTTATCACCAGTCCAAGAAAGACATTTGAATCACTACCACGCAAAAAAAATTCATTTTTATATGTGGAAAATATCTACTCTTTGCTTGAAAAAGGTCGTGAAACCAGAAACGCGTATAGCAGAATTATGGAAAATAGGGTATAATATATATTTTAAAATAAAAAATCCACATTTCAGCCAAAAACTTTTGCGGTTTATCTTCTTTTTAAAATATACACTCTCCTCTTGTTGGAACTATAACCATAATATATATATATATATATATATATATATATATATATATATATATATATATATATATATGGGGTGGATATAGATATTGGCACGGGGTTAAGATGTTCGCTTTCCGACCATGCGACCTGTATTTTTCAGGAAGGTGACTTCTTGGTATTATCAGTCTGAGTTGGGTGGTGATACTAATGTATGGCACCTTTGGAAAGTGCCTGAAAGCAATACCACTGGTTGACCAAAAACATGTGAGTGAAATTGGGTAGACGGAACTATTTGAAACCGACGATGGTTGAGCTAGAACGAAGTCGCAAGTCATCGTGACCGAACGTGTGAGCGTACTGGCCTTGATCACGCCAGATAATACTCTCTCTCTCTCTCTCTCTCTCTCTCTCTCTCTCTCTCTCTCTCTCTCTCTTCCAGAAACTTTAAGGTCAGCTCAGCATAATTGCAGTATGAACCACAGGTGGGCTCTGTGGGTGTTGAACAAAGACAAATGTGCCCGAGCAGGCGTCTGCAATAGGGATACTCGGATACATGCGGCCAGTCATTACTGATATATCGGAAGAGTTCACAGAACGAGACTGTTGATACCAAACAGACTTATCCGCCAATAATTGGATTTAGATAGGTCGATGATATCGGATATCGATGATTTGGGTTTTTTTCTTTAATTAATGTTCACCCAATACAGAACCCAGGAGCTACTCAGGGTAGAGGGTTTTTTTTTTATATGTGTGGAATTATATTAGCGGAGGAAAGGACAAACGTTAGGTGTATAGTGCTGAAGCAGACTTTAGAATAAACCGGAAACCCTATCCTAAACAGGATACATGGGATAAACGGTTACCCTGTTCAAAAGACTGGATGTGAACTGGACGATAGGCGAACCTATCTACTCGGAGGAGAGAAAAATAAAATAAATTACAAAAAAAAATAATGAATAAAATTTCACAGTTCAGTCGCAAACGTTAGAAGTACAAAGCTGAAGCAGACTTTAGATGGAACTGTTACGATATATGGAAGGTTTAAAGTACAATATTTGTTTTGTAATTATTCAAACCTTCCTGAAAGCCTAACCTAAACAGCGGTGTTGGTTCAAAATTAAAGTCATATTGTCACTCGTAGAAAAATCTCACATAAAGTTGTTTAGTGCACATGATAACACCCAAACGTTTTATCTTATTGTGACGTCGTCCCCCTGGTCGCAGCGTCGACTGTGTCGTTCGATCTCGTTCGCGGCGCCAAAGTGACGTGACGTGGTCCAGGGTTCTGATCCTATGGTCACGACACCAGTTTGACGTCTTTGCCGCGCGTCAGCTGTTCGCTCCTCGCTGCTCAAGTGTGACGTTCTAACCCTTTGGTTAGATGAATACCAGCCTCGTCGTTCCCAACTCGCTTCCAACGCCTGGTTACTAGGGTAACTGCACTGATCTCCGGTCTGCCTACCCACGTTGTGATTAGATCTTAGACAGACGGGATCAAACAGGGATTGGGGCCGTATGCAAGCTGAGTCCAACGGGGGTGATAAACACAAGAAAAAAAAAACTCACATGGTCAAAAATTATTGAAGAAAAAGGTAACAACTTTTTTATATCTAAATGTTCGTTACACAAGATTATTCCTACCTCCGACCCGTTTTGTGGACTGTGGCACCAAGCTTCTACCATACAAACTTTAAGGCCTCGAGTTGCCTGCTCTCAGAAATTTGCATTTCAGGGGGTGTGGTTTGGTTTCAACACTGGCGCTGATCTCTACCTGTCGTTCACGGCTGATTTCCCCTCGCCGTCAGTGCGCGAATCAACTTCCTCTCTTCGGCTTCGGTTGGACGAGCTTATTCACTTCGGCTTGGGTTGGGGAATTTCTTCACTTCGGCTTCGGTTGGACGAGCTTATTCACTTCTGGCTTGGGTTGGGCGAATTTCTTCACTTCGACTTGGGTTGGACGAATTTCTTAGGCTTGGTTTGGTTCGGTTCCAACTTCTCCACTTAGGCCAAACGGCTGCTTCACTTCGGCTTCTCTTGCCAAAGGGGACTAATGAACAGGGCCCGCCGTCCGCACTGCAACTTCCATCTGCCTGTCCGCGCTGCAACTCCAACTCCAACTTCGTCCGAGGCGCAACCCCAACTGATTTCTGTCGATTGGGGTCCTGCTTTTATTTAGAGGCAGTCGAAAAACTGGGGTGGGTCTGTCGGCGCCAGGGTTTTCTTGATAATTCTAAAGACGTATTATTTCTGATTGGGATTTTCCATTATCGGTAACTTACTTTCACTCCTACTTCCTTACTGTGCCTCTGGGGGAGGCGTACACCCGCTTCCCCTGGTCCCTCGTATGTCAGGTGACCGCTCTCGACCAATTGGGTCCTGGTCGGGCATCTTTCCTCCTCCCTCGCACTTCATGTGACCGCTCTCGGCCAATGGGGTCCTGGTCGGGTGTCTCTCCTCCTCCCTCATGTGTCACGTGACCGCCCTCGGCCAATGTGACTCTGGTCGGTATCTTTCCTCCTTTCTTCGTGACGTCTCTAATCGGGCGTGGACAATTCGTGGCTTTGTTCTGGGGAAGAAACACCTTGCTAAAAAAACAAAATTTAAATTGCCCTTTTCGTACCAGATCGAATGACGCTATCGGTTTCTTTCACGCGGTATCTGTCAAAATTTTATCATTAATTGGACACGATCTAAGAAAGGGATTTTCTTAGACCTGTCGGCGTCTCTCTGGACGCAACAAAATATTTCATTCTCCTCCGGCCGATAATAAAAATCTGTATTATCTCAAAAAAAACGACATCACCTTGGGTGGCGTTAACGTGAACTAATAAAAATATTTCACTTTTTCCCTTCGCTCGGAGCTTGACAACAAAATCTTAATTATCTCAAAAAAAAAAAAATTTTCTAATCATTATCCTGTGTGCCTGTATTTTCAATTCTGGTTCTCGTATTAATGGATTGTCTGTATATCCTTAGATAAACTTCCCCATCTGTTACCTATCATCTCAACGACATCCTTTTCATTTGTTACTTATCATTATTTTTTTTTCATTGTCCCTAAAATTTTATTTCTTCAACCAAATATAACAAACTTCCATTTTTCGTGGATTTCGGTCAGGTACTTTGACCTAGATATCGTTTGACACCTGTTATGTGTCAGCTGAGCGTGTGTGCTTATGACCTGGTTTCCGTATTGTATTTTTTTCTTTTTTTTTTCTCTTCATTTTCCTTTCTTTCTTTCTCCCAGATCGCCTTGAACGCAATTAGAGAATTATTCTCAACTCCGAAATATTTTTCATCTCTAAATAACTATCAAATGGTTAACAAACTGAAAAAATAAATCATATATTTATGAATATCTCTTTTCAGTTTTCTAATTATGCATGGTGCCACATTATAAAAATGTGCAGGAACTGCTTCATTGCATTACGAAATTTCGTTTTATGAAGACATTTTTTTATCATCATGATCATCACCACTATCATCATCACAACCATCTTCGTCATCAACACCACCATCATCATCATCATCATCACCACCATCATAATCACCACCACCACCATCATCATCATAATCACTATCATCATAATCACTGCCACCATCATCATCATCATTACCATCATCATCATCACCATCATCACTACCATCTTCATCACCACCATCATCATAATCGCTACCACCACCATCATCATCATCACCATCATCATAATCACCACCACCACCACCATCATCATCATAATCACTATCATCATAATCACTACCACCATCATCAACATCATCATCACATTCATCATCATCATCACCATCATCACTACCTTCATCATCATCATCACCACCACCATCATCATAATCGCTACCACCACCATATCTGTATTGGTATTTTAATTTAGATTGAAATATACTACCCCATTATTGATGATAAAATTATTTAAATGGGAATAACAGTTGATAATTGGGTACATAAAAACAATCATGAGTTTACTTAATGAACAAAAAGAAAAAATCAAAAACAATCACGAGTTTACTTAATGAACAAAAATCAAACGAATAGATGTCAACCTAACAAGCAATAAGATAAAAGTTTTAGTAGAATAAAAAAGATTACTAAATATAAAATGGATTACTCTTTCAATTACTCTATGAATTTTTCCAATCGACTGTTTCATAGAAAATACCCAAAACTCCACCGAATTTCAAATTAATTTCTTCGTAGATTGTTTAGACATTTAGATATTTATCAAACCTTAACCTCCCAAATATGCACGTTAAAAAGTAACGCGAACTGACAGCGTCAAAAGAATTTGAATGAAACCTGTCGTAATTGACGGAAGTTGTTGTAGCTTCTTTCCTTTAATGTCGGTCTTATATCTAGAGACGAGACGCGTTAAATTTGAGCAACATCTAGCCGACACACTGGGGTTAAAATAGGAAATTGAAATGATACATATGACACACTCATATCCCTCTCCCACCTCACTTCCTCACTTCGTTAATTTTACGTATACTTGATGAGGTCCGTCAAAAACGTGTGAATTTCTTTTCATTTTTCATTTCAGCTTTTGGAAGTAAGTTTGATGATCCAGAACCCTGTTAAAGGGGTTATGGTGAAATAGTTTTATTACATGGAATCTTAACGTGGTCTGTTTTTTTATTCAAACATATCTGCTCTGAAGTTTACATTGAGCTCTCTGGGTAACATCCTCTCGGGTCTACCCATACGGATTACCTAAGTTTGCATAAACTATATATATATATATATATATATATATATATATATATATATATATATATATATATATATATATATTTAGAAAATGTAATCAATAGGTTGATTCTTACAAAACTATAATTAAATACTTTTTATTTCTGAGTAATTTATATATTTGTGAGAAATATATATTTAATACTGAATACTTAAAATCTACGATCAATACTGTTGCTTTATAAATTTACAAAGCTATAATTAGTATAGTTTTTTTTTTTTTTTGAAAAATTTGTATATTTTTTAGAAAGATGTAATTAGTACTCGATTTTTAATAAAAACTATAATTAAATCTGGATTTTAATTTTGATTTTTATAATTCATACTGGACTTTACATTGAACATTAATGGATTAAATAAAAGTGTCGAAATACTGTTTTATCAAAAATATAAGGTAATCTATTTTCTTTGACAATTCTTCGTTTTATGTTTTACAATTGACAATGTACTGCAATTTCACATTCTTAGTATAATTGTTTAGCTAGAATGAATAATTATCTCCCTTACATTCTTTGAGTTGTTTCCCTTGATAACTGGAAACTATTTTTGAATACTATTGTTTTTCTTCCTAGCTTTATCTTTTTAAAATTATTGTGGTTATTTTTTTCTGACACTGTCAGATGACACATTCTTCATGATCCCTATTATCCTTTAGATTATTTTTTTTTTTTTGAAAAGTAAATCGTGATGCAACTCTATCTCCAACACAATTACGTACACTCACACCTACCATATTAAAACACAACGGTCAGTCCTTATTTCTTTCCCAGTAACAGTCAATATTTACAAACATACCAAAAAGATTCTACAATATAACAAACAACGTTTAAATCAAAATGTCTATTGGTCAGAAATTAATATCACCGTGTCAACTATTTGACCAATCAGATAAAACTATTACATTTATCTGGGGTTTACTTTCATGCCCAGCTGCCGACATATCTTTGCATGCTTGTTAAGAAAATACACATTAACATGTAAATTTTCGGGGGTAAAAAATTTTGTGAAGTTAAATAACAAAAGATTTGACAGTGCTTAGGTCTTTCAAGGGAGAGTATTTTAATCAAGGGAAGTAATTTAGTCAAGGGAGGTAATTCTGTATTTATGAGAAAATACCCAAGATGTAAACTAGAATTGGGAATGTTGTGAAGCCACTCACGTCATAGCAACAGAAATTCGGCTGGTGTTCACGGAGATTTTTTAAAAAATGCTTGACAGGGAATAGAACTCACAGAAATAACAATAAAGAAATGTTAAATTATGCGTTAATTTCATACAATTTTTTTAGATTTTTTTGTGTTAAAAAAAGATTTTTTTCTGTGTTTAGGGAAAATGGAAACAAAATGAAAACTTATGCTTAACGTCACGAAGCATCAGAAAAGGTAATTGAAATTTCTGGGAAAGTAATGAGGGCAGAGAGCTTAGAAAATTTGACACTGACAGGCAAAAGAATCATTGGAAAACAGTGAATAACCTACACAACGAATTTGTGGAAATGGTTCATAGAACAGGCAGCATAAAGGAATAGTGAAAAGACAAACATTGTTCAGTGATAAAAAGGATAAGAATTTATGGAGAGTCATAATCGCCTCAAGTCGTGAATAGACATGGCACATTAAAGAAGAATTCTGAATTCAGTCTACATGATGTAGAATCTGTGCTAGCAAATTTTTTACTATAAAGTGGTGACTTTACTTGCTGTTCTTAAAATCTATGTTTATTTTATAGATATAAATACAAATGGATTAGTTTCACTGATGACAAAAGGTATTACATTGTAATTTCATTGTTGATAAAAGATCAGATAATGTTGGAGACTGTCTTCTTGTCGTGTCCTCTCACCCAAGGGAACTAAAATTATGACTGACGGTGAGAAAAAAAAGGGGAATTTGTGTAAACAAATCAAAACAATGAATAGATGATACAAAGTGTGATATAATTACAAAAGTCTGGATCGGATTAATAACGGTGACAAACCGCCATCAACAAAATTATTTGGGGCAAAAATGGACATTCGTGACCACAAAAAAAAATACGGTGTTAGAATGACGATTTTTCCCTTTACACCGCTATTATTTTAACTACCATTACACTTCGGCAATTTTCATTGTTTTAAAAAGCGATGATTAGTATTAAAATATAACCTTAGCATATGATGAAAGTGAATTTATACTTTTTTTTTTTTTTTTTTTTGCTCTTGTGAGCTAACAACGAAAGTGATAAATATTATTTATTTATTAAATTGTTTTTTTTTTTAACTATTTATTTTTCAATATTGTTTATTCAAATGGTTGGCAAAATATCGGCAAATTGCCAATTCATTCAAAAGTTATAAAATGGTAAAAAAATAAGGATTTCCTCAGAATTAGTTCACATATTTTAATAATTTAGTAAATGTTTATAAATTTATGAATAAGAAATTATATTCATATTTATTTCTTTATTAATTGATAAATGATAAATGAGATAAGTCGTAGGTTTTAAAAATGTTATAAATATAAAATTATTCTTGTAAATAAACAACTTAATAAAATAAAATAATCTTCAATCCTCAAGAATCGTACATCCTCGATAACAAAAAAAAAGTGTAAATTCATTTTTATGATATGGATTTATTTTATTATAATTCTGATCATCGCTTTTTAAAACAATAAACATAGCCGCGGAGTGAAGGTAGTTAAAATAATTGCGGTGTGAAGATAAAAACCGTTCTTTTGACACACCGTTGTTGCATTTTGGCGAGTAGAAAGGTCAATGTTTGTGTTAGGTTAAATCTCGATGCGCCTATGTTAAAATACCCGGGAACTGTAAGGTCATTTTAGTCATGTGATTTTCCAATCTATTCAACCACCAGAGCGTGAAATTTCATATAAAATACAAATGTTATTGTAACTTAATTATGTACAATAATGGACCATATGCAATATAGGTGAACAATTCAAATGGAAAAATTGAAAATAAATACAATGTATCTAAATACAAATTAGAGACATGTCATAATAGATGGTTCCATCTTAAATAAATCAACAGTGTTTTGCGGCAATTTTTACATCAACTTAAGGATTTTTTCTTGTTAAAATGTTAAATAATTTTAACATATTCAACATCATGGATAAAAATATAGTGAAATTTATATAGAGTTTTTCGGGTCTTAGCATGAGCAAAAAAAATTAAAAGATTTGGACGAAAAGAAACCAGAATGACGTCAAAATCCGCTAAATTTTTTCATCCTTTAATAGTCAAATGTGCTTAGTATAATCTGTAATGTATATAAGAGTAGGTAGAAAATATCATAAGGTAGCGAGGGTTACAGAGCATCGTCCAAATCAGGCTTTAGTCAACATTAAATGGATTGTGTTTTTTCATAGGAAAAATGCACGAAAATATTCAATTTAACCGATGACACACACACACACACACACACACACACACACACACACACACACACACACACATATATATATATATATATATATATATATATATATGGTTGAAGACATGTGAGTTTCAAATATGTTAGCTCTATCGTTGATATTGAGCGCATTCTAATAAGTGCCACGCATATAATATATAAATAATTATACATATATATATTTATTTATATTTATATACACTTTTCACATATACACACACATATATATATATATATATATATATATATATATATATATATATATATATATATATATATACAGAAATAAATTCTACCACATGTTTGGTTTTAAAATGACACACTTATGAAAAGAAAAAGTAATTTATTCAAATGGAAAACTCTCAAGAATGTCGCTATCGAATCTTATCAAAATATAAATCTACGCCCGGGTTTCTTTCCAATCTCACCTTTCCTGAAAGAATTACTACTTTCCAAAGCCAATATCCACAGCCATAAATATGTTAAAAAATCAAATGAAAACGCTTAAATAAATTGCGCCATGTCTTTGAAGATGTACAGCACATACGCCTATCCCTACCCATAACAATCTCTTGATAATTTTAAAAATATTTCTGACTCGTTTGCTTTTGCCTTACCATATTTGAATTATTGCACTTTGTTTGCCCCAAATGTTTTGACTGACCTTTCAACCAACTGATGAATGCTGACAAATTTAAAAGCCTCGATAAATCAGTGACATCATTTCACTTGTATATAAACACTTGTAACAAATTTAATCCTAACATTTACACGGATAAAGTCTATCAGAGGACGAAACGCTTCGGTTAAGAATAGTTTTTCCTCTTGTTATTTAATTCATTTTGTTCCTTTACAGCTAAACTCTATCTAAAACAATTCACACACAGAAACAGAACACACACGCACACACACACACATATATATATATATATATATATATATATATAGATAGATAGATAGATAGATAGATAGATAGATAGATAGATAGATAATATTAGTGGTCGACATATATATATATATATATATATATATATATATATATATATATATAATTCCCAAGAGGATAGAATCCAGGTAGAACTCAATGTCCAGGACAGAATAAGAATATAATATAAAAAGGCTTTTTTGAATTTCTATGTCTGATGAATTCGATCATAATTACGATTCCAATGTAATAAATTATAACCATATTAGTGTTTGAGCCTTTTATATATATATATATATATATATATATATATATATATATATATATATATATATATATATATATATATTATGAAAAGGTACAACTATTATAGCTATAAAAGAAGGGAGATAATTCGTATATAGAGTTACCTCCCTTGTAACATTCATATTTCGGTTACGTTATGAACAAATGTTAAATTGTAATGCTATATTAGCGGTTTCCTTATAAGGAAACATTCGGTATTCGTTGGCCGAGCAGTCAGTACTAATGTCTCCTTTATATTTTAAGGGGAACTAGAACAGATACATTAGTCACAGTTGTATCACTGGATAAAATGATGTATCAGATAGTAAAACACTATAACATCGCGTACTCACTAGGCATTTTTCAGAAGCTCTTCGTTTCACCCGTTGACTGGCCACGTCAATCTTGTGTAATGGTTAACAAGCTTGTCTCGCTAAGTAGCGAGTTCGATCCTCACTGTGCCCCATACTTTCTGTCTTGTGCCACACCTAAGCGACGCTTGGAAAATCACCATTTCGCTGATTGAATTGCTATAAAGTGCCGCACGGCATGAAGATGCCGAACTGTGCTCATATCCATTCTTTGGTCTCCACAAATGTTTATCTAGAGTCTATTAATATTAATAGGTAATTTTTTTATTCTTTTCTTTTATTTATTTAGAAAAATGAACGACAAAATGGAAAAAGTCTGTTAAAGTCTTTGTTCCTCTAGAATTACTTAAATTAATATTTTTTATTGATGGAATTATATATATGTAGGGAGAGATGTAAAACGCGAACGACAGTTATGATTATGTACGGAGGGCAAACGCTGAAGATTTTTTTTTTTTTTACAGTCGCGACTAGGGTTTTCCAACCTGGACGATATCGCTCGACGTTGGTCGGGTTCAACTATTGGCTGGCAAATGAGCACCTGACCAGAAAATCGTATACATTTAGAAATTTTGGTTGGTGATATAGGATTTTCAATATTAAAATGGTATTTCAACATATGTTACCCGAAGGAAATATTAAAAGAAAGCAGGAGGCTAAATGGAACTAATTGGGTGACATTCCTAGATAAGATATAAATATCCCCAAAGAATATTTTGGTATTTTTTATAGACACTTACCCCATGCCCTTGAAGATGTACAGCGCATACGACCATCCCAACCCATAACAATCTCATCATAATTTTAAAAATATTTCTTACTCGCTTACTTTTGCCTTGCCATATTTGAATTATTGCACTTTGTTTGCTCCAAATATTTTGACTGACCTTTCAAACAACTGATGAATGTTGACAAATTTAAAAGTCTCGATAAATCAGTGACATCATTGCTCTTGTATATAAACACTTGTAACAAATTTAATCCTAACATTTACATGGATAAAGTCCCTCAGAGAAGGGTCATTGATATTCAAATATTTCTTAAGAGGAATAAGCTTTGTTTTTTTGTTTTTGTTTTGTTTTGTTTTTGTTTTTTTCGGATATTAATTAGATAAGGGAAAACCAAGAACAACAAAAATATTCGCTGAAATTTTATTAGTTGCTAGTAATGTATATTCATTTAAATCTTATTCGGTTCTTGAACGTCTAACATATCGAACAAATCGGTTTTCGTACAAAAATTTCGAGATGAAAATATTTCGGTTATCAAACAAAATTTCGGTGTTCGAACAACATTGTCGAACCGAGCTGAACTGAATTAAACCGAACAGCATCATTTCTGAGTCGACCGCCGTGTTGTATACATTCGTGTGTTGTGCTGTGATTTTTTTTCCATTTTTAATGTACTGTTCCTTTTTTTTTCTCTACATTTATTCTTATTGGAAAAATAATTTCAGTTTACGAACATTCCCGGTTACGAACGACCTTCAGGAACGAACTAAATTAGTAAACCGAGGCTTCACTGTAATTATAAGAATCTTTGGTAGGGATTTTTTTTTTTTTTTACATTTTACCCAAAAGACGAATGTTGTCTTCGTGTAATTTTTTTAAAAATTTATAGTATCTTGCATTGCCATAAAAAAAGATATGCTGAGAACGGTGAAATGTTGTAAGAACCTTGTTATAAGCGCTTTTTGTATCTTTTCAACTTAGTTAACTGCCTTCTCTTTTAATTAATTGTAAACAGACTGATTAAGGTGAGCGGCTAATGCTCTGAGTTCGTTGTTTTATGAATGATCTCTTCAGATTATTAATTTATTGTTTAAATTGTTTCGTTATTTAGATCATCTGAAATGCCTAAGGAGGCAAAAGAAAGTAAGTTATTGGCGCGTAGGATCACCTTTTACAGCCATATCAGTAATATCTACCCTTGACACACCCATTAAATAGGAGTAGGTTCTGGTGTGAGATCGTTGGAAAATGAGCATAGAATGATAAAAACGGACTTAAACTTGACGAAAACAAAATTTTATCGTCAAAATGTTTATGTTACTATTAAGAGGAAAGAACAAAGTAATTTTTAATTATTTTAAAAAAATGTTCTGTCTTTATTAAAACATTCTAACTTTTGATTGAAAAACCTTGTTTCTCTTTATCAGCGAAACTACCAGCAAATAGCAAATTTTTGTGCATTTTTTATGACAGACAACAATTTTGAAAATCATGCAAAAATAAAAATAATTGTCAGATAATTTTTATCACTACTATTTTTCGTACAACGGTGCAGTAGTGGACAGCGGCTCGGAGAGAGGAATCTGCGAGCCCAGTTCGAATTCCAGTCGAATCCATTACATACACTTACGTGCTAATACCCTTGGGAAAGGTATGAATCCTCTTCTTCTCTCCACCCAGCTATGGGTAAATAGCAGGACAGGCCGAGTTCTATAGCCTTGGATGGCAACTAGTCTGCTGCAGAAAAAAATGGCAACCTACTACAGGAAAAATCTGTTTCGTCAGTTATATATCGAAAGATACATGATCGTCTAAGCTTGTATAACGCATGGAGCATAACTGACTGAATTAACCTTTCTCTATCTCCAAATATCATATTAAGTGTCGTGTCACTACAGAACGTGTTTAATGTTTTTGTTCTAAATTCTCAAGAACAAAAACATGTTTAAATTAACTTTTATCATATGTTTAGGTTTTATTAAAATTCTAATCATCACTTTTTAAAACTATTGTGGTGTCCTTCCTCTAATGAGTCTATTGTGGACTCTTCCACTTACTATAAAATTAGTAGGAAAGTAAGCCTCAGGGGAACAGTAGTATAGATTGAACGCTGGTCAATCGACACACACTCCCAAGTCGTGTCATACTCTTCTGTTTTATTTACTGTCAATGCACGATTTATCTGCAACCTCTGGTTTTGTTATTTATTAACCATTTACTTGGTTACAACAAAAACGATAAACATTGCCGAGGAGTTACGGTACTTAAAATAATAGCGGTGTCATGGGAAAAGCCGTCATTTTGACACTACGTGGTTCATTTTTGGCGGGAACTAAGGTTCAAGTTTTCCTTTTCTATTCTATAAAACCAAGAAAGAATAATCAAGACAATATATAACAAAAATTAAAAAGTAAACTATATATGTATATTTCAAATAGGGTGCTTGAAAACTAGATGATACTAAGACTATGACAATGACTCATACTACTAATGGAGGGATAATAGCAATGGTGAGTAGCAACTTCGTCTTGATTAGATGTTAAGATTTCATCAAAGTAAATCTAGTGCTTGATGGCCGGTTCTTTAATTTGTCTACAGAGAATCCAGCTTAGCTCTGGATAAAAGTCTGATATTGAAATCAACTGTCGAATGTTTCGAAAGAAGACCGCCAAAATGAACTGTTGTAGTTAAAGCTTAATTGTTAACTCGAGTCCTTACAACAAAAAATACTGGGTGGTATATTTAAATTTTGTTTGAAGTTTTTTCATTAGTTTAATTTAATGAAAACATTCTCTAATTACATGTTGGGAAGTGCTGGCAGTAGCGTAGCGTGTCTGGGGGATCGAGGTTCGATTGCCCCAGGCGCTAAATTTTTTGAGGCGCCAAAAAATTAATTAGGTTGAGAAAATACGTAAGAAACTAGAACTTATCACAGCTTCTGGCAAAGGAAGTGATGCATTAGTTCAAATTGCTCCGGGCGCTCAAAATTCATCCTACGCCACTCTCTGCGGCTGTATGTGCGTGAGAGGCCTACACGAGTTATCAGTGGGTTACAACCGAATTCGAAAAACTGCCTCATTGATGATATTCAGTCAACCCCCCACGTGGGCGTCATATGGCACAAGGCCTTTTTAACGTGGGATCTCCGAGCCCGTGGGCTAGGCCAAAAATATGCCCATTGAACCCGTATAAACGGGTTCAGGATCGTTTTACCTCCCCGAAAGAGCCTCGTTCGGGTTCCTCCCGCCCGAAAGCAGAGAGTTCAACCGATCAGCCAGTCGACTGAAAACTGCCTCATTGACCATCAAGTTGACCATCGCAGTTCGTTGACATTTCCGCAGAAGACAATTTAGCGCCAGGACCAACAAAAGTAAATGATTGAGATATATATATATATATTTAAAGGAAGTACATTCACCATAGCTTATCGTTTATAGTTGCGCCATTTTATCTACTCGTTTTGTATATAGTCGCAAACTCTTAAACGACGAGAAATGGTTGCACGTCAAGTGACTAAAAAAGGCGAAAATTCCTTTTTCTTAAGGATAATTTTAAGCTTACTTTCTTTTTAATTATAGATAAAAACTATTAAAAAAATGATATTTTAAATCTTTTAGATTACAAAATAAAGAAAAAAGGGGGGTAATCAAAGGTTACGTTCATAAATTGAATATATTTTAATAGAATTCTTCTAAGAATTTTTCTTCTAAGAAGAATTCCATTATGTTTTCTTTACACCGAGATGTCACTATTTTTCGCATCTTTTTTCTTCAAGAATTATAATATTTAGATTATTCTTCCGGCTTTATTTGCAGGAAATTATATAATTTTGTGATACTGATGACACATCCATTTACTCCTTTCTCGATAATAACCCTGATCCGTTCGATAAGGAGAAATTGGCAGCTGATCTAAAAAATGACATTCAATTTGTTGTTAACGTGGGCAAGTAATGGCTTGTTGATTTTAGCGCCCCGAAAATTCTCTCTATTAATCACCAGAAAATCACCTTCCTGCCTCCCATAGGCATAGCTGGTGCTAACCTCCATGAGAGTGACGCGATAGAACTTCACAGTCTAACATTCTCTTCTAAAATGAAATGGAAAGACTACATTGAATCCATTGCTAGGCTTGATGCTAAAAACGTTGGTTCACTGTATCAAGCAAGACAATTTTTCTCTCCAGAATCTGCCTTACATATTTATAAGTCTACCATTCATCCATGCTTTGGATATTGCTGCCACATCTGGTCTGGTGCTCTAGCTTTATATTTAGAGATTCTTGATAAAATCCAAAAAATCAGCAATATTGTTCGTCCTGACCTGGCGTTTCGGCTTCAGTTACTTTTCCATCGCCATAATGTAGCTTTCCTGTGCCTTTTCTATAAATACTTTCATGGTAATCGTTCGGATGAACTCTTCGCTATCGTACCTAGACTTTATGAATTTAATCGCAGTACTAGATTGGCGGCAAGGTCTCTTCAGATTATAGTCGAAAAGATTAGATGTAACCGTAAGTTCTATGCTAACAGTTTCTTCTGTCTCATTTTTTGTTTGTTTAATTCTCTTCCGGCTTCTTGCTTTCCTGTCCGCTTTGTGGATATTTGCAGACTCGACCTATGTCTACATTTTTCTCTCTTTTCTACCTTTATAGAATTTAAGCGCGGTACTAAATTGGCGGGAATGTCTTATCAATTCACAGTTGAATTGGCTAGAGGTAACCGTAAAATCCAAAGAAGAATCGGGAATATTATTGGATCTGATGAAGCGTCTCGGCTTCATTCACTTCAATAACGCCGCAATGTAGCTTCCCTGTGCCTTTTCTATAAATATGTTGTGGAGTGATTTCACAGTGGAGGCTTGTATTTGTACTAAGTCGGTCCTAAAATAGGTTCGATGTACAAAACGTTAGGCACTTGATATAATAGGTATAACGCAGAGTAATTTAGTTGTGGTCGCTGATACTTTAGTATTCGACCCCCTCGTTACTCTTCCTACTCCTACTTATTATAGGTGGGAGAGTCTATTAACTATAGAATAGGTGTGTTCCCACATAACAAAATACTTTCATGATAATTGTTTGGATGGACTCTTTGCTTTGGTTCCTAGAGTTTATGAATTTAAACGCAGTACTAGATTGGTGGCAAGGTCATATCAATTCATAGTTGAATTGGCTCGATGTAACCGTAAGTTCTATGCTAACAGTTTCTTTACTCGCACTTCTCATCTGTGGAACTCTTATCCGACTTCATGCTTTCCAGATAAGTTTGATCTTCAAAAATTTAAATTAATATCAATCGTTATCTACTATCTTGATTAATCTACTATTCTTTTCACTCTCTAATGTTTCTCTTTTTTGTTCCTTCACACTCAGCAACCCCTTGTGTCTTAGTGGCTTCCTTGCTTTGCATGGGGTGATTTGATTAAAAAATTATCAGCGTCGGGAGTCTTGGGACTTACGGCAGGGATTATTTTACTATTACCCTCGCCTAATCCCCGACTATTATTTTATGCTCTTCAAGTCGTCAACTGGCCAATGACGATGAAGGTCAGAATTAATCATGCGCATTAAGTCAATAAAGAAGACAATTGTAATAGAAAAAATTTACCTTCAGTGCCATATCTCGTTGAAACACTGTTTCTCGCCCAATTGCCGAAGTTATGCAACTTGAGTCTGTTCAGTGTTGTAATCTATATGACAGGGCCTATCAAGACGGCGATGAATACAATCTGGCTACTTATACAAAAAGAAAACCTCGATATATATTCTTAATAATGCGACTAAGACGCAAGGGTTTACCTCGGGTGAAACAAAATGAGAAGACTTTAGAAGGAACCGGAGACCCAATCCTAAACAGGATAAACCTATTCAAAAAACCGAGGAAAGAGTGTGAACCGGACACTAGGCGAACCTATCATATGGGAGATACATCTGGACTAACATTACGCAAGACCAACCTGGAGTTGAGTGATTGAGAAGAGAATATGTTACTGAGTGAATGAGAAGATGAACCTTGGGGTTGCCAATTAATAGCTTGGAGAATTTAGCACGATCAAGGTGCATCAAAATTAAGAAAAAAGCTGTGGAAAATTTCAAGTTTGTCCAAATAGATGGAAGAAACTGTTGTAAAGAAGTAAATACTGGCTCTAAAAGAGAACGTAATACTGAGAACAAATGTCGTAAAATACAAAATATAGGTCGTAAACGAGAAATTATTGTTCAGAACTAATGATGTAAAATATAAAATATAAGTCGTAAACGAGAAATTATTGTTCAGAACAAATGTCGTAAAATATAAAATATTGGTTAGAAAGAAAGAAGTATTGCTGAGAACAAATGTCGTAAAATACAAAATATAGCTCATAAACGAGAAATTATTGTTCAGAACTAATGATGTAAAATATAAAATGTAAGTCGTAAAGAAGAAATTATTGCTGATATTGCAGTGGGACCTGGATACACTCTATGACATTTTCCAGTAAGTATTCATTAAGGGAGATTCGACCTTTGCATTTGTCCTAATGTTGTTAAATACGATTAATACCGCAGCAGTGGAGAGAATATATATATATATATATATATATATATATATATATATATATATATATATATATAATTAAAGGAACATATTTAATTAAAAAGATGAAATACAATTTTCTAAACTTAAGAACGTCCTAGAACGCTAAAGAATTAACAAAACGGTGACTGTCTGAAAAACAGGATGTCAAAATTGCTGCAACAGAAAGAGAAAGAAAAAAGTAAAAAACCAATATGGAATAAGGAGAGAGTTTAAAGAGAAAAAAAAACGATGAAAAGGAGAAATAACATGTACGCACATACGCAAAAGTGAACGTAGGCACACGCGCACACGCACGCTCGCGAACACACACACAATAAAAGAAAAACTTTTGCACCAATGAAAATTGCATATACAAAAGAAAAACTAGTAATATAAACAGTCAATTGCTCATATCCCCTGACGAGTGCACGAAAATGAATTATTGCTGGAGTGATTGCTACGAAACGCGGGATGGAGGTAAAAAACAATCAAAGGACAAATTTTTATTTGTATTAATTATATTTATATATATATATATATATATATATATATATATATATATATATATATAGTGATTTTCTAAGCGCTGCTTAGATGTGGAACAAGGCCGAAAGTATGGGGCACCCAGTGAGGATCGAACTCACTACTTAGTCGTAATTGTTCTATCCAGACAAGCCTGCTAACCATTACATCACACCGAGGTGCCCATAGATAGATAGATAGATAGATAGATAGATAGATAGATAGGCTGCGATGAGTAAATTTTAGCCATTTTATATTTTTAATCTCGAGCATGCGCGTTGTTTGTTTTTGATTTTGTCGACTGTACAGTATAGTAGGGTCAGTTGGGCTCCATCTGTGAGAAAAAGAGCACCAGGACATAATCCAATACACTAGACATTTGGAAACGGTATGCTGTTGAATTTGTTTTGCATTTGCACCAGAATCTCCAATACGAACATTTCAGAGAATTTGGGTGTCAATCTGAGGACAGTGCAGAGGATTCGTAAAGAGTTGAATGAGTCTAATGGTGATCACGAAGGTATGGCAGCTTGGAAATTTCACTAATGTAGACGACAATTTATCCATCCCACCTTGAATATATATATATATATATATATCCAAACGAATATATATATACACACACGCAGATACTCATATGTATATATACACATATACACACACAAATACGCATTTGAATTTCTTATACAAAAAGGAATATAAAAAATAGAAAAATAAAGGGAAAGATTTTTAAAATAGTTATGTGATACTTTTATTATACTGGTTATTTTTTGACATTTTTATTAACTATTGATAATGACTCAGTGTTGATAGCAGACACGGAAAGGAAACTATAGAAGCTCCTACAGAAGGTAGGAAAGGAAAGCGGGAAGAAAGGACTAAGTATAAACTACAAGGAAACAGAATAATCAGCAAAAAGATGAGCCCAACATGCAAATTACAAATCAGGGATACCAAAATCAAACAAGTGCAAAAATTTAAATATCTGGGAAGTGTTCTGACAGAGGACGGAAAGTGTGACACTGAGATTCGAAGACGTATTGGATTGGCCAAAGATGCCTTCCAGAAGCTAAACAGAGTATTAAGAGACAGAAAAATTTCGTTGAAAACAAAAAAAAATACTATTGAACTGTTACGTGATGTCTGTCCTCTTGTATGGCTGTGAACATTGTACAATCTCCTCAAAGATGAGGAAGAGACTTGAAGAAACAGAAATGTGCTTCTACAGAAAGACGGTTAAAGAAAAATGGAAACATGCTTAACATTAGGAAAAGGGATTTGATATTTCTGGTACACGTAATGAGGAAGGAGGACTTGGAAAATCTGATACTCACAGGACGGATTCAGGGAAAGAGATTCAGAGGAAAACAAAGCAATACCTGCCTAGCGAATTTGAGCAAATAGATAGTGGAGAAAAGTTTAGAAGAAATATAAAAAAAAGACAAAACTTATTTAAAGCTGCATGGGACAGGAAGATGTGGAAGGCCATGATCGCCTATATCTAAATATTTCGTTGAACACAACGTGGGCCTTTTTTAATTATTTTCATACGAAAAAAAAATAAACTAGAAAATCTTAATAAATATGTTATTGAATTAAATGTTAATTTAACTTCACTTTCATTCCTGTTCGTAGTAAATATCATAGCCCCAGACATCATACACACTTTAATATGAAAGTTACCCTCAGATTTTCAAGAGAGCGTGTGGGTAGAATGCGTTAACATCGTGCAACTGGCAAGAGACAAAAGAGAAAAAAAAACTCATGATATTTAGCCACAGGCAGTTGTCGTAATACAATACGCAATACAATCAAAAATCGATCTTTTCCACTGAAGAATCAAACGTTACTAGTGCCATCTAACACCATCAAATGTACGAACTTTCGCGGTAACCGAATTTTATGGGTAAGAATTTTCTTCTTTCTAAAATAGTTTTTTTTTTTTTTCTGGTTTTATTTTGATAATAGAAGTAAACCTGTTAATGAATTTTAGGAAAAATTCTGGCTTTATGAAAAGTCTAAATGGTTCAATTAGATCAAATTGTCAGCTGATCTAAAAAAAAATGACCTACAATCTGTCGCTAACTGGGAAAAGAAACGGCTTGTCAATTTTAATAGCTTAAAAGCAAAACTGCTCTCTTTTAATTGTCTGAGGGAACATTTTTTTTTTTTTTTGCCTTCCATCAGCACGGCTGATGCTAACCTCCAGGAGTGTGACTCCTTGCACTTTGTTGGGCTAACGTTTTCCGCTGACATGAAGCATGCTTACATATTTATAAGTCTACCATTCATCCATTCTTTGAATATTGCTGTCATATCAATTATGGTGCTTCTCTTAAGTATTTAGAGATTCTTGATAGAATACAAAGAAGAATCTGCAATGTTATTGATACTGATCCAGCATCTCGGATTCAGTTATTTTCCCATCGCCCTAAAGTAGATTCTCTGTGCCTTTTCTATAAATATTTACATGGTGATTATTCTGATGAGCTTTCCGCTTAGGTACCTAAATTTGATGAATTTAAGCACAAATTGGCAGTTAGGTCTCATCATCTTACAGTTGATATGGCTAGATATAATCGTAACAATCTAGGGTAACAATTTCTTTTATCGTACTTATAATAATAATAATAATAATAATAATAATAATAATACACCGTTGTGCAAATTAATTGAAACAACCGGTTTAGTTTCCTTTCTTTCAACATACGATCAGTTTTAGACCCGCTGGAGTGACAAAGATGTATTCGATTTCTATTTTTCCGTCAGATTAGGTCATTTGCATGTATCTATTTTTGGGGTGTGTGATGAAATTTGTTTAGCTTGAAAAATATTTCGTCATCCGTGATTGTATCAGATTTTCATCACGCCTAGACACTATTGTCTCTGCGTCGATTAGTTGCCCTACAGCCATTATCTGCGATGGACGTTAATCCAAGGAAACGTATGAAAATTGTAATGCTGCATGAACACACTGGCAAGCCTTACAAGTGAGCAAATCAAAATACTATAGACTGGTCCGGAAACTCTCCTGATTTAATTCCAATCGAGAATCTGTGGTCAATCTAAAAAGAACGACTTCGGAGAATGGACATACGAAGTACTAACATATGCACTGGGTCATGTTTCATCGGAAAAATACGAAAAAACAGTAAATAATAACGGAATTATTCGTTTTGTTTCAATTAATTTACACAAGAGTGTAATAAATAAAAAAATAAAATAAAAATAAATAAATAAATAATAATAATAATAATAATGAATACGAATAAAATTTCATACCGGATCGCCCGTCACCCGGGACAACAAGGGCCGCGTCCCTCAGAGAGGAACCAGTCTGAGGACGAAAAATTTGTCACTAGAACAAACTCTTCGACAAACGAAGAGACACTAGGTCACCAAACCCGGATTATTGCCAACCCTGGACCAAGTGACTCAATACCAAATCGACTAATAAAAAGTAAACGAACGAAATGGAGCCGCGAAGAGTATCGACAAGTCATGACATCCTTCTTCACTGCACTCGAAAACCCAGCAAAGAACACCACCAATCAAACATACCAAATATGGTGAAGTATGATGGGAAAAGATATAAGACTTAATCTCAATCCAAACATGCTTGCCAATGTCCGTAGGGACATCATGCGAAACAACAGACTCTCAAAGGCAGAAATAGATAAGATAAAATTAGATATAAGACAAAATGCTATGACCCGTCACTCAAACTCTAATGAGACGAATGTAGAAATAAGGAATGCGACAGAGGATGAGGTGGAGGCTGAAGCGAATGAAATACGAAATAATCTCCCAGGAAATGAAATCCAAGACTCTACCTTAAACACAACCTGCAGTTCTCCAGAAAATGTACCTGGAGTCATCTTCAGTGACAATAAGTTGAATTTCTTGAAAACCACGAAGCTGAAATCACCGAAGCGAAAATGACGTCATCCAAGTACTCAGCAGAGTAACTTTTTCATACAATTGTCAGACAGAGACCAGCTCCCCAAAATCCATATGACGAATTCCAAGCATATCGTGAAAATATACAACGCTGCTCTGGGAAACACTGTTAACAGATAAACCACCGGAAACATCACAGAAGTTAACAACGTCATATACGCCACAGCTTTAGCAGCGACTAGGAAGCTGGGGGGTCAAGGCAATAAATAAAATTAACAGACACAGAAGAACCAGCTTGGAAAACCAACCTGATACGAGAAATAAAAACAAATCAGATGAGCTTTTTATATTAGATGAGCTCACCAGAAACCCTAATTTCCACACACGTAAGTGCAAAAAGATCAAGCGGAAATATAACATTAAATCCTAATTGACATCCCATCAATCAAGGAAATGTTGAAGCAGAAAACTTCAGCTAAAGGCACAGAGAACAAGACGATACGACAAACGTTGTAGGTTCTATCGCCAAAATAAAAAATAGTCCGAACGGATCTTAAGAAATTTTACAGGAAATTGGAAAAACACCTATATACATGTCGAAAGGCCACCATCGATTGATAATGTGCAGACATTTTGGGGAAAATATTTGGAGCAGCCTAAAGGAATATAACCCAAATGCAGAATGGATCCGGCGTGAAGAAGAACGAATGCTGGATACACCTCTGCAAGAATGGGAAAATATATCCACAGATGATGTTAGGCAAGCTCTAACGAAATCCCCAAAATGGAAATCCCCAGGAAATGACAAGGTGCCCAATTTCTGGCTTTATCATCTCTCATCTATCCATGAAATTATTGCAAAAACATTATCAACGCTTGTAAATAATCCCAATAAAATCCTGGAATGGATTACTGAAGGTATTGCATACCTCATACCAAAAACAATTGAAACAGACGACCCGAAAAATTATAGACCGATAACATGTCTCTCCACAACGTATAAGTTGATCACGTCTGTACTGACGAACCGTACTTATTCCTTTTTCGAAACAAACAGCATTCTTCCGCTGGAACAGAAGGGATGCAGAAGAGGTTCATATGGTTGCAAAGATCAACTTCTGATAAATAAAATGATCCTGGAAAATTGCAAAAGACGACACAGAAATCTTAGTGCAGCGTGGATTGATTATCGTAAAGCCTTTGATAGTGTTCCACATTTTTGGATCCTTAAGACTTTGGAAATGTACAAAGTCTCCCCTGTGGTATTAAATTTCCTTAAGCACAGCATCGGTATGTGGAACACCAAACTATACCTTAGTCACACCGGGGGCACTGCCATATCCAACCGTCTGAATATCCGACGTGGAATCTTTCAAGGAGACTCTCTGTCACCCCTTCTGTTTTGTTTAGCCTTAATCCCTCTTACACATGAACTGAACAACAGTAGCTATGGTTACAAAATAAATAAGAAAATATTCAATCACCTACTCTACATGGATGATCTCAAACTCTTTGCCAAAGACGACAATGAGTTGAAAGGCCTCCTCAATATTGTAAAATACTTCAGTGATGACATAGGTATGGACTTCGGATTAGATAAATGTGCAAAAGTAACTTTCAAGAAAGTTAGAATTACAGAAACACCCTTAATAGATTTAAATTTTGTCACAAAGATTAGGGAACTGGAGCATG
>CAHIKZ030005536.1:0-2500 GCA_903632075.3 Acanthosepion pharaonis
AATAGGATAGTGACTTTGAAGATTTTCCTTTACTATATTAAAACGTTGTTAAATATTTTATGATTTCTGACATAATTCAGTTTGAAACGGTTATATTCATGTAGAACACATATTTTAGAAGAGTTAATTATATAAAATACTACTTTTTAATGTACTAGCCAGGTTTCTTTTCTTTTCCTTATATATTTTATCTGTCTATATTATATTTATTTTTCCTATAAGATTTTTAATTTATATTTTCTATATTTCTGTTTCTTTTTCTAGAAGTAAGGAGAGAAATTTATAGACTTATGGTCCTGGGACCTATCCATAGTCTTCTTTCATAGTGTCTAATCTTCTGAAAATGCAGAAAGATTCGAGTTATTAGAGAATTTCTGACTTAATTTTGGGAAATTTCTGCAAACTTTAACGGCCAGTTATTTGACATTTAGTTGTACTAGAATTTTGCCCACTGAATAAATCAGTTAGCAGTGTTACTTGCAACCATCAAGAGAAAGATGAAAACGCAGTGACAGGCCCCATTGTGGCAGGCAACTACAGCTTTGAAAATAGATAAGATCAAATAGGATTATGCACATATTAAAGATGGCAGAAATATCATTATTGCAAAATGTTTGTGTTGTGGATTCCGGGATGAAATCCGGTCTCAAAATGAAAGACAAAAGCAGGAATGAAATACAGCAAATAAATGTATTGACGTAATAATAAAATTGGTAGTACAGTTAGTAGATCCAGAAATGCGGTTAGTAGTAATAATAATATATATACAGTCTGGAAAATTCAGTATCGAAGTAGGACTTCCTTCTGAGTCTACGTGCTCGCAACTGTGACTCCTACAAAGCGGTTACCTCACACTCTTACTCTCTCATTGTTCACTGTATCACTCTATCAGTGTATCTCTCTTCTAACTCCCGGGCATTCACCGACAGCAGTACAAGTACACACTAGGCGAGTCCATTTGTATACAAAGGGGTGGACACCTTAACACTCCCCTCCTTAGATCCTTTTAAGAGGGGAGTTAGTATTTGTTTCTCCTATGGTTGATAATCAGAGGTTCGGTAGATTTTCTCTTCCTGTTTGACCTTCTCATTTCTGTGTCTTCCTGTGGTCTTTGGATCTCAAACGCTTCGAAGATTGCATCCATTGAATCATCGTTTTCTGTGGGTGACGAGCTTGGCTCTTCAACCCCTCTTTTTTGTAATTGGTCAATATGTCTTCTATGTGAAAACTTCTTGCCTTGTACTGTATACATTACATTTCCAAATCTGTTAATTATTGTGCCAGGCTCCCAGTAAGCCATATTGTTTCTAAACATCCTAAAGTACACCCGTTTCCCTGGTTTAAATAATCTCTTGGGTACAATAGGTCGATGTTAAAGATGTTTTCATGACTTCTGATGTAATCTCCGAAATTTTTGTTCTCATCTAGAGAATATTTGAAAATCTCTATGGTATTCTACACTCCGTCTTGTGAAAAAGTTGCCTCTTTTTTTAATATCTAGTTGCTTGTTACTCGCTACTTTCAATATTAGTTCCTGGAGCTCTATTTGTCTTTCTTGATTTTCCTTCTGCGTTTGTAGTAATTGCTTTTGCCATTTTTCTTCCATTCTTTCTTGTAGTTGTAATCGTTGCTCATTCTGGTATTTTACCAGTTCTACCAAAATATTTTTAAAATCTTCCATGATAACTCAATTTTACGTATTTTTAATCTTCGTAACTCTTTGTCGTAAATTTGTTGTGGACGAGGGGAGGATTTTTCTATTTGTTCTTCTCGTGTGAGTCCGAATCTTCTACGCCAATTTGCTGTGTACGACGAGAGAAATTTTGTTGTTGTTTGCTCTTCCCGTGTGAGTTCGAATCTTCGTCGCCAATTTGTTGTGGATTCTGGGATGAAATCCGGTCTCAAAATGAATGGCAAACGCAGGAATGAAATATAGCAAATAAATGTATTGACGTAATAATACAATTGGTAATACGGTTAGTAGATCCAGAAATGCGGTTAGTAGTAATAATAATAATATATATATATATATATATATACAGTCTGGGAAATTCAGTATCGAAGTAGGACGTCCTTCTGAGTTTACGTGCTCGCAACTGTGACTCCTACAAAGCGGTTACCTCACACTCTTACTCTCTCACTGTTAACTGTATCACTCTATCAGTGTATCTCTCTTCTAACTTCCGGGCATTCACCGGCAACAGTACAAGTACACACTAGGCGAGTCCATTTGTATACAAGCAGTTTGAAAGATTTTCTCAGAGCCACGGTATTTTCTGCAGTTTATTGCACTGTAATCTTTATTCAGATATGTTCGCGAAATAGCGTTCTAGAATGCTGAGAGGTTAAATGTGTAGAAAAAATTGTTACAGGCATAGAATTTCCATAGATGTGTCGTATGGACAACAAATTGTTAAACAAGTTAGCCACAAGTGATGAGCATTCAGAGGGTATTGATATAAGTATTAAGAAGAAGGGCAGTTTATTTAGGAACAAATAA
>CAHIKZ030005536.1:7500-32500 GCA_903632075.3 Acanthosepion pharaonis
ATAGTCATCATGAACTCTGATCTATCAAAGTAAATAATATTGAAGAGAGAACAAGTTTTCTTGAAATACTGAAGAAGCCACTCCCTAAAACAATCTGAGAACTTCTCTTCAGAAAGCTCTCCGAGCCAATTCACTCTTCTCACAACCATTCATATTTAACGAATTTTGTAGCATTTTATAAGTTGTTGTTGTTGTTGTTATTATTATTGTTATTATTATTGTCATTATTATTATTATTATTATTTCATTTGATTTCTGTTATATACGCATTTCATTCCGGATCCCAACCAGCGACCTAAGGTCAGAAATTATTTCCACTGATCAATTTTGAAAAAAACCAACCAACAAAATACCAGCAATCAAACATTTTTCATAACTAAAACTCTTCATACTTTGTGAGCTGCTGCTATTATTATTATTGTTATTATTATTATTATTATTATTATTATTATTATTATTATTATTTCATTTACTTTGATTTCTGCTGTGAACTCATTTCTTTCCGGCTCCCGACCAGAAACATAATGTCAGAAACGGCATCATGACATTTTCCACTGTACAATTAAAAAGAAAAAAACACATATATTTTACATAGATAAAGCCCTACTAAAGGTGGGGGTTGTAATGGTGAGAACAATTTTTTTTGTATTTCTTTAAGGTATGGACTTCGAAGAATCATTTCAATGGGTTTATTTGAATCTTTTTCTAATCAATCCAAGGACTCCAACTACAACTGTAATTGTTGATGTTTTCATGTGCCACAGTTTTTGAGATTTGATTTTAAGATCCTTGTATTTGCATAGATTTTTGAGGATCGTCAACGATACATTGCATTCTACTGGGACTGCAATGTCAATAAGGAGGCAATTGTTTTGTTTGCGATCTTTGATGTTTGGGCGATTAGCTTTGATTGTTCTGTCTATGTGCATTGTAAAGTGCCATAAAATTGTTACAGGTCCTATCTTCGTAACCGGGTTTAGGTGTTTTTCATAACAATTTATTTCTGTTTTCTCTGCGTAGAAGTTGCAGAGATTCCAATGCAGATATTGGCTCATTCTTTTATGCCGGGTTTTCTATTCTGTAACTGCCAATAACACTACAACCTGATACATGATGGTCAATTGTTTCTTGATATTTATATTATTTATTTAAGGCATTTGGGGTTAACACAATTTTTTCAGTATTTTTGCTTGATAATTTCTATCTAGTTAGTAAGCATTGGTCATTTGTAGCAAGAATAAAACCTCCCGTTTCAGCATTTAACTCTGCACTATGCAGCCATTGATATGTACGGGGTTTGTCTCCGTTTGGTACGGGAGGTCTATTGACCATGAGGCGGTTTATCTTGACATGGTTTCTATGTCTGTTCGGTTGCAATTGCTTTGCGTCCATTTTTAATTATTTTGCATCATCTTTCGTTATATTGTACTTTACTAGTATTTTTTCACACATTTGAAACTCTATTTTGAAATCGTTGTTTTCTTTTATTAATGAATAATGTCGCTTACTAATTTCATGTTATTTGAAACAAATCATCATCCAGTCGTCTGTAGATTCCGGTTATCTTTGATGGCCGTTTGTTGTATTCTTGTACGATAATTCTAGTTGAATTAATCCTTTGCCTCCTTCGAATCTTGGCATATAGAGACGATCAACATCAGTTTTAGGATGATGCATGTGCTGGCAGGTGAGAAGTTTTCTCATTTTGCCGCCCATTCGCTAAATGTCAGCTATTGTCCTGTTAAGGTTGTTGAGATTGTATTGCACTACAGGGACGGCCATGTTGTTTATGGCTGATATTCTGTTTTTTGTATTCAGCTTGGTATTCAGTGACAGATGTACACGCCTGTAGTTTCTATTTCCTATCGTTTCCTTTATTTGAGTATGTTGTATTCCATCTTCTTCCCTAATTTTTAGGTACTTATATGCTTCAACTTTTTCCAGTTCCCTAATATTTGTGACGAAATCTACTTCTAGTGAGTATATTTCTGTAATTATCCCTTTCTTGAATGTTACTTTTGCAAATATATCTAATCCGAAATCAATACCTATGCCATCACTGAAACATTTTACAATATTGAAGCGACCGTTCAAATCATTGACGTCTCAGGCAAAGAGTTTGAGATCATCCATGTAGAGTAGGTGATTGAATACTTTCTTGTTTAGTTTGTAACCATAGCTACTGTTGTTTAGTTCATGCGTAAGGGTGTGTGTAAGGACAGACAAAAAAGTGACAGGGAGTCTAATTGAAGTTTCCTGGTTGGATATTCTGCCGGTTGGAGATGGTAGTGCCTCTAGTTTGATGTAGGTATAATCTGCTGTTCTACATTCCCATATTGTGTTAAAGGAAATTTACAATCAGTAGAAGACTTTGTACATTTCCAAAGTTTTAAGAATCCAAAAGTGCTGCACACTATCAAAGGCTTTACGGTAATCTATCCACGCTGCACTATGATTTCTACATCGCCTCTTGCAATTTTCCAGGATCATTTTGTTTATCAGCATTTGATATTTGCATCCACCGCGAGGAAAGTTGGCTCTCTGTGCCGCGCGAGGAAATTTTTCTCCCCGATATCGATACTTCAAATATACAAATCAACCATTCGCCCTTGCATGAAGTATTGCTGTCATATATAGTCTGGGGCACCTTCTGTTTACCTCGGAGTTCTTGACAAGATCCAGAGACGGATATGTAATATATTTGTCCCAGATCTGGCGTCTCGTCTAAAGTCACTCTCTCACAGACGCGCCGTCGCCTCTCTCTGTCTTTTCTACATATACTTTCATGGTAATTGCTCCGATGAGCTGCTTTCACAGGTTCCCAGACTCCATGAATTCAAGCGCCCTAGGAGGCTGGCATCCCACTCTCACCTTTACACTGTAGAAACTTTTAAATGTAGCCGTCTCTTCTACTCCAATAGCTTCATACCTCGCACCTTCCCAATTACTGTTTCCCTGAGAGCTATAATCTCCAACTATTCAAATGTAATGTCAATCGACATCTCCAGTTACCTTGATCTATCCACTATCCCTCTCATCATTCTTTCTTCTATCACTCCTATCTGCTTTCGCTCCAAATCTTCTGCAACCCCCTGCATCCTAGTGGCTTCACGCCTTGCTCGTGGCGTAATGCTTAATAAAATTAAAAATTAAAAAAAAAGAAAAAAATATGAACATGGATTCATGTGAGATAATAGAGCCAGAATTTAGGCACGTTGTCATCTCCTGGAGATTTGAATTTTCGGGGATTTCCTTAGAGCTTGCCGAATATTATTCCTTTTTATATTTCCACACTCTTGTAGAGATTTATCCAGCATTCGTTCTTCTTCACGTTGGATTCATTCTGCATTGCGGGTACATTACTTTGTGCTGCTCCATATATTCTCCCATAATTTCTGCAACTTGTTATTAGATGATGACGTTTGACATGTATAGCTGCTTTTCCAATTTCCCTGTAAAAAAATCTTACGGTCTGTTTGGAAGATTTTATTTTCGTGATAAACCCTACAACGTTTCTCGCATCTTCTGGTTCTCTGGACATTTAACTGAAGTTTCTGTTTCAGCATTTCTTTGGTTGATGGAATTTCATTTAATGATTTACGTTTAAATTTCCGCTTGATCTTCTTGCACATGCGTGTTGAGCCATTTGGGTTTCTAATGATCTCATCCAATATCGAAATCTCAAATATGATTTCCTTTATTTCTCGCATGAGTTTTGCTTTCCATGCTGGCTCTCTTTGTTGTTTAATCTTTTCATAGTCTTGACTTCAACTTCCAGTAGCTGGTCATGTTGTTCCGTATATGAAATTGTTAAATTTTGTGATGTTTCCTAGTGTTTTGTCTGTTAACAGTTTTTCCAGTCCAGCGTTGTATATTTGCAGAATGTGCTTATTGAACGTTGTCATATGAATTTTTGGAAGCTGGTCTATGTCTGATATTTGTGTGAGACTGACTCTGTTGGTTGACGTAGTTTTTCACTTCGGTGAATTCAACTCTGTGGTTTTCAAGGAATTCTACCTTAATCTAATTGGACTCATCTTCAGTGGCATTGTCTGGATAACTGCATTTTATGTCACGGGCAGATTCTTCAGTTATATTTCCTGCGAGATTATTTTGCATCTCATTTATTTTAGTTTTTAACGCATCCACTGTCATATTTCTTTCTATACCCATCGTCTTCTTGTGTGAGTGATTGGATTATGGTAGTCTGTCTTGTATCTTGTTTTATCTTATCTCTTTTTACAATTGAGAATCTTTTGTTTCCAATGATGTCTCTGCGTACATTGGCAAGGATATTTGGGTTGAGATAAGGTCATATTCCCTAGCATAGTTCTCCATATTTGCTATGTCTATATTATTATTATTATTATTATTATTGTTGTTGTTGTTGTTGTTGTTATTATTATTATTATTATTATTTTCTTTGATTTCTGGCGTTTACACATTTCTTTCCGGGTCCCGCCCAGGGACCTAAGGTTAGAAATGGCATCATGACACTTTCCACTGACAAAAAAAAATAAATGAATAAATTACATAGATAAAGCCCTTCGTAAGGTGTGGGCTGTACTTGTCAGAACAATTTTTTCTATCTCCTTGAGGCATGGACTTCCAGGAATCCCTTCAATTCATCTACTGCAATCTTTTCCAACCAGTCCTAGGGCTCCAACTACAACAGAGATTGTTGATGTTCCCATATGCCACATTTTCGAGATTTCTATTTCAAGGTCCTTGTATTTTGACAACTTTTTGAATATCTTCAAAGATACATTGCAGTCAGCAGGGACTGCCATGTCAATAAGGAGGCACCGTTTTTGTTTGTGGTCTTTAATAACAATATCTGGCCGATTGGCCTTGATTGTTCTGTCAGTGTGTACTGTGTAGTCCCATAGAATTGTAACAGGTCATATCTCCGTAACCGGGTCTGGGTGGTGTTCATACCAGTTTCTTTCAGTTTCCTTCCCGTAGAAGTTGCAGATTTTCCAGTGCAGATATTGGCCCACTCTGTCATGTCGGGTTTTATATTCAGTGGGTGCCAACACCGTGCAACCTGATACAAGATGATCAATCGTTTCTGGATACTTATCACAGAATCTGCATTTTGGGCTGACACAATATTTTAGTATATGTACTTGATAATTCCTAGTTAGTAAGCATTGGTCCTGCGCAGCAAGGATAAAACCTTCAGTTTTCGCTTTCAACCCTGCACTACGTAGCCACTGATGGGTACGGGTTTTGTCTACGTCAGCTCGTTTGGTACGGGCAGAGTATTGTCCATGAAGCGGTTTATCTTGCCATCGCTTCTGTATCTGGTCGGTTGCATTCGTCTTTGCTGTCTTTTTTAGGTATTTTGCAGTTTCAGCCGGTGTATTGTGCTGTAGTTGCATCTCTACGCCCATTATTATTATTATTATTATTATTATTATTATTATTATTATTATTTTATTTCCCTTGCTTTCTGGTGTTTATTCATTTGTTTCCGAGTCCTGACCAGAGACCTAAGGTCAGAAATGACATCATGACATTTCCCACTTTACAGTTTTGAAAAATAAATCGCGCGTATTTTACATAGCTAAAGCCCTTCGCAAGGTGTAGGCTGTACTCGTGAGTACAATATTTTGTATTTTTTACGGTATAGGTTACCAGGGATTCCTTCAATTAGTATATTGGAATCTTTTCCAATCAATCCGAGAGCTCCAACTACCACTGGAACTGTTAATATCCTCACACGCCATATTTATTTAGATTGTGATTTCAAGTTCTTGTATTTTGATATTATTTTTGAAGATGTTCAAAGATACATTGCATTATGCAGGGTCTGCCATATCAATATGAGGTTACTTTTAGTGTTTGCGGTCTCTAATCACGATGTCATTGAGATTAGCTTTGATTCTTTTATCTGTGTTTATTGTAATTTCCAATAAAATTGTCTTATCTCCGTAACCGGATCTGGGTGGTGGCCATACGAATTTCTTTCCGTTTTCTTTCGATAGAAATTGCAGATTTTCTAGTGCAGTTATTAGCCCACTGTTCTTCTTCTTCTTCTTCTTCTTCTTATTATTATTATTATTATTATTATTATTATTTTTGCAAGCACATAAAGGAGACTACATGAAAGGAAAATAAGAAAGGACTAAAGGTCATTTGTAAGAAGACATAATGCTTAGTTGTTAGTAAAAGTGACAAACCAAGACGCGTATTACAAATTTGAAAAGTCAGAATCTTGCTAGTATGAAATGTTAGATATTTTGTTACTGTTTTCAGTGATGACAGAAAATGTAACGCTGAAATCCGGTGTCAACCTTCAAAAGCTAATTAAAGTATTAAGAAACAGGAAATTTTCCTTAGAAAGAAAGAAAAGAGCGCTGAACTATTATGCAATATCGGTCTTCTTATATAAGTGTAAATGTTGGACAATATCAGAGAGAAAAGATTTGTGGCAATATAGTACTACAGAAGGATGCTGAGAATAACATGGATCTTGCTAGGTGATAGTTCGTAATACTTGGTGCTACGTGTGATTTAATATCACAATAATCACAGTAATACCCATTTTTCACCATGATGTGGGGAAGGCCACCGTCTAACTAAATACCTTAACAAACTAAGATACAAAGATACTAAGATAGTTTTTCGCGATATATGAAGGGTATTCATGAGCAGAGTCGTTTGTATCTCACTTAAGTCTAGATTATTCTTAGCATTTTTTTTATGTATGAAAACTGAAGAAATTCAAGTCGACTCAAAAGCTACAATAAATTTCTCAATATGCTTGCAGAAGCCATCAACTGTAAGATTTGAAGCGTCACAATGTCTTCACCAGATTTTATATTGTTCTGACCCCAGTTCAATTTTTATAGTCCATTTTTAAATACACCAAATATTATGCTCACAACATTAATCTTCATATTCCAATAATTTTTGTGGGTCTTATTTTAGAAAAATTATCGTTTATTTCCTATTCTCTTGTTCGATTGTGCTCAATTTGTGGTACATTGCTGCTTCCATATGTACACGATGTTTTATCTTCCTCATTTATTTTTTGCTACCTGGATTATTCTTGAAAACTAGGGTGTTATCAATAAAAAATATAAACTTGCTTCGATGCTAACAAGATATGGTGAGCCTGAAGAGGACGAAGAACATGGTTCACTAGAAAATGGTTCACTAGAAAAGAGCGCAATCAAAGGGCTGGTATCAAAATTTCTTAGCGTGAGAGAATATTTATCTGTAAGAGCGAAAAATTGAAATAAGTTTTTTTTTCTCTAATATTATGTGCGTAGGATATAACAAATAAACTGAAGTTAAAGATTAAAAGAAAAAATCGCCTAACTAATAAAAAGCTAAATGAGATATTTAATATATGTCATTTCTGAACTAGGATGCATTTCATTGTGTCAATTGACGATCACAAGTCTCGCCAAATATAAAAAGAAAGCAAAAGAACGCAGGATGTGTCAGTGTCTTATTATTAGAGCGTGAATTGAAGAACCAGTAACTAACGAGAACTCAAGATTTCATTCTCCCAAATTATTGGTTAATTTTTCCTTTGGTAGCGAACACATGGCTTTACAAAAATGCGAGAACTGTCACTCATTTCACATGACCCTTTTCGTCACAGACAAGGAGTCGGCAAATTTCCCTACTGGGGAAAATAAAGATACCCATATGAATTGTTCACTTTATTTCTACAAGAAAATAGTTCTCTTGATGAAAAGCGAATTTCAGTACAGACAGAGACCATGCAACTTTCGGGCATTATCCTGTAGACATGCGTGTATTTTAACGCAGCGACACAATAGAGATGGCACATTAAGGAATAACGACTATTGTCGCCAAGCATCAGTTCAAGTCACATATGATGTTATGAAAATTTCCCACTCTTTTCAGGATGAAACTGTAGATTTGATTGATACATCCATGAGAACTTGTGTCAACACTGGGTTTATAATAATGTTCAAATAGGTTGTCTTCCAAATTAAAGTTTGTCGCTTTTCCCAAAAAAACATGTAAGCGGTATCAAAGTACGTATTTTTCAGTGTGTACCAAATAAATGTGCCGTCTGAAATCAACATGCCGGTGAGAATTTTTCTACTAATGAAATAAAATATGCTTAACAAGATGAAACAAAACAACTGTGAAGCGGAGAAAATTATATGAAAAGTAATAAGCATGATGTTTAAAATATGATCCAAGTCAGGTGTGATTGTAAGACATATATAAATCCTATCGAAAATTTATTTGTTAGCCAAGAATATTTATAGCTTAAAGAGTCTCTAAAATAGGACATATTGTTGATTTTCTTCCAATATACTGCATCTAAGTTATTTATATTTCGTAAATATATATTTCCCTATAGATCTACGTATGATTCTTGATTCTAGTGAAAGTAAACACTAATATCTTATCATTTGTTTCATAGAACTTCATGCACTTTAATGTTATGAATCAGTCTGTTTTTTTTTATCCCTTTGGTTTTATGTCAATCCCGTTTTTGTAAAATGTGTTATATATGAGTAGATATAGATGAGCACGTCATGAAGCTTCTGTTTGTTTCTTATTTTAGGTGTGATCTTGTTTGTTTGAGGTAGTCGACTTCGCCTAGAGTATTTCATTTTCAAATCTCTACCGACTACAATTGACATTTTTCATCTACTTGAACACAATCCGTTGTCGAAATTATCGATATATCACAGTTATTCTTGTCCATATTTTCTCTTGCTGGTTAACCAGCATTCCACATTCGTATATAATATCGTTAAAGTTCTCTTCTCTTATTCCAAGCTTAACAAATGAGGTAGATTTTTTGTAGCGTTCGTATAATTTCATTTGTTCTCGGCTGCAATGATAATTTATTGTATTCTTTGTTTCAGGTGGTCTCCGTGTAGCCATATCTGTGAGTATTCATCAAAGTTAATTTGTATCCACGCTTTAAATTCTCTATAGATATTTATCTTTTTCAATTGTATTTCATTGTATCTTAATATTTTTGTTTCAGTTATCATTTTATTTGTTGTCTCATTCGTTCGAAAAATATTTCTGTTATTTATACAACTCTGCTGTTGAATTCTTTGGCCAACATTTGAATATAGTTCAAACTGCTGATGGTGTCTTTTCCTCTCTTCTTTATTTTTGCATGTCGATGTATTCCCAAGTGTGTCTTGTAAATTAACTTTATGGTCCAGTGATCCATTGATTTGCCTTTCACTTTGTCTAGGTTATAAACTGATCCGTTTATCACACGACAGATACAGCTTTTGTATTCCTCTATTTATTAAATTTCTGCATTTAATTTTGTTTATTTTATTGCTGTGGTTGTTTTGGCTGTGAATAATCCCACCAGTAATAAATTGTGGCATTCGTTAGGAATTATGCAATGGAAAGATTTCCCAACTGATAAACTTTTTCTTCGGTATTTCAAGAACTCTCAGATGTTCAATTATTCCTGTGTCTTTCATGCATTTTCAAAGCGTCTTTGAAAATTTCTTACAGTATTACTCATGATTCTGTTTAAAATGTCTCTCTTCTTATTTCTAAGGTTCCATCTCTTACAGGATCATGATACATATAAGTTGTAGAACCATTAGAGAAAACCTTGTTTAATTTCAGTACATGATACACATCTCCTGTAGTTAAGGTTGGATGAAATGGGATAGAAAGCAAGTCATATGACATGACGTCCGACGAAAGTAATCATCATATTTATTGACCAATGAAAATACAGTTTGCTATAAATGCAAAAGTATATTTAAAATATTCAAAATAATATTATCCAGAAGACAAGCGAATAATCCACTTTCTCAATTAACAATTGTGATGAAAATCCTGCTGGTTAAATATCACAGAAACAAAAACAAGATAAATTCGAAATAACTGTAATTCCAGGTACCTTTAATTCGTATCATCAAAGTTAGACAAAATATATTTCCTAGCCGAGGAAAAAAAGAGCTCTTTTCTACTAGGGAATTGAAAAAAAATTCTTCTTAAAACCATATTTTTCATTGTGAATGCGAATGTATCTTAACTAGTGTCATTGTTGTAAATTACAGTTGTTATATATCATGTTGATCTTTTTGAATCTATTAAAATCATGTTCCTGGTGTATTCTTTTATATTCGGAATCTTTTTAAATTTCTTCAGTTTTGCGTGTGCTTCATGATAGGAATGGTTTCTTATCGTTAGAAGATACGGCAGATTGTACTTTAATAATTGTCCTTCGTTTCTATGTAACTTATTATCAATATTAAAGCCGATTCCTCATCACTTTTTACATAATTAAGTTTCATGTCCATTGTGTTTTAAACGAAGGAATTATTAATACGATGGGATTCTGAAAATTCTTGAACAGAAAAAAAAAAAAAAAACACTTCAACAATCTATCGGAAGAACCAAAGGTAAGAGTTTTATTTAGCGATCGCATCATAGCCGGATCGAGAACATTTCAATACTCATTTCTCTTACTGCTACCATCACAATTATATCATTAGAAAAAAAAATGGTGGAATTATCTATGCAGACATCTTCACTTCTACTTTGGATTAGAATATTTGATAATTTTGCTGATAGTCAAAACATTAACCTCTGACCTTTCTACCTCGGATCAGGTAAACTTTATGCTAGTGTTCAACCAATACAAGTTCCATAGTCATTCAACGTAGATGGTTACTAAATGAGGGTGTTACAAGTGTGTAAATTCAGAATGTAAAAAGTGCATAGATCGAGGATAGGTAAGATAGATAACGGTTGATTTTAAATGTTTAATATCGTAGTGATCGGGGAAACGTCATTTTCGGGAGTTTGTTCCACAAAATTCTCGTAAAGAAAGAATTTGAGTGGAACTTACTCCTTACCAGTAGAATACAAATGGAATGAGAATCAGTTGACCATGTGTACGTATTAGGAAATCCCCGAGCAGTAAGAGACTAAACTGCGTGAAATAAGGAATGTCGCTTGTTTGAACATTCGCCATCGAAATTGCTATGGTGTAGCGAGAGACGATCAACATTTCGTCTCTGGGAAAATTATTGTAGAGTGGTAAGTAATTAATCACTGGAAAGGGTGAGTAATCGATTTTGACTTCTGTAAATGTTGCAGAGTGGCGTTTTATCCAGGGAAAACATATATTGTTTTTATATATGTGGATTATTATTGCTATGGATTCTGCGCTCGTCATATGGAAAATATTTCTTCGAATATAAGCAAATCTACTGAATACCATAGTAATCAAGTTAGCATTTTTATGCATTTATATAAAGGAGTCGCTTCCAGATCCTTTCACACGAACGTGGGTGTCATCCAAGGCTCTAACCTCGGTCTTATGCTATTTCTAATATTCATCAATTATCTTCCTGGTATCATCAGTTCCCAAGTAGTTATTTATGCTGATGACACTATCATTTACTCCTGTCACAATAGCAAATCCGTCAGAGTTCAAAACGTTAACCTTACCGCTACTCTTAGAAAGGAACTCCAATCTGTGGTGAACTGGGACAGAAAATGGCCCGTAAAATGTAATGCCTCCAGAACGTAACTGTTCTCAATTAACCATCATGCAGAAACTTTCCTACCAACCATCAGCATGGCTGTTACTACACTGCATCAATTTGACCACAAATTTTCAACTGATTTGAAGTAGAACGACTACATCGAAACAATAGCTGTATTTACTGCAAGGAAATTTGGGTTACTGTGACGTGCCAGGAGATTTTTCTCGTCAGAATTCATCTAGCATATTTACAAATCTAACATTCCTCCATTGATTGAATATTGTTGCCATATCTGATACGGTGCACCTGTTACTCATCTCGAAAATCTTGACAAAATCCAAAGAAGGCTCTGCAATGAATTCGATCCTAACTTGGCATCTCAACTTCAGTTTGTCACCGGCGTCACGTGACTTCCCTCTCATTTTTCTACTAATACTTTCTTAGCTACTACTCTGATGAGTTTTAATCACTGGTGACCGGACTACCCGATTTTAAGAATGCTACTAGATTGGCCTGTAGGTCTCGCCCTTTTACTGTTGAATTGGGCAAAAGTAACTTCCACTTCTAACCCAACAGTTTATTTTCTCGCACTACACGCCTGTGAAACTCCCTTCCGTTTTGATTGCTTCCCTGATAGGTTCAATCTTCAAAAATGAAAATTCAGCGTCAATCGACATATTTTATCTTCGTAAAAACCGTTCAGCGTTTATGCTTTCTTCGTTTCCCCTATAGACAATATTTTCTTTCGCCTTTACTGTCTGTAACACCCTGGGTAATAGTAGCATTTCCGCCTTGCTTGGGGTGAAATGATTAAAACAATCCAGATTTTTCAAACACCTCCAGTATTTTTGTTACATTTGTCAATATTTCTTAGAAAATATTCGTCATCTGACAGGAATCGAACCTGTATCCTTTACGGAACCGTCATTGTGGCCCAATTGGTTAAAAGCACGTCAGGCTATATGAAGGTTCCGTATAGCATACAGGTTCGATTCCTGTTGGAGGACGAATATATTCTATGAAAATTTCTCGGACATTCAGGCCGGTAAATGTTGTTCAAGACTGTATATTATAAATATTTGTATCTATAAAAAGAAATGTATAAACATAAAAAATGTCTTAAAAATAATTGTCGGACTTTGTCCATTTAATAATGTGTGACGCCATTTGTTTACATTTGGATACGCATTGAGTAGATATGAATGTATGAGAGAAAATTATGGATAATTGTTCAAAAGCAGTAAAATCGGCCTTACTAACCGAACGATCCTCTGTGGTGCAATCGGTTAATACGCGTCAGGCTATATGACGATTCCGTATAGGATACAGGTTCAATTCCTGTCAGAGGACGCATATTTTCTATGTAAATTAATCGGACATTAAGGCCGGTAAACCTAATTTAATACTGTTTCTTATAAACAGAGCATTTACTTAAATATTTGTATCTATAAAAAGACTGTATAAACATAAGAATGTCTTTAAAATAATTGCCGGACGTTGACCATTATATATATATATATATATATATATACGGTGCGTGTGTGAATAAACTACCGTGTATGTTAATTACAAGAGGAGCTACTGAAGAGTCAGATAGAATACAAATGTTATGATCAGCAGGAAAAATTAATTTTCACTTTGCTTCCTAAGCAACCTATTCATAGAAAGGATCATGACATCAATTATGAAATGCCGAAAAAAATCCCCAAAACAAATCTGTTTGTCAGAAAAATAATACCATTTAATATTTCTACTGGCCTTCAGAGATTGGAGCAGACACCTGAAATAAATATTTTTTACAATTTTAAAACAAATATATGACCCAAGAGACAATCAAGGTAGAGGTACACTGAATGAGGTTGCATGAAGTTATGAGAAAAAAGCAAATAGAAGTATGAATTATAAAGATAATATACTCGTAATCAAATCAGTCATTATATATATATATATATATATATATATATATATATATATATATATATATATATATATATATAATAAAAAGTTGAAACTAATGTTTATGGTTATAATTTATTACATTGGAATAATAATCACGATCCAAATCATCAGACCTACGCCTGATAGTAGGTAGATCTGATGAATTGGATCGTGATTACAATCTAATGTAATAAATTACAACCATGGAATAATAGTGTTTGGGCCTTTATACTCTAACTAGCAGTAGAGCCCGGCGTTGCCGGGGATTTAACAGTAAGTGATAGATCAAGTATCGACCATCATAAAGACAGAAAATAAAATTGACAAAGATTATTGTTTAAGGTTGACGGACACGCATGTCTGTCTTAGTTTTTTTTTTTTTTTTTACGAATTGGTCACCCAAACTCAAACAAAAAAACATTGTTTACAATCGTTATGAGTCTATCGATTGGTGAATAGAATTTTATTATAAACAATTGTCTTGTAAATGGAATTTTTAAAGCATTCTGAATGTAAATAAAGAAGAAAAGTGTGCAAGACAATAAGAAATACTACCTGCCAAAAAAAAAAGTGGATGTTTGTTTTATCGGCTGAAAAAATGTAAGAAATCCGATCTCATATATAAAGGAACACACACACACATACACACACACCCACACACACACAAACAACCTGGGTTTTTAACCTAAGTCACTCCACGGAATCGCTAAAACATAGAGCATAGTCTGATGAAAAAAGACGCTAAAGTTTATGAAAACAAAATTTTATCGTCAAAATGCTTATGTTTTTATGGAGAGGATAGACTAAATTTTTTTTAATTATTTTTAAAATTTTTCCATCTTTTAGAAAATTCTAAATTTTGATTTAAAAACCTTGTTTCTCTTTGTCGCAACAAGGGTAGTAAATAACATAGATAATTTTAGCGCGTTGTTTTGTATTTACACACATTAATTTGGAAAATCTTGCAAAAATAAAAATAATTGTCAGATGTTAATGAAACTTTCAGAGACTATTCACAGATGATCGAAATTATTATAAATATGTTTTTTTTTTCATTAAAGTCATGGCAGAAATATTTTTTTATATTTATTAACACCCCCATAACTAATTTTTATGAAAACTCTAGAAATTTCAAGAGACCATTGGTTTTAGTGATTACAATAGTTAAAAAGCACAAGGCTTTGAAGAATGCAAATCATGTATTTTTTTTTTTTTTTTGGCCAACGTACCTGAAAATCAGCTGTGAATTGTAACATACAAAACTCAATAAAACAAATATATTATTTAGTTTCAAATGCTTTTATTTGTTTTAATTTGTTTTTTATGAATATGGACAATATTTTCTGGAAGCAAAAATTTTTTCAATGAAAATTGAATTTTTAATACAATTATTTCTTATTTCTTTAATTTTAAAAAGATTTTTAAAAAATGTTTTAAATTGAATTTTAAAAGTATTTTAACATTAGTTAAATGCAACATCAACCTTTCAAAAATGTCCGTGTGAGATTGTCATTGTCTAGCGCTTTGAAAATTGTATAATTTGGACCAATCAGATTAGCCATGGTAATTAAGAAATGTAATCTTTGTGTTTATAGTCGGACAGTAATTATCAAGTAGGGAAGACCAACCAGAATACAAATTAGTTGCATTATTTGAGTTCAGCATTGTTCTCCGCTGTTAAGCCCTTTACTTTTGCGAAACACGTATGGAGAAGTTAATTTGAGTTTTCAATTTCAACTGAGAAGGGTACCTACTAGTAACAGTATCATTTTATGAAATTTAACTACTGCTAAACTTTAATTTATATGATCTTATTTTTATATTAATCTCAGTTATGACATTTTTCCATAAATGAAATATCAAAATTAATAATAAAATGAATGGAAATACAAATAACACAGTAAAATGTAATAAATGTACATAAAATTATAGTATTTTATGTATACTTCTGATAAAATTTCATAAGAAAGGTATCTAAATTAATTAGATACCTTTTTCTTATGAAATTTAATCTCACTATTAACAGTCTTATTTTTTAATTTCTTTATATTTTCCATAAAACATCGTAAACGTAAAAAGGAAAGCTAAGTACAAAAAAAAAAAAATAAGTAAAAAATTAGTGCGCTGAAAGTTTTCCTTAAAAGTAACGAGGTAAATAATTTGTTCACTTAAATAATTTCACTTCCTTCCATCCGTAGAAAGAATTACCCTCCCGTAAGTTATCTAAACGTCATGAATGTGCCTTTCGTCAATCGTCAAGCGACGCGAAAGGTTATGACCTGCTTTGGTTTGTTTTCAAATTACATTTTTTCGGCGCAGAAGCTAAGTTAAGCTTGGTTCAAAATATTTTAAATAAACAGTATAATATCTGTTTCTATTAAAATCAGTTTTGAAAAAATGATAATTGATTTTTAAAAGAATATCAAAATAAGATTTTAATCTTTTTTACCAAATCGAAAAAAATGAATGATTGATTATCTGTCCTTTTTTTTGACCAAAAAAAAAAACAATATTTTTAACGAAAATTTCAGACGTGCTAGGAACGATTAAAAAATGTAAAAAAAAATACTCCAAAAATACTTTGATCTTTCCACTTTATTAATAATGTGAACATTAGACGATAAAATTTTGTTTTCGTCAAGTTCGGCGTCTTTTTCATCATGCTAAGCTCCTTTGTTTACATTTTCGTGGGTGAGTTGTCCCCCTTTCATTCTCACGCTGTGTCTTAATCGTGTTTTCAAATTGATTTTCTTAAAAAACAACTGTGTTTTTCTCATTTTCGGCGCTGTTAGAACCACCAAAAGGTAATTTTATGTAGTCCTGTGAAGTTTTGTTGAAATCGGCTAAAAAATGTAGGAAATTCGATCCAACATTTAAACGTTTCAGACACACACACACACACACACACACACACACACACACACACACACACACACACACACACACACACAAAAACCTGCGTTTTATAATAAGTAAGATATTACTCTGTTCTGGACATTGAGTTCTACCTGGATTCTATCCTTTTGGGAATTTATATATATATATATATATATATATACTGACCATAATATTATCTCTCACTTTCTCTCTCTCTCTCTCTCTCTCTCTCTCTCTATATATATATATATATATATATATATATATATATATATATATATATATACAGAATGTAATGAGAGCGAAAATAATATATAAATTCTAACGTTCACAGCATTAATTCAAAAGTGAGTTTAATACCGAGAGGAGAGGAATAATTATTTATTATAATTTTTTCATATGGACATAAACAATTTTCTCATTACAAAGATGTAACTTTGTTTCGGTGAATTTAGTTGCACCTCAACTGGTGAGAACCAAAATGGTTATGAACAATTCTGTTAGACAGCAGACCGTTCGTAAAACGTCATTTCTTTTTGTCTATTTGTTTGAAAAATGAAGGGAAATATTTTAAGAGTGGACGTATAAGGGTCAAGAAAAGAATATTTCATGGCTGTTAAAGGAAGAAGTAAGTTTAGATCATTCATATAGCAATTGGCCGTAGACTTGAAGAGGTTTACATGATAGGGGATGCATTCTCTCGACTGTCTATTCCACAATGCGTCTTAGGAAGAAGCTATGAAAAGTAAACTTCCTCCTTCAGCATTGGAAGTCGAAGGGAATAAGGCTGATTTGATCATGTTAACATTTCGTTTGATTAGATTGGTGAAGGCTTGAATAAATCCAATCACAATTTTAGGAAGATATATATAGCAATAATACAAATTATGGCAAGAAGTATCCTGTCCTTATCTGGTTTCAATTAGAATCAAGCTTTTGTTTAGACTGGCTACCACTCAAGAGAATATATTCTCTCTAGATATTTAACCCATGACAAAATAAAGAGGGGTTCATGCGTTTTCCACGTACCAACGAAAAGAAACTCAATCGTTATTTTAATTGACCAATGATTTCAATTGTTGCGCTAATTCATTATTCGCACATACACTTGAACCTATTACCTTCGAGAAGGGCAGGCATACTCTCTGTCTCTTTGATTGCTATCTATTTTGGCAAGTTATATCATGAGAATAATATCAACATATTTGATATAAAAATGAGTTGATTTAATGTAGAATTGAACAAATATCTCCTCAGTTTGCCATTATCGACATAGATAGTCGAGAAACAGATTTGCACCATCATAGTTTCCTACACATGGACCATCACTTGGATAATAATATGTTACTCTAAGTATGATTAATTCAAAATCATTATACTTAGGAATACGAAGTGATGTACGCTTGGAGGTGCGGGCGGTGTAAATAGATAATGACTCGGAATTGTTAATCGGGGAGATGAGTTCCAATTCCAGTGGGTTCGTTATATACACTTACGGACAAATAATCTTGGGAAATTTATGAATCCAGTTCTTCTGCCTCCCAGCTATGTGTTAATTATTAACCGTTGTATCACTACTAAGCTAATATTATACTCCAAAATAAAATAAAATCTTGCACAAAAAATAATCGGATTTCGACATTACATGATCCATTTATGTTGATATGCCGCTAAACAAAATCCACCCTAACGGCCAAAATCATAATTTCAAATATAGCAAGCACCTTATTCGTAGATGTCTAACTAGGTGAAAACGTAATTTCGTTGATAATTTTAGGTTATTTATCATCGTATTATTGTAGCTTTTTCTCGTGGCACTTAAATTTAGGTGAGGAGAGATTCTATGAAGTGTATTTCAGGAGTATAACTGTTACCGATGCGAAACGTGTACTCAGCGAGCCCTGGTCTAATTTCGGCTTGGTTAGTTGCGTTAAGTTTCGCGCAAAATCAATAGGGAAAACGTGAATTCATATATGCTTTCTCAATTTGTGGGCTGAGTAACGTAGTAGACTGGTCTCGTTAGTCTTGGGGTGGTAAGAGAGGAACAGCTCTGAATTAGAAAGCTTGGAAAAGGCAACAGGATACCACAGTATTATATTCCGAACAATGCATGGAAAATATGCATAAAATAAAGGAAAAAAAGAATGTTTACAGGTATTATCACCTTCGTTATTTTTTATGAATTCATCCCATGAAATGCGATAATATCACTCAGAAGCAAGGGGCTACTGGAAGTGAATGAGAAGTAAGGAAATTACTTTAGAAGAAACCGGAAATCCAATCCTAACCAGGGAACAAGGGATAAACCTATACTGTTGAAAAAACCGGGGAGAAGTGCGAACTGTTTGATAGGAGAACCTATCTTCTATTAGCGATCCTATCTACTTCTATTGGCGATCCTATCTACTCCTATTTGTGAACTTATCTACTCCTATTGACGTATTCAAAGAATATATGATTGCTAAATATTCTGTGAGGATGGCTAAAAAATGGATAATTAGTCAGTTAGATTTGAACTTACATCATATGATGTCAGAAGCCATTATGACATGGAATTCGCCTTATCTTTTCCTTACGGAGAAAAACTTGCACCCGAAATTAAACCATGTCAAATAATATCCGATTTCGTGTCTGTATTTTTGTTTACACCCAGTTGTCGTAAATGGAAAGTGTCTTAATTTTTTCTGATTTTATTAGATAAAAAAATATTCATAATTGACTTTTCCTATTTCCTTATTTTATAACAAAAAATATTTTAGTTACAATGCTCAGTTCATTTTTACATTTTTCGACTGTAGAATTGAGTAGTATAAACCAAAAATAGCTATCAAAAAAGTATTCTCTATAAAACCAATAAGTCTTACAGCAAAGCGGGAAATATATTTCATCGCATGTTGTGACATACGGTTTGCTGGTGTGTTAACAAATCTAAAATAACCCAACAATAGAAGAGATGATCCTTCCTTGATATCCAACATTCTAATTTTGTAAGTATGCACTTGATACCCCTTCGTATTGTCGTCATTAAGACAGGTTTTTGCCGCCCTTGGTGCAATTGCCAAATATGTAAGTTAATATGGTGCATGAAATACTAAATAAAATAATAAAATTAAAGAAAAACAAAGAAAACCCCTAAAGCCGTAAGTTTCCATGTAAATATCGATCAGGTAATCATTAACAGCTATTGGTAACTGAATTTAAAAATAGCGTGCATATCGATACACAATTAGCGTTTATTAAATCAATATATGTATACATGCATCTATAAGTATATTTCATTCTCTCCCGAGTTTAAGAGTTTATTTCATTCTCCCCCGATCTGAACTGTTTATTTCATTCCCTGCCGATCTGAACATTGTATTTCCTTCTCTTCCGATCTGAAAATTGTATTTCATTCTCTCCTGATCCGTATAGTGTATTTCCTTCTCCCGATCTGAACAGTGTATTTCATTCTCCCCCGATCTGAACAATGTATTTAATTCTCTCCTGATCTGAACAGTGTATTTCCTTCTCACCCGATCTGAACAGTGTATTTCATTATCTCGCGATCTGAACAGTGTATTTCATTCTCTTCCGATCTGAACAGTGTATTTCATTCTCTCCTGATCTGAACAGTGTATTTCCTTCTCACCCGATCTGAACAGTGTATTTCATTATCTCGCGATCTGAACAGTGTATTTCATTCTCTTCCGATCTGAACAGTGTATTTCATTCTCTTCCGATCTGAACAGTGTATTTCATTCTCTCCTGATCTGAACAGTGTATTTCATTCTCTCCTGATCTGAACAGTGTATTTCCTACTCCCGATCTGAACAGTGTATTTCATTCTCCCCCGATCTGAACAATGTATTTAATTCTCTCCTGATCTGAACAGTGTATTTCCTTCTCACCCGATCTGAACAGTGTATTTCATTATCTCGCGATCTGAACAGTGTATTTCATTCTCTTCCGATCTGAACAGTGTATTTCATTCTCTCCTGATCTGAACAGTGTATTTCCTTCTCACCCGATCTGAACAGTGTATTTCATTATCTCGCGATCTGAACAGTGTATTTCATTCTCTTCCGATCTGAACAGTGTATTTCATTCTCTCCTGATCTGAACAGTGTATTTCTTTCTCCCGATCTGAACAGTGTATTTCATTCTCCCCCGATCTGAACAATGTATTTAATTCTCTCCTGATCTGAACAGTGTATTTCCTTCTCACCCGATCTGAACAGTGTATTTCCTTCTCACCCGATCTGAACAGTGTATTTCATTATCTCGCGATCTGAACAGTGTATTTCATTCTTCCGATCTGAACAGTGTATTTCCCTCTCACCCGATCTGAACAGTGTATTTCCTTCTCCCGATCTGAACAGTGTATTTCATTTCTCCCCGATCTGAACAATGTATTTAATTCTCTCCTGATCTGAACAGTGTATTTCCTTCTCACCCGATCTGAACAGTGTATTTCCTTCTCACCCGATCTGAACAGTGTATTTCATTATCTCGCGATCTGAACAGTGTATTTCATTCTTTTCCGATCTGAACAGTGTATTTCATTCTCTCCTGATCTGAACAGTGTATTTCCTTCTCACCCGATCTGAACAGTGTATTTCATTCTCTTCCGATCTGAACAGTGTATTTCATTCTCTTCCGATCTGAACAGTGTATTTCATTCTCTCCTGATCTGAACAGTGTATTTCATTCTCTCCTGATCTGAACAGTGTATTTCCTACTCCCGATCTGAACAGTGTATTTCATTCTCCCCCGATCTGAACAATGTATTTAATTCTCTCCTGATCTGAACAGTGTATTTCCTTCTCACCCGATCTGAACAGTGTATTTCATTATCTCGCGATCTGAACAGTGTATTTCATTCTCTTCCGATCTGAACAGTGTATTTCATTCTCTCCTGATCTGAACAGTGTATTTCCTTCTCTTCCGATCTGAACAGTGTATTTCATTATCTCGCGATCTGAACAGTGTATTTCATTCTCTTCCGATCTGAACAGTGTATTTCATTCTCTCCTGATCTGAACAGTGTATTTCTTTCTCCCGATCTGAACAGTGTATTTCATTCTCCCCTGATCTGAACAATGTATTTAATTCTCTCCTGATCTGAACAGTGTATTTCCTTCTCACCCGATCTGAACAGTGTATTTCCTTCTCACCCGATCTGAACAGTGTATTTCATTATCTCGCGATCTGAACAGTGTATTTCATTCTCTTCCGATCTGAACAGTGTATTTCCCTCTCACCCGATCTGAACAGTGTATTTCCTTCTCCCGATCTGAACAGTGTATTTCATTCTCCCCCGATCTGAACAATGTATTTAATTCTCTCCTGATCTGAACAGTGTATTTCATTCTCACCCGATCTGAACAGTGTATTTTCATTCTCACCCGATCTGAACAGTGTATTTCATTATCTCGCGATCTGAACAGTGTATTTCATTCTCTTCCGATCTGAACAGTGTATTTCATTCTCTCCTGATCTGAACAGTGTATTTCCTTCTCCCGATCTGAACAGTGTATTTCATTCTCCCCCGATCTGAACAATGTATTTAATTCTCTCCTGATCTGAACAGTCTATTTCCTTCTCACCCGATCTGAACAGTGTATTTCCTTCTCACCCGATCTGAACAGTGTATTTCATTATCTCGCGATCTGGACAGTGTATTTCATTCTCTTCCGATCTGAACAGTGTATTTCATTCTCTCCTGATCTGAACAGTGTATTTCCTTCTCCCGATCAGAACAGTGTATTTCATTCTCCCCCGATCTGAACAATGTATTTAATTCTCTTCTGATCTGAACAGTGTATTTCCTTCTCACCTGATCTGAACAGTGTATTTCATTCTCTCCCGATCTGCACAGTGTATTTCATTCTCACCCGATGTGAACAATGTATTTCCTTCTCTCCCTATCTGAAAAAATGTATTTCATTCTCTCCCGATCGGACAGTATATTTTATTCTCTCCCTATATTGTCTTTACTCATTTTATTTTTTTTATTATATTTTTTGTTTCTTTCTATTGTATATAAATTTCAATTTTCGTCTTTAACGTATCTGTGGATAGATATGAAGATTGCTTACTTCTTTTCAATCTGTTCAGAACACTTCTTAATTCATTCTATTTTATCCTGAGAGAGAACATACCTTCTCATCCTCTTCGATTGTGTTTATATTCGACATACAGATTGTGTAGTGGTTAGCGTCACGTAGCTAGAAATCGGCGAACAGTTCTAATTCCGGCCCCGTATTAGTTACACACACTTACTTACACACCCACTTGAGAAAAGAATGAATGAATTTCTTAACTTAATACTAAGACTAACTAGGCGTTTTAGCAACAGCTGGCAACTAGTATAGAAGAAAAACAACTCTGAATACAAAATCATGCGGAGACTTTCCTGCCCACCATCAGCATGGCTGATTCTAAACTCATGAAGTGCAACACACTGCGCCTTCTTGACCAGAAGTTTTCAAATGATTTGAAATGGAACGAGTACATCGAATCAATAGCTGTATCTACTGCAAGGAAAGGTGGGTCACTGTGACGTGCTAGATAACTTTTCTCGTCAGAATCTATCTTGCATATTTACAAATATAATATTCCCCCATGTATTGAATATTGTTGCCATAGCTGATCAGGTGATCAAGCTACTCATCTGGAAATTCTTGACAAAATCCAAAGAAGTATCTGAAATAAAATTGATTCTGACTTGGCGTCTCAACATCAGTCTCTTTCTCACTGACGTCACATGATTTTCCTCTGTTTTTCTACTAATACTTTCTTGGCTACTACTCTGACGAGCTTTTATCATTGGTGCCCGATCTACCTGATTTTAAGCATGGTACTAGATTGGCATCTAGGTCCCACACTTTTACTGTTGGATTTGGCAAATATAACCTCCACTTCTACTCCAATAGTTTTTTTTTTCTTACACTACCTACCTGTGAAACTCCCTTCCGTTTTCCTTGCTTGCCTGATAAGTACAATCTTCAAAAATATAAATTGAGCATCAATCGCCATCTTTTATTTTCGTGAACACCGTTCAGCTTTTATCCTTTCTTCTTCCCCCTATACACAATCTTTTCTTAATTTAATAATGACTAATTAGACGTTTCAGCAACAGTTGGCGACTAGTCTAGAAGAAAAACAACTCTGAATTCAAAATCGCTAGTACCCATAGCCCAGCTCGGAATATAAAGCTATGGAAAACATTATGAAGTTAGCAACAGCTATGCGAAGATATAGGCTCGATGGTTACGAGTGACGTAAATGGAATAAGTAGGTAAGTAGTTGGGTAAGTAGTTAGGTAACTGGGTAAATGAATATGTAGGTAGGTAAAATGTAAGAAGGTAGTTATGTAGGTTGATATGTAAATAAGTATTTAACCCTAGAAAACTAACCATCAATTAAAGTTACACCACTTCTTACCATGGGTGTATCAACCCGATTTTGAAAATATCAAAAAAAAGTATGAAATATAAATCTTTATTTAAAATATTTTACTTGCAGGCACTTCAAACTTTGTACTTTGAGTTAACATTAATAGGAACTGAAAAACATATTATTTAGATAAGAAAATCAGTTACTGAAAATTGTAATTAAAAATAGGAAAATTTGCGCTGGGTGCTATATACCCATGGTTAGTGTTCTAGGGTTAAGAACGTAAGTAAATAAGAAGTTAGGTATGTTATTTTCTATTTGGCCAAGTCTTACATTTTTAATGCTATCTCATTTGTTCTATAATATGTGTAAGGACATCATTAGGTTTCTAGTATGATTAGATTCATATATTGCCATTTCTATCTGGTTAATTATAAAAAATGATTACTACTGTCATATTTTTTTCTGCATTAACACTCTTTTTTTATTCTAGATTCTAGATGTTCTTTGCAGAATCTGAGGCGTCTCTTAAACAGATATGTTGAAAGAGATCCTAAATGTCGTTAGATTCACTCTATATTCATTTTAGACATTTTTGTTAAGCATTTAGCACTAAACAAAGCAAAAAGACCACTAAGAAGCAGACTTACTGATTGTGAAATATTACGAGGAAAAGAAAGGATGACATTATCAAGGATCGAGAATAATAAAAGAAATGGTATTAAGAAAACAGAAAATAACGATTGACAATGTATTTACATTTTTTTTTTGTTCACTGGAAAGCAATAAGCCTGAAGAGAAATCTACAAACAAGAAATGCAAGAGAAGAAACTGATAACATAGAACTTACGGTTTCATCTAATAATTTCAATTGTAAAATGACGATTGGATTTAAACGAGAGAATGAATATTTTTTCTTGTAATTCAGTCATCGATTCTCCATCTACCTGAACACGTTAAAACCTTCTTTACCAATGGGTCAGCCATCATTATACATAACAAGATACACATATTTATGTTTATGCAAAGATCGTTTGTTGTATAGAGGTTACATAAAAAATCACACGAAATCTTGCGGGTGATTGTCATTTTCGTCAGGAAGATTCAAAAGTAATATATAAATATGAATATAAAACTATTATATCGGCTGTTACATAAAAAAATTGAGGAATTAGATCAGAGCACGCGAAGTGAGTGTCTTCTTTCTTTCCTGAGACTCATGTATTGTTGAAAAATAAATGCATTGCGTGATGGTGTAAACAAATGGATTTCTTTGAAGAAAATAGTTTGAAAAAATATTGGGGTAAGTAATTTTTTTTTAT
>CAHIKZ030005536.1:35000-42500 GCA_903632075.3 Acanthosepion pharaonis
AAACAATTCAAGTTGTTATATTTCTGATAAGACGAAGTCATTTATTGGACTTCACCCAAAACCTTTAATTCTATATGCATTCAGCGAAAATATAGATCAATTTAAGTGACTTGGATATCAAACAAAATTGTTACTTTTACACAAATTGCATTCAGATATTTCGGTATTTATTTATTTTATATATATATATATATATATATATATATATATATATATATATATATATATATATATATATATTCTGGCACATATATAGTGAAGAACCTTGTTTGGATAAGTTTTAATGACATTGGCTTTTATGCTTTCCACAAAAGCATTTCGCGCTAAACGCTAACAGTTCCATTGGCATAATTCGGATGAATATTGGTCTCAGGTCGCAATCATAGGAAGCCGAATTCTTTTACAATATGATGATATTGGTTAGTTTAATTTGGTTAAATTAATGATATCTCAAAATTTGTGGATTATTTGATATCGAAAAAAAAATCTTATACGAAACAAATCTCAATAATTTAATGGAAATGTTTGTTTTGTACAAAAGTTAAAACGTCAGACAACAGCCGGGTTTGCATTCGATTAAAATGTTATAAATTGATAGGGATTATATCATACTTTGCTAGTTTCCATCCAGAAAGCAGTTCCTTATCTAGGGTGGATTTTACTATTCGAAAGGGAATGCAGCCAGCCAATTGGCAACGAGGACTCTGAAGCTCGCGATGTATTGGGTAATTTCACATCGTACTGAGGTAAACGCTTGTTATATGAATGAAACGATATTATGTTGCATCAATGGTCAAGAGAACAATTTAGTGCGTTTAATATAAGCTATATCTTAACCTAATTCTTTGAAGGATTCACGGCTATTCAATAACTGAAAACCTGCATATTGTCTAAGAAATATAAATTAACGCAAATTATTTTCCGTTGACATATATATAATATAGCTTGGCACTCATATTCGAATCAATCCCGCAGAGCCCACCTGCTTTATATGTTTAGAAAACCTTCTTTACAGTTTCTTGAGAAGAAGTTGCTATCTAGCCTGATCAATAATTTGAAAAAGGCCAGCACGGCCTGGATAACTTGGGATTTAGTGCAAGCACCCAAATCTGTCTACCCAATTTCACTCACAATTTTATTCACTCAAAACGAGATAAGGCATCCAGGCACTGCATGGTGAGATTCGAATCTGGGTCTTATAGTCAGATTGTGAACGTTCTAACCTCTCGGCCATATGTTTATATATATATATATATATATATATATATATATATATATATATAGGTATAGATAATATTCATTAATTTTCATGTATGGGCCTAAGTACAGGAGATTAATTATACAGTAGATTTTATGGAAATAAATATACTGTTTAAAAATTCTCGTGTTTCCAGGCCCAAAAAACATAACTAATTATACTGTTTAATAAATAAACATAGCGTCTGTTCAAATATGAGTATCTTTTATAAATAAAGCCTAAGGTCATACTCATCTGTCGGATACATAAATAAAACTCAATTACTTATTTAGAAAACTTTCAGTTTGGATATGAACCTGAGCAGATATGATAATTTCGAGGAATCTATGACGAGAAGGATTTCGCTTAAAAGAGAGTTCAGATCTTCCTTGATCAGCAAATATATATGTATATATATATAAGTATATGTATATATGAATATACGTATAAATGTATATGTATATATGTATATATATATATATATATATATATATATATATATATATATATATGTGTGTGTGTGTGAATACACACACACAAATACATATATATGTAGGGAAACACACACACACACACACATATATATATATATATATATATATATATATATATATATATATATATATATATATATCATTATTGCAGATAAAGGCAGGCCTGTATTCCCTGTCCTTGATCTTTGACATTTCCTTTAGGAATGCCTCCTGAAATACCACTAAATTGACCGGACATTACACCAAATATCCGGCGCAAGCCGTTTTGTTGCTCTGTCTTCTGTCACTCGATACTGAATGAGGGACTGTATATCTCAAACTTTAGTCTCAAGGAAGTAATTCCTTTTATGCTGACATATCGCTGATAACGACACAGTGTGAAATATAAGGAGACTGCCTTTTTTTCAGTGATAGAAATCTTATTTGGGAACTGATTCCTGAATGGGCTTCATTCTCGTCCATTTTCTTCCCTTAAAATCCACATAATTCAGATAATAATCTCTTTGAAGAAAATTTTAGCAGATAAATATATCTATTAAAGAGTATAGCGATGCAAAAATATTTTAAAAATTAAAAGAAAACAGTCAAATTTTCAAAGTATATATTGATCATAATTATCATTTTTTTCCCTATATTTTAATAAGAGTCATATTTTTATGGCAGAGTATACATGCTATATTTATGGATTTATTCGATCCAATATATAATCTAAAAGCATATTAAATGTACACCTAGTCTTATCTAAAGCATAAGAAAATGCTTCATCACACCTGGCTTAAGGAATGTTAGCGGGACACAAAGTAGATAAAGCTCTGACGATTTGGATACATTGTTTTAAAATATAAATGTATTAAAATACAATAAAAACAAACATATTTAATCACAAAAGACAACTCAAAATTTGATATTTTCTTCAAGGTTCTTCTTACTACCAAAACCTCCGAATTTGGATATTTCTGTCCCCAACATATTTTGTTAAAATAGGAATATTTTGTATGAGAACTATATTTTGTTTACAGCATCAAACCTTCATTAGATATTTTGAGATTACCAGCATTTTAAAATACGTTAAGGGTTAATTCACGTTCTAAATGTTAACCCAGCATTAACTAATGTTATAAACAAATCATATACCGCTGTCATATCTCTATTTGAAGAAAAAAATAATGAGCCATTTACATAAAATGGCAAAATGAAAGGAGCTAATCATTAGAGTGAGTGCAGAAACTTAAATCCTCCTCGGTAAGACGATAAATTATATCCAACAGCAGGGGGTTTTGAGGAACGTGGAAACAACTCTTAATTGCTGGTGTTCCCAGCTCCACCATGACCCGGGGTGGTAGCACCTTTTATGGTCGCAGCTATGGGCAAATAGTTAACCTCCATGCTGAGGTCAAAACTCTATGAAAGAGTAAAAATAGATTTTAATACCAGAAATACAGGGTAAAAAATATTACCAGCAATAAATTTTTAAAGAAAAAAAATTACCAGCAATATATTTTTGAAAAAAAATATTAGCAACAATACATTTTTTTTTAAAAATATTACTAGCGATACATTTTTGAAGACGAAATATTTCCAGAAATAGATTTTTTGAAGGAAAATTAATTCTAGAAATATATTTTTGAAAAAAAAATATTACCAGCAATACATTTTTAAAAAATATATTACCAGCAACAAAGTTTGTCGGCATAAAAATAATCCATTCAGGTTGATATGCCGTAAAACAAACCAAACCAAACCAAACCAAAAAAAAAATTAAATTTTATTCGAAGAACGTTACAGACAAGACAAATTACCAAGAAGTTGAACATTTTGTGACATGTGCTGCAATATTCGTTACAAACGCAGTTTGAAACTGTCGCAAATGTCGACAGAAAACGAGGTGGAGCACAAAAAGTAGCAACTGCTGCAGAAGGCAAACACTTAATAATTGAGATAAAAAAAATAGAAAGATATCTGCTCCAAATTTTGCAGCTGGACTTAATTCCGCTCGAAAACAACCAGTGTCACTCTCACCAGTGTAAAATCAGTGGGAATCGAGTGGGGAGTTGCATAGACATCAAGAAATCCCTGTTAAGTAATGCGAATAAGATCAACATGCAAAAGAACTAAACATTGAAAGAGAGGTAAAATGTATTGTGAATAGACGAATACAAATTCGAAGTGTTTCTTATTAAAAGAGTATGTAAGAAGAATGCCGGGAAGAAGACAGAATGACGAAACTTATGGTTCTCTTATAGTGTGTGTGGGGAGGGGGATTTTGGGAGAGAGGCTTGTCATTTTGATTTATGTCAAGGGAATCATAAAAAAAGAAAATATCATTCAATTTTGCAAAGAAAGGCTATACCATCCGGTTTAAAAATAATTGGAAAAAAAACTCACTTTTCAACAGGACATTGATCGAAAACATTCATCTAAATTATGTCAAAATTAACACGAGGCAAATAAAAGAAAGAAAAATTTTAAAAATTATGATTTCTGACCTCTTTCCCATTAAACTATTATCGAATGAACTGTACAGAAGAGTTAAAAAATTCTAGCAAAAAGAGCTGCTAATTTTCATTTTCGAGATTTTAAAAGCTCTTATGCCGCCTTGTTGGTGATAAATAATTTTCTATCCTTCTCATGGACATTGTAATGGGGAAAACTATATATATATATATATATATATATATATATATATATATATATATATATATATATATAAACACACACAGAGACACACAAAAACGCGCACACACACACACACACACAAACATATATATATATATATATATATATATATATATATATATATATATATATATAAAGTGATAGAGAGATACATAGAACGCGGGGGACATATATATATATATATATATTTATATATATGTATATGTATGTATATCTATCTATCTATCTATCTCTCTATATCTCTTTCTCTCTCTCTCTCTCTCTCTATATATATATATATATATATATATATATATATATTTAATACAATTTTAATTAATAGCAAGAACATTGGGAGCAAGACACTCCTATGTAAAAATAATGTTCTCTATGTATTTTCATGCCGCTAGCATAAATAAATAATCCAAAAATAGTAACAATAAATAACATAAATAATCCAAAAATAGTAACAAATACTGACTTCGGACACTCATGCACTACACTCACCTGCAGATTGACTTGTCACCTGTCGAAAGCCTGTCCAATCAATGCACCCATAGATCCCGCCAGCCAAGAGCGACTAAAGGTATACTATCAACAAAAAACACATAACTATTAGTGAATAATACCAAAGTATACAACAGCACCCAATGCAAAAACCCAGAAACATTTATATGCACAATAAATAGCTCACATTAAAGAAAACATCATTCCCCACGAAAGACAGTACCTTGAAGTACATTTTATAAATGAATGTAAAATAATATATAAATAAAAATAATATAAAATCAAATAAATAAATGAAATATATGTTTGTTTGTTTACGTATATAAGTGGGCACTGGGTTTTACACCCAGCACCAACAGTACGTTTCATGCTTAAACGCAGTCGTTAGACCTGATTTTTGCCTTTAAGCATGAAACAGACTCTCGCCGTTAGGCTTAAGCCTCAATGAGCAATTTTATATTTACAAACGTTCTACTCTGATATTGAACCCATTTACCCATAAATATAGCATGCATTCATATATATATATATATATATATATATATATATATATATATATATATATATATATATATATATATATATATATGTTATGTTGTCTGTGACTAGGCCACCAGGATAAGTTGCTTGTTGTGATGTTTCCAATACGATGCTCACACCTTAGTTACCTCCCCGGTAGCTAACAATATATGCACCTCAGCTGTGATACCGAAATTTTCGAAGCGTGATACAATCTGCACGATTTTAAGTAATCTAGATATTCGAGCTACAATATAACCAAAATGAATAATATTTAATCATCCGAAATTTTACTTGTTTACGGATTCAATCGAAACAAAGACAAACATTTTAATATATACATATATGTGTGTGTGCGTGTATATATATATATATATATATATATATATATATATATATATATGTGTGTGTGTGTGTGTGTGTGTGTGTGTGTGTGTACTTATGTGTGTGCGTTGCATGAGCTTGTTTATGTCCGCGCAAATTTCAGTGCGCATATTAATTTATTAATTTTTGCATCTATGTATCTACTTATGTCATTTGTACAAGAATAATATATTTGTCATATTCTGAGAGTGAATGCAATAAATTTAAATTTTAATTCACACCTAGTCTATGAAATTGTCTGCGTTTGAGAAATCCGTTTGTATGCCAGTTGTATTAATATCTAATAAACTTGCGCAATAACTACCTACATAGCTCTTGAAAGTTACGCACTGCAGTTCTAAACAATTTTTCAATCATTTACCGTAGCTAGTGAATTAGTTTCTGCTAGGAAAAATTCAAAAGTGTAACTCCTATAGGTGATCATATAAATACTTCAGAACATCGGCGTTTATTGATTTAATTTAGAACCAACCCTAATTAAGTTATTTTATAAATATATAATAATATAATGAATCCTAGTATTAAAATGTTTGTCTTTGTTTAGATTGAATTCTTAAACAAGTCAACATCCGGATGATTAAATATTATCCTTTTTAGATATATTGTAGTCCGAATATCTAGATTACTTCAAATCTGGCAGATTGTATTAATATTGGTTCTAAAATTTCGGTATCAGCTGAGGTTCAGATATTGTTAGCTACCGGAGAGGTAACCCAGTTGTGAGCATCGTATTAGAAACATCACAACTAACAGATAGAGTAACTTATCCTTGTGACCTAGTCACTAATGTGTGGCGAAGATATTTGAAGGAGCATCGTTTCAGTTAACGATGCTTTCTTAAACCTAAGAAAAATAACATTGTAGAAAATTATCGTTATAAACAGAGAAATCAAACCCGGATATATAGTTGCGAATACTGGACATGTTCATAACAACAGCAACAAATTTTAGAAAATTGTGAAGGCTAAAGATTACCCACGTCGTGAAGGGTCACGGCACATAGAGTAATACTTACTGTAGGTTAAATTTACGAAGTTATTCATGTGTTTCGGATTTCTTACTTAGATTCTAAAATGGCGCCACACTAATAAACATTTGATCACACTCGGCAAAGTATATTGAACGCCTATGAGTCTACTGAAGGTAGTAAGTTAGCTTTGATGGTAGTAAATTAACTTTGATGGTAGTAAATTATATATAATGGTATTAAGTTAGTTTTGATGGTAGTAAATTAGCTTTGAAAGTAGTAAGTTAGCTTTGATGGTAGTAAAGTATCTTTGATGGTAGTAAGTTAGCTTTGATGGTAGTAAATTAACTTTGATGGTTGTAAGTTAGCTTTGATGGTAGTAAATTATATATAATGGTATTAAGTTAGTTTTGATGGTAGTAAATTAACTTTGATGGTAGTAAATTAGCTTTGATGGTAGTACATTAACTTTGATGGTAGTAAGTTAGCTTTGATGGTAGTAAAGTATCTTTGATGGCAGTAAGTTAGCTTTGATGGTAGTAAAGTATCTTTGATGGTAGTAAGTTAGCTCTGATGGTAGTAAATTAACTTTGATGGTAGTAAGTTAGCTCTGATGGTAGTAAATTAACTTTGATGGTAGTAAGTTAGCTCTGATGGTAGTAAATTAACTTTGATGGTAGTAAGTTAGCTCTGATGGTAGTAAATTAACTTTGATGGTAGTAAGTTAGCTCTGATGG
>CAHIKZ030005536.1:47500-60000 GCA_903632075.3 Acanthosepion pharaonis
GGGAAACCGGTCGACTGTTGTGTTTTATTTTAAACTTATCATGGCCTACAATACTACATTTCTAGTTTTTAATGCCTTAATATATATATATATATATATATATATATATATATGTATGTTTGAAACAGTACAGAAGCGTATTAAGGCATAAAAAGCAAGAAATTTTATATTGTAGGCCATCATAGATTTAAAATAAAACGCACACCAGTCGACCGGTTTCGTCCCCTCTCATCAGAACTCTTAACGGGGAACTAAAATTATGAGCAAAAGAAAAAGAAAAAGTCTGTCATGGATGACAATGCTGTGCTGCGCTTCTAGCATCTTTGTTGGTATTTTTTTATAATAATTTATTTTCTCCCTGTCCACTCATTCATGTCATCCATGAAAGACTTTTTTAAAATCTCTCATGGCCTACAATATAATTTTTTTTGCTTTTTATGCCTTATATATATATATATATATATATATATATATATATATATATATATATATATATTCGATATGGCAGAGTATGCTGGTCAATCTATTCACAGATGAAGAGAATTGAGGTAGCAGAAATGTGAATTTACAGAAGGATGCAGAGAATGCGTACGGAGCTTGTAAAGTAACGAGGAATTTTTACGGAAAATGAAAATAAAAGAAAAAACACATAGAATAAGTAAGAAGGCTTTGAGAATTTGATACTCACGAGACATGTTGACTTTAACACCCATAGGTGATTGTCTGTTTCATGCTTAAACAGAATCTTTGCACTTAAATGTCCACTGATATATTTACATATTTACATTATTTATATTCCTTTCTCTCACTAATATTGAGTACTATATCATATAATTATAGCGTAGCTTAACACTATATTTTCATCATATATATATATATATATATATATATATATATATATGGAGAGAGAGGAAGAGGTTAGACAGGGAAAGAGACAAAGTCACAGATAGACAGGCAATGAGATAGATAAAGAAATAATGCAACCTTATTTACAATCCAACAAGAGTTCTTGTTTTTATAATGTTATTTTCTTAAGGACGTCGTTTTAATAGTTATTCTGTTTTTTTTTCTTCTTTTAACTGTGTAATTATTGCCCGTGACCTATTGTTCGAGAGTCATTTATAAAAAATATGTACCATACATAGTTTAGAAAAACATTGATGTCTACTAAACAACGTGTATCCACATCTGCCCCCTTCTCTCTCTCTCTTTATATATATATATATATATATATATATATATATATATATATCAGTGTCATTTTCTCTCACTGTCATTCTGTCTCTGACTCTCTAGATAGATAGATATATATATAGAGAGAGAGAAAGAGGGAGAGACAAATAGATACATACAAACCCAACCAAACACATGCGTACAGACACAATACACACACAAACACACACATAAATATATATATATATATATATATATATGTATATATATATTACTTTTAAGACATTTTTTATGTTTATACGTTCTGTTTAAAGATACAAATATTTGAGTAAATGTTTTGTTTATTAATATTTACTGGCCTGAATATCCGAGAAAATTTCATAGAAAATATAGAACCTCCCACAGGAATTGAACCTGTAAACTATTCGGAACCGTCATAAAGCCTTACGTGCCTTAAGTGATTGAGTCACAGAGGTTAGCGATGTCGAATTTACTGCTTTTAAACACAATTCTCCATAAGTTTCTCTCATATATTCATATCTGGTCAATGCGTATCCAAATGTAATCAAATGACGTCACACATTATGAAATTATTTTTAAGACATTTTTTATGCTTATACGTATGTCGTAAAAAATAATTGTCGGACTTTGTCCATTTCTAAAAATATATATATATATATATATATATATATATATATATATATATATATATTAGTACACAGTATCAGAATAATCAACGTTGTGTAACAATTGTCAGGTTCATACATGAAGCAAACTTCTGAACCATATCACTTCAGCGTAAAATTGCTAGTCGTGAGTTATTGATGATTACTATGTCCACACTCTTTTTATTTAAATATACTCCATTAAATTTTAAACAATTATCATATATATATATATATATGAAGAAAAATATACGGAAAAATAAACAAAAATAATAATATGCAATTATGCTTTTTTAATGTTAATATAATGTCAACGTCGGACGTTTCGGTCTAATAGACCATCTTCAGGACATATTCATAAAACATAATTAACATTAGACTATATTCAATTCAACATGAAAAAGACGATGGACATATGAGTAAGATTAATCCAAACAGATAACTGAATTTTTTTATAAGATCAGCGTTCCGTTTTAATATGATCACGTCGTCGTCACGTTGGAGATATTGTGAAAACGTATTCGAAGATGATTCCAAAATATTATATGAGCTCGATTGAACGATTTTCTAATAAACAGTTCGTTAAGAAAGCCATTCTCTTCTTATAAGAGTACGCGGAGATCAATAGATTCTTATATTTTCGTATTAGCTTGAAGAAGTCTTCCATGTTATAAAGTAACTCAAAGGTTAGACCGAAACGTCCGACGTTGACATTATATTAACATTAACACAGCATAATTGCATATATATATATATATATATATATATGTGTGTGTGTGTATGTGTGTGTGTGTATATGTGTGTGTGTGTGTGTGAGAGACAGATTTTATACTTGAATAGATTCACATGCAAAAAATTCTATGGAAATCTATACTAATTTTGTGTCGCGTGTAGCATGTTTGGTATGAATAACACAATTTAAAAATGGAAATAATTTAAATTCTATTTTGATCATTTTAAATGAGAATAAACTATTTAATCAAGTTTCAAATAAATTTAATTAGGTGGATAATAATTGCAAGGGACCATAAGAACACTTAATTTCAATTAATTACGAAAAGCGGATATTAAAATGAAGATTTGAATTCTGTGAAATTAAAAACAATCATTGCATAAATCTATTTTCTCTCTTTCTTCTTACAAATACGATAACATATTAACATCAAATTTCCTCTTTGCAGAATTCTACGACACATGCATGCGCTTTCGTTTAAAATCATCATCATCGGTTGATTTCAGGTCAGCTGAAATAGAATAATAACAAAGGAAATCCACTGCCAATAAACAATTATAACGAAGTATAACAATTGTGATCCACTTATATAGGTCGTCCTTCTTCTTTCTACTTTTTTGTACTTCCAAGCATCCCTGTATTCCCTTCTGAAACCAATGTACAGATGATAAACAGAGTTATCCCGATGACATAGGTATTCTTAGTTGGATTAAGAATGGTCTTGAAAAAAAATCAACATCATGCGTTCCATAAATCGGTCACAATATAAACCTTTCCAAAAACGAAACTTAAACTGAAATTGGAAATAAAGCACTAATGTCACCTACGCTGAATGCATCATAAAAATTCAGGATGTGAAATTGGTAAATATTTAACAATTCAAATGCATCAGTCTTTGTATACTTTATAGGAAATTTCATATTGGAGAAAAGGAGATTGAACGTAGAATAGCTTGTGCTAAGTTTTAGTTTGGCAAACAGAAAAAAGTTGCTGCATAAACCACGTTCATAAATAGATTTATCAGATCAAAATTTCGATATGGATGCCATGGATGGCGCTAAACATGTCCAGAAATATCTAAATTGTCAATGGCTTAAAAAAGCCATAAATCGATAATTTCGTTCGAGTAAAGCAAGTAGGTCTTACCGAGGAACATCCTTTATCGAAGCTCTTTGATTGGCGCTACAGAATCGCTAAAAAATAACTGTTCCAGATAACAGAAATGATATCACCTGTGGACTTTCATCAACGCAAAAACTAAAATGGACATAACATGTTGCTCGAAGTGTGAATAATGATATAATAAACGTTTTGAAGTTACACATTCCCTCAAACAAATTAATAATTCTAAAACACCACAGAATTCACTCGCTCAAAGTGATTTTAACCATTGACCAATACATTAAATATCTGTCTAATATGTACACTATATTGTGTGATATATTAAATAGTATATGAGGGCAGTGTAAATGTTTATCCTTCTGTAAATTGGCATCGGCAAGACGAGATCAAATTCAAGACTATTCAGTTGCATTCTCCGTCATAGTAATGCTCATGTGAATAGCATGAATATATACATTCTCCCCGCATCTACGCGTTAAAAAGCGATACAGAAGGACTCTCTTGAAATTGTACTTAATCCTAGAGAAGGCAACGAGATACGATGACACTTATTTTTCCTAGCTAAGCATGCTAATACCCAGATAATGAAGAAAAGCACGTTGTCGAAATCCATAATCGTCTACGTCCTGAAGATACAGGCGATTTTTAAAACATATACGACAGATTAATAGTTTGGATAACAAATTAAATAGATTAATATTCAGGTAAATATGTAGAGTAGCTAAATACTCTATGTAATATACAGAAAAATAAAGACTAATTTGTCATATCTTCCGGAACATTGGACACATGAATATTTATCTCGTTTTATTTCAATTTCAAATGATTGATATTTGAAGAAAAAACAAGATTTTCTTGTTTTTTTTTAATCGGTATCATCCCATACACGACAGCAAAACCACTAAGACACAAGGACTGTTGAATAATTGGGAACAGAAACATTAATAATGAGCGGAAATAAGAAAGTAATCAAAAGGATTTTCTATAGAGATTGATATTGTATTTAGATTTTTGCAGATTAAAGTTGGCTGAAAAGCATGAAGCCGGAAATAATTTCCACAAGCGAGAAGTGTGAAAAAATCAACAGTTAGAAACGACGTTATGGTTACATCTAGCGACCTCAACTGTAATTTGATGTGATCTTGACGCAAGAAGTCTAGGTGCCATAGCGAAGAGCTCATCCGAAAATGAAAGTGTTTATAGAAAAGACACAGAGAAGCAACCTTATAAAATAATGGAATATTAAATATGTTATAAAAGATGAGACTATTTACGCAGCAATGGAGGAAAATTGAATTAAAATGGCAAAGAATTAATTGCAAAGAATATTAAAGGAACGAAGAAAAATATGCAACAGTAATATAAAGTAAGTTAAAAAGGAAGAAACGGAGGACATTAAAAAAGATACAAAGAAAGAATCGGAATAAATATCTTATGTTACAAGAGAAGTAGAGGAAAAGAATAAGATGCGGACAATTCTTTATAAAAGAAAATTCCCTGCTTTGAATCATCCGATGAGGGCGGAGATGGTCTTATCTTTATTGCTCTGGTTCCGGCCGGTGAATCGACAAAGCCGACGTCCAGAACAGGGACAAACTGACAGAAAGCCAACAAACGAAGGAAAGCATTTGCCAACACCAATTTGCGTAGCCCAGATTACGGAACTAGATATGGTCCCTAAACACCCAGCGTCGGCGTCGCTCTTCCCAGACGTAATACGCACGCTCACTGTAAAATTGTATCTTCGTCCGTTCCACGGCCAATATTTTCTATGAGCCAAAATCGAGAGGAACCTAATCGATCAGCTATTTCTTCTGTTTTGACCTTTAATTTTCTGCTCAGCAAATTATATTGTTGATAGTGTTCCCGCGATAACTTTATTGAAAATTGACCGTACAGAAAATATGGCCTCCTACTTGACTGTCTAACCTTAGTTGTTTATTCTTACGATGGTGGGGTTGGTCTTCTGTGTATTGGTATAGAGGTACAAGTTAAGGGTAAAAGAACGCTCGGTATAGTCTGTGTGTTTGTGGAAGTGATTTTCGCCGAGGTATAATAAGGTGAATGGTTGGTTGAAACGGAGAGAAGAATAAGTGATACAAAAGAGGTTAGAGTGAATGCTGACAGTCGTGTTTGTGAAATGTTAGAAAAGAAAAGGTGAAAATAATTTTAAAAAGAAAATGGACAAGAAGTAAATGGAAACTAAGGATAAAACGAATGTGAAGAAATATGCGGACAAAATAATACTTAGTGATCCAAAAAATGTGTGATTGGTTGACAAAACAAAATAAATTGATCTTGGAATATGTAAATCAAACAATGAATTTGCCGTATGCAAATCAAGTCAAATTTTCAGGGTTTTTTTGGAATTTATTGCTTGTTTTGTGCTTCCACATGCCAACTAGAGTCGAGTTGTTTCACATTAATAAATACTTAAAATTCCTCAATATAAATAAATTCGGAAGCTCCAGATACTATAATCCTGATAACCAATGGTTTTATTATTAAAATCAGAATCCATTTATTTCACATTCATGTTGTGTTCGGGGAGATTGTATATTTGAGAAGTAACAAAGTCAAAATATCTGTCAAAATAAGATCTCTGTTTATGAGTATCGAGTTCCAGGAAGTCATTTTTTTTATTCAAAAAATATGAGGCAGGGTTACTGTTAAATATCGAAATTTAATATGAAAATTTGGCGCATGCGCGTTATTTGTTTTTGATGTTGTCGTCTGTACAGTACAGTATCGTCAGTTTGGTACCGTTTGTGAGAAAAAGAGCACCATGACGCAATTCCCTCCGCCAGAAATTTGGAAAAGTCATCAGTACTGCTTAGGATTCACAACGGATTATCCAATACGAATATTTCAGTGTTTGTGTGTTAATCTAAGGACAGTGCAGAGGATTCGGAAGAGTTGGATACGTCTAATAATAATCTCTAGTGATGCCTCCATTCATCTTCTCTTAGGGCGTCAGACTCAACACGGAGGCCTACATTAATTGCCTTGAAGAGGTAATGCTAGCCTGAGTCAAGAGGGTGGCTACTGGAAGACAATATGTCTGGTAACAGGACTCGGCACCATGCCACACAAGCAGAAGTAACCAGTAATGGCTGTCAGTAAATTTCTGCGACCACAACGCATCTTACATCTGACCAACTAAGTTACCTGACTGAAACCCAGTGGGTGGGGCGCAGTTGTGCCAGAGAACAGCAAAATTCCTTGTAAAAGCAAAGATGAACTGAATGTTAGGATCATGGCAGTACTCACCAACTTAAAGAAGAAGACCGCCCAGAAGAGTTACAGGGAATTTGGGAGGACGTAGTTGAAGTCAATGGCGATTTTATTGAATATATTTATTCTTTAATATTTCGAAATATGTTTGTAAAATTTTGGTAAATATATCAGTTAAAATGATATGCCAACCTTATTTTTATTTTTTGTTAACTTAGACGACAATTCATCCTTCGCACCCTATATACATATACATATACATACATACATAAACATATATATACATATATATATATATATATATATATATATATATATATATATATATATATATATATGTCTGTGTGGGGGGGTGTATTTGCGCAGCAAACTTTCTTACAAGCATGTTTCGTTGAAAATGTCCGATATGATTTATCCATATTTATAATAGGTCAAAGCGCTTTCGACAATTCTGTAGCCATTATCAGCGATGTTGCTTTTAGGTGTTGGATTTCTTTGTTTCTACATAGTAGTTTTGCTGTGTGGAGTATGCTTTTCTTGTGTGTTGTATGCTTTTTAGCGGTCAATTGCTATTCCTGGATTGCTGACATGGACAACACAAAGGCTCTTTTCAAATCACATAGACATACATAACATATAGTTAGGGAAGCATCACTTATTAAATATTATTTTTCCCGCTCTCAATCATAGGATATTTAACATTATATATATATATATATATATATATATATATATATATATATATATATATGAAAATCTCTGAATTAACCTTCTAGACAAAGCCAATATTTGTAAATGTAAAACACAATAGGAAAACTGTAATAGTTGCGACGCGTTTCGTCCAATGTGTACATTTTCAAGGCAAAACGAAATGAATTTATAAAACAAAGTAATTAATAATAACGAAACAAAATGTCCTTATCAACTGGAAGAATTTAAAGTGCGCTATTTTCATATTGTTAACTCCACACGTGACAGTAATTGACGTATTTTTCTGTTAACAGTATGAAAATAGTCTTCTCTAAATTCTTCCATTTGCAAAGGACATTTTGTTTTGATATTATTAGTTACTTTGTTTAATACATTCATTTCTGTTTTTGCCTTGTACATGTCCACATTGAACGAAACGCGTTGGCAACTATTACAATTTCTCCTATTGTCTTTTTATATATATATATATATATATATATATATATATATATATATATATATATATATATATATTAATTATATATAAAATAAAAGGCATGCCTAGATCAAATGACCATGCATAGCAATTGTTTTTCATGATACAAACATTATAGATGAATTCGTATATATGATGGATTAGAAGAACTGGTCTTAACCTGTTTCAATAAAATGCGTTTGATCATTTGATTTCGTTTTAAACTTGACTGGAATTTATGACAGATATATCATTCTTAAATTTACCAACCGATATCTCAGAAACTTTATCAGTATCAGGTGGGCGGAATTCTTCTCCAACGACCAACTGTGGGACAGTTCCAGACAAGCCCAACTCGAGATTGACATCAAGAAACTGAAATCGGGATGGAACGGCCACTCACACCGCAAGCCTGCTTCTAGTTTCACCAGGCAGGCCCTTGACTGGAATCCACAAATAAAGCAAAAAGTGGGTCGAGCAAAACAGATTTGGCGCAGAAGTGTTGACGCAGAGATAAAAGCAGCTGGCACGACATGGACCGAGCTGAAGAGGATTGCCTGGAACCGTGTCCGTTGGAGAGATGTTGTTGAGGCCCTATATTCCCCAAGGAATCAAGAAGCATAAAGAAGAAAAAGGAATATGTGTTTTTTCAACGCACCTTTCTATACGATATGCGTGGAGGATTTGGAATTTTATTTATCATTAAGTATAGTGACAGTGTGTTTCGTACTCGGCGTTTGAAGCTATTTATTTCAAGAAATGAAAAGAGCATTATAAAATCAAAAGAAATATATATATCTTTTATGAGTAGAGTCGAGAGTTTTGTTCTGTAGTGAAAGAGATAATCAGCTACCTCGAAAAAGAGTTCGTGTTTTGTGTGCGATCTGCGAAGAAGAATTACCAAATAGTAATTAGCAAAAATCTACTTTAAGAACCAAAATCTATGCAAATTTTCTTCCCTCTTCTGAATGGCATGACCAATCAGAAAGATCTCTCGGTGAGCAAAAGCCGTTGTTTTTCGCTTATGTGGGATTAGATTTTCTGAGCTTGCTGGACGAACACGCGTTTTTGCTGGTGGGAAGTGAAGGTTGGATGTGTGACCCCATTTTATCGTTTCTACGTTGCCTGTTACGACGGACTACCGTTTGAACTGTGATTTGGCTACAAGTGTTGCGGTCGAGAGACAGAAGGAATCTATTGCAGACGTTTGTTGCTACTATAAGTTGACAGTTTTTTTTTCTTTTTCTTTTCTTTACAACTACATGTTAGTACATAGTTCGCTAGTTTTAGAAGTAGACATTCGATCTGGAGGATCAAGAACATTCCAGTAGGTCGGCAGTTTCTGATAAAGATCCGATCTAAACACCGATTAAAATAATACTTGATCCATGTGACATATCTCTATTTTCTGTATTCCTACATCCTAATATAAGAAGTTAGATTTGAATTCAAACTCTACCCACAAATGTATATATAAGTCCCCTCAGAACAAAAGCTATTCTAGCAAAATTAGTATTTAATAACAAAATATTTCCAAAGGAGATAGTGGAAAAATACAAACAGAAACTTACCAAAAAAAAAATCTTAAAAATAAGAAAAGGAGGACTAGCTTAAAAATAACTTAGAAACAATTTTAAATTAGCCCAGTGAAGAAAATTGCAATAATCAAATTTTCAGGAAAACATAATTTAAAAAGAATATCAAAGCTTATTTCCAAATGCAGACACGAAAACAAATTCATAGACCGCTATCTAAAACCGCATGATGACGAAAAAGATTACATAAAATCACGTAAATTTAGTTAATTTATTTCGAATAAGAGATGTTAGAGAACCAAAACGAAATAAAAATATTTTTTTAAGTTAATCCATAATAAGGTAATAAATTAATCCATAATATTTCTTTGAAACATCGTACACAGTTGCTAAAATTTTTCATTTCACTATAATTACTGACTTTATCTTGACATTCCTAAATTGTTTAGAAAAGTTTGTAATGCTGACATATTTTCTTTTCATTTTTAAATGTAATGGTTTTATTCCTATTAATCGCACGATGTAGGACATAAATTTTTCAATGTTAGCTTTCACAGTTGCCTCATTAAAGTTATTAGTAAATAGACATTATCACCACAGGGAGCACCTATTTTCATTCTTGCAATCACAGAATTGTGTTAAATTTGTATCACAGTTATACATTGCATGATGCGATTTCTTTTTTCTTTTTCATATATGTCGAATTTATTCCTTGTAGAAATATTACTGAAAATATCTTGGTTAAGATGGGCGTTTAGTGTAAAGCTCAGGGAGACGGAAAAGAGAATTTGGGTAACCGAGGTCGAATTCCAACCGACTTCGTTACATTCAACTTTGCGATTTCTGCTAGGAAAATGCATAAATCCACATCTTCTCTCGCTATCTATGGATTAATTAGCGGAACAGTTTGAAATATTGAACTATGATTGACATATTTCGTGGAAAGGCAACTCAAGTTCAAAAACTGCTTAAATGGCCGAGCTGAGTTGCATTCCAAATACCCAGCGAAAAGGGTATGGTGTTCAAAATTATTAGCGATGCGTAGCCGGCACACCTATGACATCGACAGATGTTGAAGAAAAATTTCATCATGTTTCTATTAAATATTTTTGAGCTTATATGACCGGAAATACCTATGATAGCTCATATATATATATATATATATATATATATATATATATATATATATATATATATATAGTTTATTCTTATTTTCAGCGAGTGTGTTATTATGTAAATATCTGAAACAAATGTTGTTTCCTGAAAATGTAAAATCCTGTGAAATTATTTGAAAGGTGAAGGAATTCAAAGAGCTTTTCTATATCACTTTATATCAACAAAGAAGAGTGGAAATCCATTCAATAACAGTCATTAACTACAGGTGTGTACATGATATTCGGGTTTTCTTTTTTTATTTTGAAGTGGGGTGCAATACAAAATGCTTACTCCGACAGAAAGGAATGAGGAAAATTCATTTCCTGGCCACCGGAAAGATATGCACAATCCAAAATATTATTGGTAGAACTATGGATGGGAACCTTCATTTCCATTTCGGTTAATAGCAACTTTCTTTACAGTACGACGCCCAAGTTCAAATACCGTTTCAATTGCAAATATTTTCATCAACAACACATTACCATATGCGTATAAATTAAGGCTTATATTCATTTATTCTTTAGTAAGAAATCTTTTCTCTCTTTTTACCACTTCCTTGTTTCTCTATTCTTGAATCTCACACTCATTGATTCTTTTCTCTCTCACCCTGCTTTAATCTGTCTTCCTCTCTCTCCACACACACACACAGACCTACACACACACTCACATAAATATATATATATATATATATATATATATATATATAAGAAATGGACAAAGTCCGACAATTTATTTATTAAAGACATTTTTATGTTTAACGTTCTTTTTTATAGATACAAATATTTAAGTAAATGCTCTGTTTATAATAAACAGTATTAAATAACATTTACCGGCCTGAATGTCCGAGAAATTTTCATAGAAAATATTCGTCCTTTGACAGGATTCGAACCTGCATCCTATACGGAACCGTCATTTACGCTGACGTGCCTTACCGTCTCGGCCACAAAGGAGCGTTCGGTCAAATTTACTGCTTATAAACTTCAATCTTCTATGAATCTTGTACATTCATAACTGCTCTGGCGTATCAAATGTAAACAAATGACGTCATATATTAAGAAATGGACAAAGTCCGACAATTTATTTATTAAAGACATTTTGTGGCCGAGACAGTAAGGCACGTCAGCGTAAATGACGGTTCCGTATAGGATGCATGTTCGAATCCTGTCAAAGGACGAATATTTTCTAAGAAAATTTCTCGGACATTCAGGCCGGTAAATGTTATTTAATACTGTTTATTATAAACAGAGCATTTACTTAAATACTTGTATCTATAAAAAAAGAACGTTAAACATAAAAAACTTTTATATATATATATATATATATATATATATATATATATATATATATATATATATATATATATATATATATATATATATATCCGAGCGCATTCGGCTATATTTTTTGTCATTGACAAGAGTGATTTTATTTTAACTTTTTACGGACAGGCAAAACATTTGGACAATTTCTACATAGTTTACACCCAGCAATGAGAAAATATCTGACCACAAGAAATATTAAATAAAATTTTAACCACTGTATCTTGTCTGTTGTTTCAATGAAAGATAAAAGCGCTTAGAATAAACAGCTCGGAATATTTGCACGAAGAGAAGAAATACATTGAAAACACATTCAAAATGTGTGCGTGTGTATGTGCGTGTGTGTGTGTAATAGACGGTTACTCGTTTCCCAAATCACTCGTTTGAGTATGCTGCTAG
>CAHIKZ030005536.1:62500-255000 GCA_903632075.3 Acanthosepion pharaonis
ATTTCCAGAAAAGAGCTTACACTGTGCATTTAACTTATTTTGAATTATTTTAGAGATATTTAAATTGCCACAATTATGGTGGATTCACTATTCCAAAAACTACAAACGGGGTATAAATCACCTGCTTTAATAAGTATAATGAAAGTTATATCGAAAATTGATATTTAATGCCTGGAATATTGTGCCAAAAGCATATGAAAAGAACTCAGTATGTTTTAAATATCATTCCGAAAATAATTTTCTCAGATTTTGCTTATGTTTTAATTTTTATAGTATTCAGGAATTTAAACTAAAAAGGAAAAAAAAAATTGTTCGAGTTGCGGTCATAGATATAAATGCGGTCAAAATATGGCAGAAAGGTGTTGATTTCTTTCATGTGTTGTTTTGTAGGTTTATACAATATATTTTAATAATAATAATAATAATAATAATAATAATAATAATAATAATAGTGTTTTCAGCATTCACACGAATTACATAGGCAGGTTCTGGGATTTGAATAAATGTAAGCTAAAAACCGATGGCCAAGTGGACGAAAAAATAGCTGAAAGTAAAATAGAAGAACATTACAAGAAAAAAAAGAAAAAAAAAAGAAAGGAGAAAATTCTACAAATTTAGAGAAATGTACGATTATCTTTCTACAGTTTTTTGTGACAGATTAATACAAAATTAGAGGTATTAGCCTTGATTTTGAACTTAAGATATTTATCTCATTCCGGTTTGAAAAAATGAACTACTGCCTGAACAAATTAGAACCCCATTTCTGTGACACTTCTTTGATATCGAATGCAGCACTGACTAGTAATGTTTAGGCCGACCAGATCACTAACCATTACGCCAACTCGAGATGTTTCATAATTTTTCTTTATGGTTAATTTTGACTCATAGCCACAGGTACAAGGCACTCAACGAGGATGAAACTTATTAGTAATGTTCTGCAAGACGAACTTTCTATTATACTACGAGAAACGACATTTTTTTTCTGATCGTTACGACATAATTATATCGAATTTTAATTTTCTGGTTCGTAGGTCGCCTTCTTTAACGCGCTGAATAAATTTTTGCATAGTCTCTCAAACTAGATATTCCCCCAGCACTTAATAAAGCCAGCAGCGGAAACATCTTCGCATGACTTCGGGGATCTTCGAAAAATATGTGGTCATTTGATCACGTGTTGGAAATAGAATCGGTGACATTCACAGCACCTGTCGGGCAATCTCTGCAAACAATAACTGGAATTATTATCAAATATCAGATCATCCCATAAGTTCTGTCCGAATTTTGAATAAAGAAAACAAGTGACCAAATGTTACATTTAATTACAGATTCAATCAACAATGTATTTTCCTCGATTATCTATGACTTCCTTCCATCTATTAACAAGCTTACTAATTCCATTACTGTAAAATTCTTTTGGCTTTGATTCGAAGAACTCACAAATGTTAGTTTTAACCTCTTCCTGTGTTACAAAAGCTGTTTCTTCCAAATGATTCTGTAAGCTACGAAACAAATGGTAGTCTGAAAGATCAAGATCGGGAGAATAAGGTGGATGATGAATTTTCTCCCAACCAAGTTCTTCGATCTTTTGTGACGTGATTCGCGTATTTTCCTGATGAAACATCACCTCTTTTCGATTCACTAGAGCAGGTCTTTTTTCCTCAAAGCTTGGTTCAAACGCTCTAATTGCTGACAGTATCTTTGAGCATTTATTGTTGCATTAGGTTGTAAGTGGATTATTCATTGGTGATCCCACCAGATGTAAAGAAGAACCTTTTGCCCATGAAGTTCCCTTCTCGACTGTGGCTGGGTTCCTTCCACTTTACCAATCTACTGTCTACGACGCTTAACTTTTTGATAAAGGATCCATTTTTCGTCGCCAGTCACAAGTCTATCCAAAAAAGGTGAAACAAGTTGGCGAGAATGGATGTCAACTCGGGATTTGAGGTTGTTTTCAGACAATTCATGAGGCACCCATTTTCCAAGTTTAGGAACTTTTCCAAGTTGTTGAAGATGACGATGAACAGTTGTATGGTGTGAACTGAGAACCAGTGCCAATTCCTCAACTGATAAAGCAGGATTTTCTTCAAGGGCTGCTTCAAGAAGCTTTTCATTAAAATCAACTGGACGTCCGGTTTGATCTTCATCTTCATTTCCAGAATGCTTATATTTAGGTATAATTGCAGATGCTTCATTCGAATCTGGCTTGATAAAGTTGATAACATCTACCTTTTCTGAGTTATCGACAGTAATACTTCGGATTCATTCGCAGGCAAGCAATTACCGGCGTTGTTTTTATACATTTGCTGCGGTATATCTATGATTGGAATATTCAGTTGTCTTGATTCTTGCGCACACAATCTAGTCCTTGTGCAGTAATTGAGACAAGTTGAGACGAGAAATATCAGTAAAAAAAGACGTTAACTACGTTCTTCAGTGAATGTATGCAAACACCAGTAATGGCCGTCGCTAACAACGCGAATGAATCCGAAATTTTACTGTCAATAACTCCAAAACTGTAGATTTTATCAAATTTAAGAAACCAGATTCGGATGAAGCATGTACAATTACACCTAAATGTAAGTATTCTAGAAATTTTTAATGCGAACTTAGCGCGGGTGCTAAACTTCAAATTAGCCCCAAGCTGTATCGCTCTACTGGAGAAAACTCGGATGTAACGTGGTGCTGACAAAAATGTCTGCACGCGATCCCGAGGCTGCTTTGCGCTTGTAGCGACACGCGTTCGCCACAACTGGTGTTTAAACTGACTTCATATATAGTGTAACCACTGATTTTTTTTTGCATGAATTTTAAGCCTACCAGAAAAACATTACCAGTATGTAGTGCAACCAGTCACTAAAAATCCATGATTTTTAACTTTTTTTCAAAAAATAACTTGTTTAAACAGTAACATCAAATTTCTGCGTAAACCCCCCCCCCAAAAAAAAAACTGATTTTTAAACCCGCAACATATACGACTATACACGGGATTTATGACATTAAAAATCAATTAGTTTTTAATTCACTAAACTATACATAATGATTTACATGGTTATTTTCCAGATATTACTCTGTAAGCTCTGCTTTATAATAGCGATAAAATTTCAAGTACGACGCATCCAATGAGAATCGAAACCACTACTTAACAACATAGTGAATCTGATTAACTTTCTGACCATTAGTTCACGTTTAAATCGGTTTATTGCAGAGGTAATGGCAGTTTAAGGTAACATACTCCATTCCATATTATTAGTGCCTTGATATACATAAATGCCAAATATCTCTTATCGGAAGATAACTATATTTCCGGTCTAAAACAGTCAAGGGACGATTTAACAGTTTTAACGACAAACTGTGAATGTCGCTGCAGGAAAATCTGGTTATAGCGCAACGGAGCCTAAATTGAATTTACAAATATGTTCGCCAACGATAAAATAATTTTTAAGAACTTTACTTGCCTTTATATTTTATATTTTTACTGTCTAATACTTATTCTGACTCCAGTGGCATTCAGAGTGGAGATTATCTAAAGTGGAAGATTTTGATTAAATTACTCAATAAAAAATACGTTGTGAAACTTTTCTTTAATTTCAAGTTTAAGAAGGGATATTAACATCACATGCTTGCGATAATAGAAGTGAAAAGCCAAGAAAATTGATCCCTCCAATTTATTCCATCTTAAATGCTAAGATATTTGAAGCTATTCCGAATCCATACAAAGTATTCTTATACAGCAATAAATAAGATATAATTAATTTAGAAATATAGCCTATGTAGAATTTATTATAAAAAACAACAGTTTCATAAAATGATTCTATATTGATTAAATGAATTCAAAAATAATTTTTCATATATAATATTACTAATGCGAAAATAATTATTTTCTCACTTTATTTTGCATTTAAACAGGGAAGATAATGTTTTTTTACTGCAAATATACATTATCATTTTAATTATATTTATACGAATTTAGCTCGTTTTAATTTCATAAAAACATTTTGTTTGTCAAAATATTACATATAATCATCAATATACTGTCATCAGCAAACGTTTCCAGTATTTCTCATTGAAAATTTTTATTTTGTTTATTCAGCATCTACATTGAATAAAAGATGCAAACAACATTTGGGTCAACCAAATAAGTTCTTTGTTTCTATGCTGAGTTTAGCGTAAGTTCCTAGACATGGACTACACAATGAGTGTATTATACATTAAACAGTAATGACAGAAAACTAGATGTGTCTCTTAAAAATTACCCTGCTCTAAATTGCAAATAAATATATTGGATAATGATAGTTTGGAAAAAGGGCGCAGATATGGAGAACCAAGTGACGACGGACGGTCACGTGACCAAATCTTCTAGCTTCATCGCGCCAGTTTTCTTGCTGCTGTTACAGTCTAAATATGGCCGATCACCAGGCAGTGTGAACCACGTAGGAACAACTAGAGGTCATCCAAATGTGCAGAGAACATGCTACTTCATCGATGATAACTCCCCAGTTTTCAATTACCATCTCTCGAGCTTGCTGAATTTTCGCGTCGGTCGTGGAGATTGATGTGAGTTTTGCTCTTTTTCGGGTGTCACTCTTGACCATCCAATTTTAAACTTCTCCATCCAATTATGCTCAATAATAAGCAGTAATCCACTGTCACTATATTGTGTTAAAAGATTTCGATGAATTTCAGCTAATGGCATAACTTCCGGCCATATAAATAGGATCACTGTTCTTTTTTCCTCCTTGTTGTACACTGCTCGCGGAGCGGTCATGTTTATATTGTAACAGTAGCAAGAAAACTGACGTGATCAAACTCAATCTTAGATCACATTTCCAACTGTAAGCACGCGTGAGTAGATGGCAATGTGACAATACGAATGATATGTTATGGCGAATGTACTGATATTTTTACTTACCATCGGAGGAGTTAAGTTTGTTTACCATTACACTGCAAGTGGTTCTCGGCTGCTTTTATAATAAAAAAAAGTTAAGCGTGATAAAAGAACGCCTGTGCATCGAATAATTGCAGTTTATGTTTAGGGAAGGTCCAGGAGGTATCAATTACCTCCAGTTTTGTGGAGAATTTACATCAAGTTAGAAACTATGATAAAGAACACAAAACATTAATGGCATTTTTAAGAATCAATTATTAGCCACGGTTAATTTAGAATTATTACGTATAATTGATCGAAATAACCATGTAAATATTTTCGAGAAACTTTAATGATTTTACATATATTTGAAAATGTTATTTTCCCTATACGAGGATATTTGGATTAGGTACAGCTTAAATAAATGTCTAAATATTAATGGATATTTCTTTTCCCATTGAAAATAAAGAATAATAAATATTTCATGTCAGACGCCACTTTATCCAACTATTCATGTCAGACGCCATTTTACCAGAATAATCTCTAACAAAGCTCATAAATATAGACTATAGGTAGATTTTTTTATATTTTTATATTACTAACATCTAACGCCATATGCTACTATTTAAATTAAGATAATTACGTTTAAACTATTCTATATCTATGCAGGAGAGTAAAGTTATTTGTAATCGTAGGTGTTGTTAGCTAATTGATAGAATCTTTAAATTTGAGTATGTATGCATAGCCCATTAATTAGATATTTGTAAGAACAATGTTTTAAAATATACCTTATTTTTATCTATAAGCCAGTCTTTAGCTTTCATCAGTATTGATGCAGGTATATTTGATAGATTGTTTGTCAAGATGCTTAGTTGGTTAGTTATTTATTTCTCGGTTTAGGCCTTAATATATTTTATACGTGTCTGAGAAAGAGAGATTGTAAAACAGTAGACGGATTTAAAGTAAATTGCAATAATGGCGGCAAAAATGGTCATAAACGCGCATTTTCATTCGCGTCATTAATGATTTCCTCACCTGAGAAAGTAGATCAAACTTGTCATCGCCGCTGGCTCTCAAATCATCGCATACCATTCCCAAACTTCCACAAATCTGTATATTTCTCTCATATTCTACCGCTCCTAATTCCACTGCAAACCCTGGGGGCCCCACGACAGCCTTTAGTGACAGTCAGCTAAAGTGAGACACTGAAAACCGAGCGTTGTAGACACTGGGTGTCCCTACACACTTGTTAGGATTTTAAGGATATGATCGACAAGTAGGACACATTGCATTTTGCCAGCAAATAGAATTCGCCAATTTTACACTGTTTCCGGAAAATGTGCAAACATAAGAATCTACTGTCCGATATTTCTGTATCATATGGTCTCCTCCTTTCACTCATGTGGGTATATTTATTTTTATGGCTTCCTCGGTGTGATTTTCTCCTTTCGAGCACTCATTTCTTGCAAACCACATCTCATCACTGTACATTTTCTATTTATCTATCTCCGCCACAAACAACCTGTGTATTTTCGACGGCTCATATGATCTATCTATCTATCTATCTATATTTACATATCTATCTATTGATCTATCTTCTGTATTTACATATCTATCTATCTATCGTTTCTATCTATCTATCATTCGTTTCTACTTATCTATCTATCATTCGTTTCTACTTATCTATCTATCTATCTATCTATCTATCTATCTATCTCCTGTATTTACATATCTATCTATCTATCTATCTATCTATCTATCTATCTATCTATCTATCTATCTATCTATCTTCTGTATTTGCATATCTATCTATATATCTATCGATCTATCTATCTATCTGGCTATCATTCGTTTCTACTTATCTATCTATCTAGCTATCTAATTTCTTCTTATGTATCTATCTGTATGTCTATCTATCTATATCACATCTATCTATCTATCTATCTGTTTTCGCACACTCATTTCTCGCAAACTACATGTCATCACATGAATTCATCTACAGAACGACATAGAAAACTGTATACTTCTCTGGAAATGTAGTTTAAGAAAAGTATTCCATCACCCTTTTTCTGTATATATAAATGTACACACCAGTCTTGTGTGGGTATACGCTAGTGTACTTACGTGTAATTTTATGTACATTGTTATGTTATCTGTGACATCAAAAGTCATATACATATATACAGATATAAATATTTATCATTTCTATATTCTTTAATCATATATAGAAGTTTTTGATCTTTTCTATAATATGTTTATATGTGTTTCTATAATGTATTTCTCCCTATAATATGATTATAAAAATTAATGTACATTCAGATTCTTACCACATTCTACATACTTGGCAAAACTTCTGCTATCACAGGTGGGATATTTTCTATCACACGGTGGGGGTATTTAATAACACCAACAATAAGGACAAAACTTCAGCTGTCACAATTTAAAAGCACCAACAATAAAGACAAAACTTCTGCTATCACACGGAGGGTATTTAAAACAACAAACAATAAAGACAAAACTTCAGCTATCACACGGTGGGGATTTAAAAACAACAACAATATTTAAAAGCACCAACAATAAAGACAAAACTTCAGCTATCACACGGTGGGGTATTTAAAAAACACCAACAATAAAGATTTAAAACTTCAATAAAAGCAAAATCTACACGGTGGGTATTTAAAAACAACAAACAATACAGTTGGGATATTTAAAAACAACAAAACTTCAGCTATCACACGGTGGGGTATTTAAAAACAACAACAATAAAGACAAAACTTCAGCTATCACACGGTGGGGTATTTTAAAGACAAAAAACAATATTTAAAACACCAACAATAAAGACAAAGACAAACTTCAGCAAAAGCTTATCACACGGTGGGGTATTTAAAAACAACAACAATAAAGACAAAACTGCCATCAGCGGTGGGGTATTTAAAACAACAACAATCAAAACACGGTGGGGTATTTAAAAACAACAACAATAAAGACAAAACTCTGCTATCACACGGTAAACATTTAAAAACAACAACAATAAAGACAAAAACTTCAGCTATCACAGGTGGGATATTTAAAACAACAACAATAAAGACAAAACTTCAGCTATCACACGGTGGGGATATTTAAAAACAACAACAATAAAAGACAAAACTTCTGCTATCACACGGTGGGGTATTTAAACAACAACAATAAAGACAAAACTTCTGCTATCACACGGTGGGGTATTTAAAAACAACAACAATAAAGACAAAACACGGTGGGTATTTCTGCTATCACACGGTGGGTATTTAAAAACAACAACAATAAAGACAAAACTTCAGCTATCACACGGTGGGGTATTTAAAAACAACAACAATAAAGACAAAACTTCAGCTATCACAGGTGGGGTATTTAAAAAAACAAAACAAAACAAAAGACAAAACTTCAAAACAATCACAAAACGGCTATGGGGTATTTAAAAAAACAACAAACAATAAAGATATTTAAAACAAAGCTAAATCAAAACTATCAGGTGGGATATTTAAAAACAACAACAATAAAGACAAAACTTCAGCTATCACACGGTGGGGTATTTAAAACAACAACAATAAAGACAAAACTTCAGCTATCACAGGTGGGATATTTAAAAACACCAACAATAAAGACAAAACTTCAGCTATCAATAAAGACAAAACTTCAGCTATCACGGTGGGATATTTAAAAACAACAACAATAAAGACAAAACTTCAGCTATCACAGGGGGGGTATTTAAAAAACAACAATAAAGACAAAATCATTCACAAAAAAACAACAATAAAGACAAAACTTCAGCTATCACGGTGGTGGGTATTTAAAACACCAACAATAAAGACAAAACTTCAGCTATCACACGGTGGGGTATTTAAAAAACAACAATAAAGACAAAACTTCAATCACACGGTGGGGATTTAAAAACCAACAATAAAGACAAAACTTATCATTACACGGTGGGGTATTTAAAACACCAACAATAAAGACAAAATAAAGTATTTAAAAACAACAAAATAAAGACAAAACTTCAGCTATCACACGGTGGGGTATTTAAAAACAACAACAATAAAGACAAAACTTCAGCTATCACACGGTGGGGTATTTAAAAACACCAACAATAAAGACAAAACTTCTGCTATCACACGGTGGGGTATTTAAAAACAACAACAATAAAGACAAAACTTCAGCTATCACACGGTGGGGTATTTAAAAACAACAACAATAAAGACAAAACTTCAGCTATCACACGGTGGGGTATTTAAAAACAACAACAATAAAGACAAAACTTCAGCTATCACACGGTGTGGGTATTTAAAAAAACACCAACAATAAAGACAAAACTTCAGCTATCACACGGTGGGGGTATTAAAAAACAACAACAATAAAGACAAAACTTCAGCTATCACACGGTGGGGGTATTTAAAAACAACAACAATAAAGACAAAACTTCAGCTATCACACGGTGGGATATTAAAAACACCAACAATAAAAGACAAAACTTCAGCTATTACACGGTGGGGTATTTAAAAACACCAACAATAAAGACAAAACTTCAGCTATCACACGGTGGGGTATTTAAAAACACCAACAATAAAGACAAAACTTCAGCTATCACACGGTGGGGTATTTAAAAGCAACAACAATAAAGACAAAACTTCTGCTATCACACGGGGTATTTAAAAACACCAACAATAAAGACAAAACTTCATACGCTATCAAAAACGGTAAAAACAAAATTTAAAAAAAACAACAATAAAGACAAAACTTCAGCTATCACACGTGGGGTATTTAAAAACACCAACAATAAAGACAAAACTTCAGCTATCACACGGTGGGGTATTTAAAAACAAAACTTCTGCTATCAATATTTAAAAACAACAACAATAAAGACAAAACTTCAGCTATCACACGGTGGGGTATTTAAAAACACCAACAATAAAGACAAAACTTCAGCTATCACACGGTGGGGTATTTAAAAACAACAACAATAAAGACAAAACTTCAGCTATCACACGGTGGGGTATTTAAAAACACCAACAATAAAGACAAAACTTCAGCTATCACACGGTGGGGTATTTAAAAACACCAACAATAAAGACAAAACTTCTGCTATCACACGGTGGGATATTTAAAAACAACAACAATAAAGACAAAACTTCAGCTATCACACGGTGGGGTATTTAAAAACAACAACAATAAAGACAAAACTTCAGCTATCACACGGTGGGATATTTAAAAAACAAAGACAAAACTTCATATCACAGGTGGGATATTTAAAAACACAAACAAAAGACAAAACTTCTGCTATCACGGTGGGGTATTTAAAAAACAAAATAAAAGACAAAAACTAACTTAAAGACAAAACTTCAGCTATCACACGGTGGGGTATTTAAAAACACCAACAATAAAGACAAAACTTCAGCTATCACACGGTGGGGGTATAAAAAACAACAACAATAAAGACAAAACTTCAGCTATCACACGGTGGGGTAAAAAACACCAACAATAAAGACAAAACTTCAGCTATCACACGGTGGGTATTTAAAAACACCAACAATAAAGACAAAACTTTTGCTATCATACGGTGGGATATTTAAAAACAACAACAATAAAGACAAAACTTCAGCTATCACACGGTGGGGTTTTTAAAAACAACAACAATAAAGACAAAACTTCAAAACGGTGGGATATTTAAAACACCAACAATAAAGACAAAAACTTTTGCTATCACAGGTGGGATATTTAAAACAAAAACAATAAAGACAAAACTTCAGCTATCACGGTAAATATTTAAAACAAAACTTCAACAATTAAAAACACCAACAATAAAGGGTATCACACGGTTATTTAAAAACAACAACAATAAAGACAAAACTTCTGCTATCACACGGTGGGGTATTTAAAAACAACAACAATAAAGACAAAACTTCTGCTATCACACGGTGTGGTATTTAAAAACAACAACAATAAAGACAAAACTTCTGCTATCACACGGTGGGGTATTTAAAAACAACAACAATAAAGACAAAACTTCAGCTATCACACGGTGGGGTATTTAAAAACAACAACAATAAAGACAAAACTTCAGCTATCACAGGTGGGATATTTAAAAACACCAACAATAAAGACAAAACTTCTGCTATCACACGGTGGGGTATTTAAAAACACCAACAATAAAGACAAAAACTTCACACGGTGTATTTAAAACACAACGGCTATGGGGTATTTAAAAACAACAACAATAAAGACAAAACTATCACGTTGGGTTATTTAAAAACAACAACAATAAAGACAAACTTCACACGGTGGGCAAAGACAAAAACTATACGTATGGTGGGGTAAAGAAAAAACACCAACAATAAAGACAAAACTTCAGCTATCACAGGTGGGATATTTAAAACACCAACAATAAAGACAAACTTCTGCTATCACACGGTGGGGTATTTAAAAACAACAACAATAAAGACGGTGGGGTATTTAAAAAACTTCTTTGCTATCACACGGTGGGGCATTTAAAAACAACAACAATAAAGACAAAAACTATCACAACAATAAAGACAAAATCAGCTATCACAGGTGGGATATTTAAAAAACCAACAATAAAGACAAAACTTAGCTATCACACGGTGGGGTATTTAAAACAACAACAATAAAGACAAAAAGCTATCACACGGTGGGGTATTTAAAAACAACAACAATAAAGACAAAACTTTCAGCTATCACACGGTGGGATATTTAAAAACAACAACAATAAAGACAAAACTTCAGCTATCACAGGTGGGGATATTTAAAAACACCAAACAATAAAGACAAAACTTCAGCTATCACACAATAAAGGTGGGGTATTTAAAAACACCAACAATAAAGACAAAAAGCTATCACACGGTGGGTGTATTTAAAAACACCAACAATAAAGACAAACTTCAGCTATCACACGGTGGGGTATTTAAAAACAACAATAAACAAAATATCAAAGATTTAAAAACAACAACAGCTATCACAGCTTTTCAGCTATCACACGGTGGGATAATTAAAACAACAACAATAAAAGACAAAACTTCAGCTATCACACGGTGGGGGTATTTAAAACACCAACAATAAAGACAAAACTTCAGCTATCACACGGTGGGATATTTAAAACACCAACAACAAAAGACAAAACTTCAGCTATCACACGGTGGGGTATTTAAAACAAACCAACAATAAAGACAAAACTTCAGCTATCACACGGTGGGTATTTAAAAAAACCAACAATAAAGACAAAACTTCAGCTATCACACGGTTATTTAAAACAACAACAATAAAGACAAAACTTCAGCTATCACAGGATATTGGGGACAATTTATCAACGGTATTTAAAAACCAACAATAAAGACAAAACTTCTGCTATCACACGGTGGGATATTTAAAAACAACAACAATAAAAGACAAAACTTCAGCTATCACAGGTGGGATATTTAAAACAACAACAATAAAGACAAAAACTTCAGCTATCACAGGTGGGGTATTTAAAAACACCAACAATAAAGGGTCATTTATTTAAAAACAACAACAATAAAGACAAAACTTCAGCTATCACACGGTGGGGTATTTAAAAACAACAACAATAAAGACAAAACTTCAGCTAAAGGTGGGATATTTTCAGCTATCACAGGTGGGGTATTTAAAAACACCAAACAATAAAAGACAAAACTTCTGCTATCACACGGTGGGGTATTTAAAAACAACAACAATAAAGACAAAACTTCAGCTATCACAGGTGGGGTATTTAAAACAATAAAGACAAAACTTCAATAAAGACAAAACTAATCAAAAGCTATCTACAGGTGGGATATTTAAAAACACCAACAATAAAGACAAAACTTCAATAAAGCTATCACACGGTGGGGTATTTAAAAACAACAACAATAAAAAGAAAAACTATCACAGGTGGGATATTTAAAAAACAACAACACAAAAACTCAGCTATCACACGGTGGGATATTTAAAAAAACAACAACAATAAAGACAAAACTTCAGCTATCACACGGTGGGGTATTTAAAACAACAACAATAAAGACAAAACTCAGCTATCACAGGTGGGGTATTTAAAAACAACAACAATAAAAGACAAAACTTCAAAGCTATCACACGGTGGGGTATTTAAAAACAAAACAATAAAGACAAAACTTCAATAAAAGACAAAACTTCAGCTATCACACGGGGGTATTTAAAAACAAAACAATAAAGACAAAACTTCAGCTATCACAGGTGGGGTATTTAAAACAACAACAATAAAGACAAAACTCAGCTATCACACGGTGGGGTATTTCACAAAAACAACAACAATAAAGACAAAAACTATAGGTGGGGTATTTAAAAACAACAACTATCACACGGTGGGGTATTTAAAAACAACAACAATAAAGACAAAACTTCAGCTATCACACGGTGGGGTATTTAAAAACAACAACAATAAAGACAAAACTTCAGCTATCACAGGTGGGATATTTAAAAAACCAACAATAAAACAAAAAAATAGCCAAATTTAAAACACAACAATAAAGACAAAACTTCAGCTATCACACGGTGGGTATTTAAAACAACAACAATAAAGACAAAACTTCAGATATCATACGGTGGGATATTTAAAAAACCAACAATAAAGACAAAAACTTCAGCTATCACACGGTGGGGTATTTAAAAACACCAACAATAAAGACAAAACTTCAGCTAAAGTATTTAAAAACAACAACAATAAAGACAAAACTTCAGCTATCACACGGTGTGGGTACGAAAAAAAACACAAACAATAAAGACAAAACTTCAGCTATCACACGGTGGGGTATTTAAAACACCAACAATAAAGACAAAACTCAGCTATCACACGGTGGGTATTTAAAAACAACAACAATAAAGACAAAAACTTTGCTATCACAGGTGGGGTATTTAAAAACAAACAACAATAAAGACAAAACTTCAGCTATCACACGGTGGGGTATTTAAAAACACCAACAATAAAGACAAAACGGTGGGGTATTTCAACAATAAAGCTATCACAGGGTGGGGATATTTAAAACACCAACAATAAAGACAAAACTTCAGCTATCACACGGTGGGGTATTAAAAACAACAACAATAAAGACAAAACTTCAGCTATCACACGGTGGGGTATTTAAAAACACCAACAATAAAGACAAAACTTCAGCTATCACACGGATATTTAAAACAACAACAATAAAGACAAAAAAGCTATCACACGGTGGGGTATTGAAAACAACAACAATAAAGACAAAACTTCAGCTATTACACGGTGGGATATTTAAAAAAACAACAAAAAATAAAGACAAAACTTCAGCTATCACAGGTGGGGTATTTAAAAACAACAACAATAAAGACAAACTTCAGCTATCACACGGTGGGGTATTTAAAAACAACAACAAAACAACAAAACAACACGGGGTATTTTAAAGACAAAACAATAAAGACAAAACTTCAGCTATCACAGGTGGGATATTTAAAAACAACAACAATAAAGACAAAACTTCAGCTATCACAGGTGGGATATTTAAAAACACCAACAATAAAGACAAAACTTCAGCTATCACACGGTGGGTATTTAAAAACAACAACAATAAAAGACAAAAACTTCAGCTATCACAGGTGGGGTATTTAAAAACAACAAACAATAAAGACAAAACTTCAGCTATCACAGGTGGGGATATTTAAAAACACCAACAATAAAGACAAAACTTCAGCTATCACACGGTGGCGTATTTAAAACAACAACAATAAAGACAAAACTTCAGCTATCACACGGTGGGGTATTTAAAAACAACAAACAATAAAGACAAAACTTCAGCTATCACACGGTGGTAAATAAACTTGTATTTAAAAACAACAACAAATAAAGACAAAACTTCAGCTATCACACGGTGGGGTATTTAAAACAACAACAATAAAGACAAAACTTCAGCTATCACAGGTGGGGTATTTAAAACACCAACAATAAAGACAAAACTTCAGCTATCACAGGTGGGATATTTAAAAAACAACTAAACAATAAAGACAAAACTTCTGCTATCACACGGTGGGGGTATTTAAAACAACAACAATAAAGACAAAAACTTCAGCTATCACACGGTGGGGTATTTAAAAACAACAACAATAAAGACAAAAACTTCAGCTATCACAGGTGGGATATTTAAAACAACAACAATAAAGACAAAACTTCAGCTATCACACGGTGGGTATTTAAAACAACAACAATAAAGACAAAACTTCAGCTATCACACGGTGGGGTATTTAAAACACCAACAATAAAGACAAAACTTCAGCCATCACAGGTGGGGTATTAAAAAACAACAACAAAATAAAGACAATAAAAGACAAAACTTCAGCTATCACACGGTGGGGTATTTAAAAAACAACAACAATAAAGACAAAACTTCAGCTATCACACGGTGGGGTATTTAAAACAACAACAATAAAGACAAAAAGCTATCACACGGTGGGGTATTTAAACACCAACAATAAAGACAAAACACGGTGGGATTTATTTAAAACAACAACAATAAAGACAAAACTTCAGCTATCACACGGTGGGGTATTTAAAAACAACAACAATAAAGACAAACTTCAGCTATCACACGGTGGGGTATTTAAAACAACAACAATAAAGACAAAAAGCTATCACACGGTGGCGTTTAAAAACACCAACAATAAAGACAAAAACTTCAGCTATCACACGGTGGGGTATTTAAAAACAACAACAATAAAGACAAAACTTCAGCTATCACACGGTGGGTATTTAAAACAAACACCAACAATAAAGACAAAACTCAGCTATCACACGGTGGGGTATTTAAAAACAACAACAATAAAGACAAAACTTCAGCTATCACACGGTGGGGTATTTAAAACACCAACAATAAAGACAAAACTTCAGCTATCACACGGTGGGGTATTTAAACACCAACAATAAAGACAAAACTTCAGCTATCACAATTTAAAAACAATAAACAATAAAGACAAAACGGGTAGCTATCAACAATAAAAGGCTATGGGGTATTTAAAAACACCAACAATAAAGACAAAACTTCAGCTATCACACGGTGGGGTATTTAAAACACCTACAATAAAGGCTATAAGGGGTATTTAAAACACCAACAATAAAAGACAAAACTTCAGCTATCACACGGTGGGGTATTTAAAAACAACAACAATAAAGACAAAACTTCAGCTATCACACGGTGGGTATTTATTTAAAAAAAAACAAAAAACAACAATAAAGACAAAACTTCAGCTATCACACGGTGGGGTATTTAAAACAACCAACAATAAAGACAAAACTTCAGCTATCACACGGTGGGGTATTTAAAAAAACAACAACAATAAAGACAAAACTCAGCTATCACACGGTGGGTATTAAAAACAACAACAATAAAGACAAAACTTCAGCTATCACAGGTGGGATATTTAAAAACACCAACAATAAAGACAAAACTTCAGCTATCACATTGGGATAAAAACAACAACAATAAAGACAAAACTTCAGCTATCACACGGTGGGTATTTAAAACACCAACAATAAAGACAAAACTTCAGCTATCACAGCAAGGTGGATATTTAAAAACAACAATAAAGACAAAACTTCAGCTATCACACGGTGGGGTATTTAAACAACAACAATAAAGACAAAACTTTGCTATCACAGGGATATTTAAAAACAACAACAATAAAGACAAAACTTCAGCTATCACACGGTGGGGTATTTAAAAACAACAACAATAAAGACAAAACTTCAGCTATCACAGGTGGGTTATTTAAAAACACCAACAATAAAGACAAAACTTCAGCTATCACACGGTGGGATATTTAAAACAACAACAATAAAGACAAAACTTCAGCTATCACACGGTGGGGTATTTAAAAACACCAACAATAAAGACAAAACTGGCTATCACACGGTGGGGTATTTAAAAAACAACCAACAATAAAGACAAAACTTCAGCTATCACACGGTGGGGTATTTAAAAACAACAAACAATAAAGACAAAACTTCAGCTATCACACGGTGGGGTATTTAAAAACACCAACAATAAAGACAAAACTTCAGCTATCACACGGTGGGGTATTTAAAAACAACAACAATAAAGACAAAACTTCAGCTATCACACGGTGGGGTATTTAAAACACCAACAATAAAGACAAAAACTTCATCATCACGGTTTTAAAAACACCAACAATAAAGACAAAAACTTCAGCTATCACACGGTGGGGTATTTAAAACACCAACAATAAAGACAAAACTTCAGCTATCACACGGTGGGATATTTAAAAACACCAACAATAAAGACAAAACTTCAGCTATCACACGGTGGGTATTAAAAAAACAAAATAATAAAGACAAATTTAAAACAACAACAATAAAGACAAAACTTCAGCTATCACACGGTGGGATATTTAAAAAACAAACAATAAAGACAAAACTTCAGCTATCACAGGTGGGGTATTTAAAACAAACAACAATAAAGACAAAACTTCAGCTATCACAGGTGGGGTATTTTAAAACACCAACAATAAAGACAAAACTTCAGCTATCACACGGTGGGGTATTGGGGTAAAAACACCAACAATAAAGACAAAAAGCTATCACACAAAAAAGCATAATTTAAATCACAACAATAAAGGTAAAACACACAAAGGGGTATTTAAAAACACCAACAATAAAGACAAAACTTCAGCTATCACACGGTGGGTATTTAAAAAAACAACAACAAAAGCTACAAAATTTAAAACAACAACAATAAAGACTATCACTACGGTGGGGTATTTAAAAACACCAACAATAAAGACAAAACTTCAGCTATCACACGGTGGGGGTATTTAAAAACAACAACAATAAAGACAAAAACTATCACACGGTGGGGTATTTCAACAATAAAGACAAAACTTCAAAAAAACAACAACAAAGACAAAACTTCTGCTATCACACGGTGGGGTATTTAAAACACCAACAATAAAGACAAAACTTCAGCTATCACAGGTGGGGTATTTAAAACAACAACAATAAAGACAAACTTCAGCTATCACACGGTGGGGTATTTAAAAACACCAACAATAAAGACAAAAACTTCAGCTATCACAGGTGGGGTATTTAAAAACAACAACAATAAAGACAAAACTTCAGCTATCACAGGTGGGGATTTAAAAAAACAACAACAATAAAGACAAAACTTCAGCTATCATAGGTGGGGTATTAAAACCCCAACAAAAAACAACTTCAGCAACAATTTAAAAAAGACAATAAAGAAAACTTCAGCTATCACACGGTGGGGTATTTAAAAACAACAACAATAAAGACAAAACTTCAGCTATCTATCACACTTTAAAGTGCTATCACAATTTAAACACCAACAATAAAGACAAAACTTCAGCTATCACACGGTGGGGTATTTAAAAAACAACAATAAAGACAAAAAATAAAGACAAAACAATAAAGACAAAACTTTCTGTATCACACGGTGGGATATTTAAAAACAACAACAATAAAGACAAAACTTCAGCTATCAGACGGTGGGGTATTTAAAACAACAACAATAAAGACAAAAGCTTCAGGTGGGATATTTAAAAACACCAACCTTAAAGACAAAACTTGCTATCACACTGTGGGGTATTTAAAAACACCAACAATAAAGACAAAACTTCAGCTATCACACGGTGGGGGTATTTAAAACAACAACAATAAAGACAAAACTTCAGCTATCACAGGTGGGATATTTTAAAGACAAAAAACACCAACAATAAAGACAAAAACTTCAGCAGGTGGGGTATTTAAAAACACAACAATAAAGACAAAACTTCAGCTATCACAGGTGGGATATTTAAAAAACAACCAACAATAAAGACAAAAACTTCAGCTATCACACGGTGGGGTATTTAAAAACGGGATATTTAAAACAACAATAAAGACAAAACTTCAGCTATCACACGGTGGGGTATTTAAAAAACAACAATAAAGACAAACTTTTGCTATCACAGGGGTAATTAAAAACAACAACAATAAAGACAAAACTTCAGCTATTACACGGGATATTTAAAAACCCCAAATAAAGGGTATTTAAAACAACAACAATAAAGACAAAACTTCAGCTATCACAGGTGGGGTATTTAAAAACACCAACAATAAAGACAAAACTTCAGCTATCACACGGTGGCGTATTTAAAAACAACAACAATAAAGACTTCAGCTATCACACGGTGGGGTATTTAAAACAACCAACAATAAAAGACAAAAAACTTAAAAACAACAACAATAAAGCTATTATCACACGGTGGGATATTTAAAAACAACAACAATAAAGACAAAACTTCAAACAGGTGGATATTTCAACAATAAAGCTATCACACGGTGGGGTATTTAAAACACCAACAATAAAGACAAAACTTCAGCTATCACACGGTGGGTATTTAAAACAACAACAATAAAGACAAAAGCTATCACAGGTGGGGTATTTCACATAAAAGACAAACTTTCAGCTATCACAGGGATATTTAAAAACACCAACAATAAAGACAAAACTTTTCAGCTATCACACGGTGGGGTATTTAAAAAACAATAAAAGACAAAAATAAAGTATTTAAAACAAAACAATTCAGCTATCACACGGTGGGGTATTTAAAAAACACCAACAATAAAGACAAAACTTCAAGCTTCAGCTATCACACGGTGGGGGGACAAAACGTATATTAAAAACAACAACAATAAAGACAAAACTTCAGCTATCACACGGTGGCGTATTTAAAAAAACACCAACAATAAAGACAAAACTTCAGCTATCACACGGTGGGGTATTTAAAAAAAGACAACAATAAAGACAAAACTTCAAAGCTATCACACGGTGGGATATTTAAAAACAACAACAATAAAGACAAAAACTTCAGCTATCACACGGTGGGGTATTTAAAAAACCCCAACAATAAAGACAAAACTTCAGCTATCACACGGTGGGGTATTTAAAAACACCAACAATAAAGACAAAACTTCAGCTATCACACGGTGGGGTATTTAAAAACAACAACAATAAAGACAAAACTTCAGCTAGTCACACGGTGGGGTTTAAAAACCCAAATAATAAAGACAAAACTTCATATCACACGGTGGGTATTTAAAAAACACCAACAATAAAGACAAAACTTGAAGCTATCACACGGTGGGTATTTTAAAACACCATCACACGGTGGGGTATTTAAAAAACAACAACAATAAAGACAAAACTTCAGCTATCACACGGTGGGGTATTTAAAAAACCAACAATAAAGACAAAACTTCAGCTATCACACGGTGGGTATTTAAAACACCTACAATAAAGACAAAAAAAAACGGTGGGGTATTTAAAACCAACAATAAAGACAAAACTTCAGCATCATCGGGCTTTTTATAAAGACAAAACACGGTGGGATATTTAAAAACACCAACAATAAAGACAAAACTTCAGCTATCACACGGTGGGGGTATTTAAAACACCAACAATAAAGACAAAACTTCAGCTATCACACGGTGGGGTATTTAAAACACCCAACAATAAAGACAAAACTTCAGCTATCACACGGTGGGGTATTTAAAACACCAACAATAAAGACAAAACTTCAGCTATCACACGGTGGCGTATTAAAAAAAACACCAACAATAAAGACAAAACTTTTGCTATCACAGGTGGGGGTATTTAAAAACAACAACAATAAAGGACAAAACTTCAGCTATCACAGGTGGGATATTTAAAAACAACAACAATAAAGACAAAACTTCAGCTATCACACGGTGGGGTATTTAAAAACAACAACAATAAAGACAAAACTTCAGCTATCATAGGTGGGGTATTTAAAAACAACAACAATAAAGACAAAACTTCAGCTATCACACGGTGGGGTATTTAAAAACAACAACAATAAAGACAAAACTTCAGCTATCACAAGGTGGGGTATTTAAAAACAACAACAGTAAAGACAAAACTTCAGCTATCACACGGTGGGGATTTAAAAACAACAACAATAAAGACAAAACTTCAGCTATCACACGGTGGTGTATTTAAAAACACCAACAATAAAGACAAAACTTCAGCTATCACACGGTGGGGTATTTAAAAACACCAATAAATAAAGACAATGGGGTATTTGCAATAAAAGACAAATACGGTGGGGGTATTTAAAAACACCAACAATAAAGACAAAACTTCAGCTATCACACGGTGGGGTATTTAAAACAACAACAATAAAGACAAAAACTCACACGGTGGGTATTTTAAAAACACCAACAATAAAGACAAAACATCACACGGTGGGGTATTTAAAAACACCAACAATAAAGACAAAACTTCAGCTATCACACGGTGGGGTATTTTTAAAAGACAAAAAATCAACAACAATAAAGACAAAACAAAACTTCAGCTATCACACGGTGGGGTATTTAAAAACACCAACAATAAAGACAAAACTTCAGCTATCACACAATAAAGGTCACACGGGGGTATTTAAAACACCAACAATAAAGACAAAACGGTGGGGTATTTCAATAAAGCTATCACACGGTGGGTATTTAAAAAACCCCAACAATAAAGACAAAACTTGCTATCACACGGTGGGGTATTTAAAACAACAAACAATAAAGACAAAACTTCAGCTATCACACGGTGGGGTATTTAAAAACCAAATAAAGACAAAACTTCAGCTATCACACGGTGGCGTATTTAAAAACACCAATAAAACAATAAAGACAAAACTTCAGCTATCACACGGTGGGGTATTTAAAAACCCCAACAATAAAGACAAAAAGCTATCACAGGTGGGATATTTAAAAACAACAACAATAAAGACAAAACTTCGGCTATCACACGGTGGGATATTTAAAAAACAACAACAATAAAGACAAAACTTCAGCTATCACACGGTGGGGTATTTAAAAAACACCAACAATAAAGACAAAAACTTCAGCTATCACACGGTGGGGTATTTAAAACACCAACAATAAAGACAAAAGCTATCACAATTTAAAAACACCAACAATAAAGACAAAAAACACGGTGGGGTATTTAAAAACAACAACAATAAAAGACAAAACTTCAGCTATCACACGGGGGTATTTAAAAGCAACAACAATAAAGACAAAACTTCTGCTATCACACGGTGGGGTATTTAAAACAACAAACAATAAAGACAAAACTTCTTAGCTATCACACGGTGGGGTATTTAAAAACACCAATAAAAGACAAAACAATAAAGACAAACAATCACACGGTGGGGATATTTAAAACAACAACAATAAAGACAAAACTTCAGCTATCACACGGTGGGGTATTTAAAACAACAACAATAAAGACAAAACTTCAGCTATCACACGGTGGGGGATGAAATTTAAAAACACTTCAGCAACACGGTGGGGTTTTTAAAAGACAAAACTTTTGCTATCACACGGTGGATATTTAAAAACAACAACAATAAAGACAAAACTTCAGCTATCACACGGTGGGGTATTTAAAAACAACAACAATAAAAGACAAACTTCAGCTATCACAGGTATTTAAAAACAACAACAATAAAGACAAAACTTCAGCTATCACACGGTGGGGTATTTAAAAACACCAACAATAAAGACAAAACTTCAGCTATCACACGGTGTGGTATTTAAAACAACAACAATAAAGACAAAACTTCTGCTATCACACGGTGGGGTATTTAAAAACAACAACAATAAAGACAAAACTTCAGCTATCACACGGTGGGGTATTTAAAAACAACAACAATAAAGACAAAACTTTGCTATCACACGTGGGATATTTAAAAAAAACAACAACAATAAAGACAAAACTTCTGCTATCACACGGTGGGTATTTAAAAACAACAACAATAAAGACAAAACTTCAGCTATCACAGGTGGGATATTTAAAAACAACAACAATAAAGACAAAACTTCAGCTATCACAGGTGGGATATTTAAAAACACCAACAATAAAGACAAAACAAAAATCACACTGTGGGGTATTTAAAACAACAATAAAAGACAAAACTTCAGCTATAAATTGGGTATTTAAAAACAACAACAAAAACTTCAGCTATCACACGGTGGGGTATTTAAAACAACAACAATAAAGACAAAACTTCAGCTATCACAGGTGGGGTATTAAAAAACAACAATAAAGACAAAACTTCAGCTATCACAGGAGGATATTTAAAAACAAAACAACAATAAAGACAAAACTCAGCTATCACACGGTGGGGTATTTAAAACAACAACAATAAAGACAAAACTTCAGCTATCAACAACAATAAAGGCTATCACACGGTGGGGTATTTAAAAACAACAACAATAAAGACAAAACTTCAGCATCACAGGTGGGGATATTTAAAACAACAACAATAAAGACAAAACTTCAGCTAACACGGTGGGGTATTTAAAACAACAACAATAAAGACAAAACTTCACTATCAAAAACGGTGGGGTATTTAAAAACAACAACAATAAAGACAAAACTTCAGCTATCACACGGTGGGGTATTTAAAACAACAAACAATAAAAAGACAAAACTTCAGCTATCACACTTGGGGGTATTTAAAAACAACAACAATAAAAGACAAAACTTCAGCTATCACAGGTCATTTAAACAACAACAATAAAGGGGGTATTTAAAAACAACAATAAAACAAGCTAAAGACAAAACTTCAGATAAATCAGCAGGAGGGATATATTTAAAAACAACAACAATAAAAGACAAAACTTCAGCTATCACACGGTGGGGTATTTAAAAAACAACAACAATAAAGACAAAACTTCAGCTATCACACGGTGGGGTATTTAAAACAACAACAATAAAGACAAAACTTCAGCTATCACACGGTGGATATTTAAAAAACAACAACAATAAAGACAAAACTTCAGCTATCACAACGGTAAAAGACAAATATTTAAAAATTTAAAACAATAAAGACAAAAAAAACTTCAGCTATCACACGGTGGGGTATTTAAAACACCAACAATTTAAAACGTTGGGTATTTAAAAACAACAATAAAGACAAAACTTCAGCTAAAATCACAACGGCTATCACACGGGGGTATTTAAAAACAACAACAATAAAGACAAAACTTCAGCTATCACACGGTGGCGTATTTAAAACACCAACAATAAAGACAAAAATCAAATTTAAAAACACCAACAATAAAGACAAAACTTCAGCTATCACACGGTGGATATTTAAAAACAATAAAACAATAAAGTGGTGTATTTAAAAACTTCAACAATATCACAACTGCTATCACAGGGTATTTAAAACAACAACAATAAAGACAAAACTTCAGCTATCACAGGTGGAAGAAAAAAACAACAATAAAGACAAAACTTCAGCTATCACACGGTGGGGTATTTAAAAAACAAAACAATAAAGACAAAACTTCAGCTATCACAGGTGGGTTATTTAAAAACAACAATAAAAGACAAAACTCAGCTATCACACGGTGGGGTATTTAAAAACAACAACAATTTCAAATCAACAACATTTAAAAACAAAAAATAAAGACAAAACTTCAGCTATCACTTCAGCACGGTGGATATTTAAAAACAACAACAATAAAGACAAAACTTCAGCTATCACACGGTGGGGTATTTAAAACAACAACAATAAAGACAAAAACTTCAGCTATCACAGGTGGGGTATTTAAAAACAACAACAATAAAGACAAAACTTCAGCTATCAAAACTTCAGCTATCACACGGTGGGGTATTTAAAAAACAAACCAACAATAAAGACAAAACTTCAGCTATCACAAGGTGGGTATTTAAAAAACAACAACAATAAAAGACAAAACTTCAGCTATCACACGGTGGATATTTAAAAACCAACAATAAAAAACAAAACTTCAGCTATCACACGGTGGCGTATTTAAAAACACCAACAATAAAGACAAAACTTCAGCTATCACACGGTGGGGTATTTTTAAAAACTTTTGCTATCAACATATTTAAAAAACCAACAATAAAACAAAACAGCTATCACACGGTGGGGTATTTAAAAACAACAACAATAAAGACAAAACTTCAGCTATCACAGGTGGGATATTTAAAAACCCCAACAATAAAAACAAACCTATCACAATTTAAAAACCAACAATAAAGAAAACTTCAGCTATCACAGGTGGGGTATTTAAAACACCAACAATAAAGACAAAACTTCAGCTATCACACGGTGGGGTATTAAAAACACCAACAATAAAACACCAACAATAAAGACAAAACTTCAGCTATCACAGGTGGGATATTTAAAAACACACAATAAAGGTCACACGGGGCGTATTTAAAAACAACAACAATAAAGACAAAACTTCAGCTATCACAACAATAAAGGTGCGGGTATTTAAAACACCAACAATAAAAGACAAACTTCAGCTATCACATACGGTGGGGTATTTAAAAAAAAAAACAATAAAGACAAAACTTCAGCTATCACACGGTGGGGTATTTAAAACACCAACAATAAAGACAAACTTAAAAACAGCAACAATAAAGACAAAACTTCACGGTGGGGTATTTAAAAAACAACAATAAAGACAAAACTTCAGCTATCACACGGTGGGGTATTTAAAACACCAACAATAAAGACAAAACTATCACACGGTGGGGTATTTAAAACACCAACAATAAAGACAAAAACTTCATCACAGGGGGGGTATTTAAAACAACAACAATAAAAGACAAAACTTCAGCTATCACACAGGGGTATTTAAAACAACAACAATAAAGACAAAACTTCAGCTATCACACGGTGGGGTATTTAAAAACAACAACAATAAAACAAAACTTCTGCTAAAGACAATAAAACTTCAGCTATCACACGGTGGGTATTTAAAACAACAACAATAAAGACAAAACAGCTATTCGGTGGCGTATTTCACAGGTGGGGTATTTAAAAAACACCAACAATAAAGACAAAACTTCAGCTATCACACGGTGGGATATTTAAAACAACAACAATAAAGACAAAACTTCAGCTATCACAACGGTGGGGTATTTAAAAACAACAACAATAAAGACAAAACTTCTGCTATCACACGGTGGGTATTTAAAACACCAACAATAAAGACAAACTTCAGCACAGGTGGGATATTTAAAACAACAACAATAAAGACAAAACTTCTGCAATAAAGACAAAATCACACACGGTGGGGTATTTAAAAACAACAACAATAAAGACAAAACTTCAGCCATCACAGGTATAAAAACACCAACAATAAAAGACAAAACGGTGGGGTACGAAAAAACAACAACAATAAAAAACAAAACTTCAGCTATCAACGGTGGGGTTTTTAAAAACAAAACAATAAAGACAAAACTTCAGCTATATCACGGTGGGATATTTAAAACAACAACAATAAAGACAAAAACTTCAGCCATCACACGGTGGGGTATTTAAAACAACAACAATAAAGACAAAACTTCAGCTATCACTAGGTGGGTTATTAAAAACAACAACAATAAAGGGTATTTAAAAAAACAACAACAATAAAGACAAAACTTCAGCTATCACAGGTGGATATTTAAAAACAACAACAATAAAAGAAAAAACAACAAAAGACAAGCTATCACACGGTGGGGTAAAAAAAACAACAACAATAAAGAGAAAAACTTCAGCTATCACACGGTGGGGATATTTTAAACAACAGTAAAGACAAAACTCAGCTAAATTTAAAACAACAACAATAAAGACAAAACTTCAGCTATCACACGGTGGGATATTTAAAAAAAAACAAAATAAAGCTAAAACTTCAGGCTATTTAAAACACACAATAAAGACAAACTCAGCTATCACAGGGGGATATTTAAAAAACCAACAAACAAAATATCAACGGTGGGATATTTAAACAACAACAATAAAGACAAAAAATCAGACGGTGGGTATTTAAAAAACACCAACAATAAAGACAAAACTTTTTGCTATCACACGGGGGGTATTTAAAACAACAACAATAAAGACAAAACTTCAGCTATCACACGGTGGGGTATTTAAAAACAACAACAATAAAAGACAAACAAAATATTTTCTTGCTATCACACGGTGGGGTATTTAAAAAACAACAATAAAGACAAAACTTCAGCTATCACAGGTGGGTAAAACAAATTTAAAGACAAAAACACCATTTAAAACACAAACAATAAAGACAAAACTCACACAGCTATCACACGGTGGGGCATTTAAAAACCAACAACAACAATAAAGGTGGCGTATTTAAAAACAAACTTCAAAAGCTATCACAGACAAAACTTGTTATGGGGTATTTAAAAAAACAACAATAAAGACAAAAAGCTAAAGACAAAAATAAAGACAAAACTTCAGCTATCACACGGGTGGGTATTTAAAAACAACAACAATAAAGACAAAACTTCAGCTATCACACGGTGGGGTATTTAAAAAACAACAATAAAGACAAAAACTTCAGCTAACAGGTGGGTATTTAAACACCAACAATAAAGACAAAACTTCTGCTATCACACGGTGGGGTATTTAAAACAACAACAATAAAGACAAAAACTTCAGCTATCACACGGTGGGTATTTAAAAAACACCAACAATAAAGACAAACTTCAGCTATCACACGGTGGGTATTTAAAAACACCAACAATAAAGACAAAACTTCTGCTATATCACACGGTGGGGTATTTAAAACAACAACAATAAAGACAAAACTTCAGCTATCACAGGTGGGGTATTTAAAAACAACAACAATAAAGACAAACTTCAGCTATCACACGGTGGGGTATTTAAAAACAACAACAATAAAGACAAACTTCAGCTATCACACGGTGGGTATTTAAAAACACCAACAATAAAGACAAAACTTCAGCGGTGGGTATTTATCACACGGTGGCATATTTAAACACCAACAATAAAGACAAAAATAACACGGTGGGTATTTAAAAACAACAATAAAGACAAAACAGCTATCACACACGGTGGGGTATTTAAAAACAACAATAAAAAGACAAAACTTCAGCTATCACACGGTGGGGTATTTAAAAAACACCAACAATAAAGACAAAACTTCAGCTATCACACGGTGGGATATTTAAAAACAACAACAATAAAGACAAAACTTCAGCTATCACACGGTGGGGTATTTAAAACACAACAATAAAAGACAAACTTCAGCTATCATGGTGGGATATTTAAAACACAACCTTTAAAGACAAAATATCATCAGGTGGGTATTTTGACAAAAAAACAACAACAATAAAGACAAAACTTCAGCTATCACAGGTGGGGTATTTAAAAACAATAAAGACAAACTTCAGCTATCACACGGTGGATATTTAAAAACAACAATAAAGACAAAAACTTCACGGTGGGGTATTTAAAAAAAATCAACAATAAAGACAAAACAATCAGCTATCACAGGTGGGGTATTTAAAAACACCAATCAATAAAGACAAAATAAAGACAAAACTTCAGCTATCACGGTGGGGGTATTTAAAAACAACAACAATAAAGACAAACTTCTGCTATCACACGGTGGGGTATTTAAAACAACAACAATAAAGACAAAACTTCAGCTATCACACGGTGGGGTATTTAAAAACAACAACAATAAAGACAAAACTTCAGCAATCACACGGTGGGTATTTAAAAACAACAACAATAAAGACAAAACTTCAGCTATCACACGGTGGGGTATTTAAAAACAACCAATAAAGACAAAACTTCAGCTAACAATTTAAAAACAACAATAAAGACAAAACTTCAGCTATCACACGGTGGGTATTTAAAAAACAACAATAAAACAAACTTCTGCTATAAAGGGTGTTAAAAACACCAACAATAAACAAAAACTTCAGTTATTTAAAAACACAACAATAGGCTATCACACGGTGGGGTATTTAAAACCAACAATAAAAGACAAAAAGCTATCACACGGTGGGTATTTAAAAACACCAACAACAAAAGACAAAACTTTCAGCTATCACACGGTGGGATATTTAAAAAACAACAACAATAAAGACAAAACTTCAGCTATCACAGCAGGGGATATTTAAAACAACAACAATAAAGACAAAACTTCAGCTATCACAGGTGGGATATTTAAAAACAACAACAATAAAGACAAAAAAACGGTGAAAATTTAAAAACACCAAAGACAAAACTTCAGCTATCACACGGTAGCTATCACACGGTGGCGTATTTAAAAACACCAACAATAAAGACAAAAACTTCAGCTATCACACGGTGGCGTATTTAAACACCAACAATAAAAAACTTCCTACAATTTAAAAACAACAGCAAAAGACAAAACTTCAGCTATCACACGGTGGGGTATTTAAAAACACCAACAATAAAGACAAAAACTTCAGCTATCACACGGTGGGGTATTTAAAAAACAACAACAATAAAGACAAACTTTGCTATCACAGGTGGGGTAAAAACAACAAAACAAAACTGTGCTATCACACGGGTGGTAAATTTAAAACACCAACAAAAAAGACAAAACTTCAGCTATCACACGGTGGGGTATTTAAAAACAACAACAATAAAGACAAAACTTCTGCTAAACACGGTTGGGGTATTTAAAACACCTACAAAAGACAAAACTTTTGCTACAAACGGTGGGGATTAAAACAACAACAAAAAACAAAACTTCAGCTAACGGTGGGGGTATTTAAAAAAAAGACAAAACAAACAGGTATTTAAAAACCCCAACAATAAAGACAAAACTTCTGCTATCACACGGTGGCGTAAAACATTTAATAAAACAAACCAAACAATAAAGACAAAACTTCAGCATCACAACGGTGGGGTATTTAAAAACACCAACAATAAAGACAAAAAACAGGTGGGATATTTAAAACAACAACAATAAAGACAAAACTTCAGCTATCACAGGTGGGATATTTAAAACAACAACAATAAAAGACAAACTTCAGCTATCACACGGTGGATATTTAAAACCCAACAATAAAGACAAAACTTCAAAATAAGGTGGATATTTAAAACAACAATAAAAAGACAAAACTTCAGCTATCACACGGTGGGTAAAAACAACAACAATAAAGACAAAACTTCAATCACAGGTGGGTATTTAAAAACACCAACAATAAAAGACAAAAACTTCAGCTATACACGGTGGGGTATTTAAAAACACCAACAATAAAAGACAAAACTTTGCTATTCAGGTGGGCTATTTCAACAATAAAGACAAAACTTCAGCTATCACAGGGGTATTTAAAAAACACAAACTTCTGCTATCAACAACCAAAAGACAAAACTTCAGCTATCACACGGTGGGGTATTTAAAAAACAACAACAATAAAGACAAAACTTCAGCTATCACACGGTGGGATAAAAAACAAAAAATCAACGGTAAAGACAATAAAGAAAACTTCAGCTATCACACGGTGGGGTATTAAAAACAACAACAATAAAGACAAAACTATCACACGGGGTATTTAAAACACCAACAAAGACAAAACTTCAGCTATCACACGGTGGGGGTATTTAAAACACCCAATAAAACAATAAAGACAAAATCACACAGCATCAACATAAAGATAAACTTCAGCTATCACACGGGGTATATTAAAAAACAGCTATCACAACAATTTAAAGACAAAAAGCTATCACAGGTGGGATATTTTAAAACAACAACAATAAAGACAAAACTTCAGCTATCACAGGTGGGGGATATTTAAAAAACCAACAAAAAACAAAAATCTGCTATCACAATTTAAAACAACAACAATAAAGACAAAACTTCAGCTATCACAGGAGGGGTATTTAAAACACCAACAATAAAGACAAAACTTTCAGCTATCACACGGTGGGGTATTTAAAACAACAACAATAAAGACAAAAACTTCAGCTATCACGGTGGGTATTTAAAAACAACAACAATAAAGACAAAACTTCAGCTATCACACGGTGGGGTATTTAAAACACCAACAATAAAGACAAAACTTCATATCACACGGTGGGTACGAAAAAACAACAACAATAAAGACAAAACTTCAGCTATCACACGGTGGGGATTTAAAAAACAACAACAATAAAGACAAAAGCTATCAGATATTTTATCACAAAACCTGCTATGGGGTATTTAAAAAAACACCAACAATAAAAGACAAAACTTCAGCTATCACACGGTGGGGTATTTTAAAACACCAACAACAATAAAGACAAACTTCAGCTATCACACGGGGATATTTAAAAAACAACAATAAAGACAAAACTTCTGTTATCACACGGTGGGGTATTCCCAAAAACAACAACAATAAAGACAAAACTTCAGCTATCACACGGATGGGCTATTTAAAAACACAACAACAATAAAGACAAAACTTCAGCTAAAAGACAAATCACACGGTGGGATATTTAAAAACAACAACAATAAAGACAAAACTTCTGCTATCACACGGTGGGGTATTTAAAACAAAAAACAACAAAGACAAAACTTCAGCCATCACACGGTGGGATATTTAAAAACAACAACAATAAAGACAAAACTTCAAAGCTATCACACGGTGGGTATTTAAAAAACAACAACAAAACTTCAAAAGACAAAACTTCAATGCATAAACTAGCTATCACGGTGGGATATTTAAAAACAACAACAATAAAGACAAAAACGTATTTCAGCTTATCTATCACGGTGGGTATAAAAAAGCAAACAACAAAGACAAAACTTCAGCTATCACACGGTGGGGTAAAGACAAATTAAAAACAACACCAACAATAAAGACAAAACTTCAGCTATCACACGGTGGGGTATTTAAAAACACCAACAATAAAGACAAAACTTCAGGTATCACCACGACAAAACTTCTGCTATCACACGGTGGTATTTAAAAACCCAACAATAAAGACAAAACTTCAGCTATCACACGGTGGGGTATTTAAAAACAACAACAATAAAGACAAAACTTCAGCTATCACACGGTAAGGGTAAAAAAAACAGCTATCAACGGTGGGGTATTTAAAACCCTAAAGAAAAAACTTCTGCTATCACACGGTGGGGTATTTAAAAACACCAACAATAAAGACAAAACTTCTGCTATCACACGGTGGGGGTATTTAAAAAACAACAAAGACAAAAATATCACAGTATTTAAAAAGCCCAACAATAAAGACAAAACTTCTGCTATCACACGGTGGTGTATTTAAAAACACCAACAATAAAGACAAAACTTCAGCTATCACACGGTGGGGTATTTAAAAACCAACAATAAAGACAAAACTTGGTTATCACACGGTGGGGTATTTAAAAACAACAACAATAAAGACAAAACTTCTGCTATCACACGGTAAGTATTTAAAAAACACCAACAATAAAGACAAAACTTCAGCTATTTAAAAACACCAACAATAAAGACAAAACTTCTGCTATCACACGGTGGGATATTTAAAAACAACAACAATAAAGACAAAACAATTCAGCTATCACGGGGATATTAAAACAACAATAAAGACAAAAACTTCAGCTATCACAGGTGATATTTAAAAACACCAACAATAAAGACAAAACTTCCAGCTATCACAGGTGGGGTATTTAAAACACCAACAATAAAGACAAAAACTTCTGCTATCACAGGTGGTTATTTAAAAACAACAACAATAAAGACAAAACTTGGCTATCACAGGTGGGTTATTTAAAACAACAACAATAAAGACAAAACTTCAGCTATCACAGGTGGGTATTTAAAAACAACAAATAATAAAGACAAAACTTTTGCTATCATCACACGGTGGGATATTTAAAAAAACAACAATAAAGACAAAAAATATCACACGGTGGGGGATTTAAAAACAACAACAAAAGAAAACCAGCTATTAAAACAACAACAATAAAGACAAGGTGGGGTATTTAAAAACAACAACAATAAAGACAAAACTTCAGCTATCACAGGTGGGGGATATTTAAAAACACCAACAATAAAAGACAAAAACTTCAGCTATCACACGGTGGGTATTTATTTAAAAACAACAACAATAAAGACAAAATCAGCTGTCAGGTATTCAAAAACACCAACAATAAGGTGGGTTATTTAAAAACAACAACAATAAAAGACAAAAACTTCAGCTATCACAGGTGGGATATTTAAAACAACAACAATAAAACAAAACTTCTGCTATCACACGGTGGGGTATTTAAACACCAACAATAAAGACAAAACTTCACTATCACAATTAAAAACAACAACAATAAAAGACAAAACTTCAGCTATCACAGGTGGGGATATTTAAAAACAACAACAATAAATAAAGACAAAAACTTCTGCTATCACACGGTGGGGTATTTAAAACCCCAACAATAAAGACAAAAACTTCAGCTATCACGGTGGGGTATTTAAAACAACAACAATAAAGACAAAAAGCTATCACACGGTGAAATTATTTAAAAAACAACAACAAGACAAAACTTCAGCTATCAACGATTGGGGTAATTAAAACCAACAATAAAGACAAAATTTTGTTATCACACGGTGGGGTTTATTTAAGACAAAAAACACCAACAATAAAGACAAACTTCAGTTATCACAGGTGGGATATTTAAAACAACAACAATAAAGACAAAACTTCAGCTATCACACAGGGTGGGTATTTAAAAACAACAACAATAAAGACAAAACTTCAGGATATTTAAAACACAACGGACAAAACTTTTGCTATCACATATTTAAAAAAACAACAATAAAAGACAAAACTTCAGCTATCACAGGTGGGTTATTAAAAACAACAACAATAAAGACAAACTTCCCAGCTATCACAGGTGGGGTATTTAAAAAACAACAATAAAGATAAAACTTCAGCTATCACACGGTAATTTAAAAACAACAACAATAAAGACAAACTCAACCATCACAGGAGTGGATATTTAAAACAACAAACAATAAAGACAAACTTTTGCTATCACACGGTGGGGGTATTTAAAAAACAACAACAATAAAGACAAAAACTTCAGCTATCACAGGTGGGGGTTTTTAAAACAATAAACAATAAAAGACAAAACTTCAGCTATCACAAGGTGGGGATATTTAAAAAACAACAAACAATAAAGACAAAACTTCAGCTATCACACGGTGTATTTTAAAACAACAAACAATAAAGAAAACTTCAGCTATCACACGGTGGGGTATTTAAAACACCAACAATAAACAACAATCAATAAAAGACAAAACTTCAGCTATCACACGGTGGGGTATTTAAAACACCAACAATAAAGACAAAACCTGCTATCACACGGTGGGTATTTAAAAACACCAACAATAAAGACAAAACTTCAGCTATCACACGGGTGGGGTATTTAAAAAACAACAACAATAAAGACAAAAACTCAGCTATCACAGGTGGGGATATTTAAAAAACAACAATAAAGACAAAACTTCAGCATTCACACGGGACATTTAAAACACCTACAATCAAACTTTTGCTATCACAATGGGATTTAAAACAACAATAAAGACAAAACTCAGCCATCACAACTGTGGGGGATATTTAAACAACAAAAATAAAGACAAAAACTTTTGCTAGGTGGATATTTAAAACAATAAATAATAAAAGACAAAAACTTCTGCTATCACACGGTGGGTATTAAAAAACAACAAATAATAAAGACAAAACTTCAGCTATCACAGGTGGGATATTTAAAACAACAACAATAAAAACAAAAAACTTCAACTATTCAAAACAACAACAATAAAAGACAAAACTCAGCTATCACAGGTATTTAAAAAAACAAACAATAAAGACAAACTTCAGCTATCACAGGGATATTTAAAACAACAACAATAAAGACAAACTCAGCTATCACACGGTGGGGGCATTTAAAACAACAAATAACAAAAGACAAAACTTCAGCTATCATAGGTGGGGTATTTAAAACAACAACAATAAAGACAAAACTTCAGCTATCACAGGAGGGATATAAAAAACAACAAACAATAAAGACAAAAACTTCAGCTATCACAAGGTGGGTATTTAAAACAAAACAATAAAAGACAAACTTAAAAGACAAAATTTTCAGCTTATAAACACGGTGGGGATTTAAAAAAAAACAACACAAAAAGACAAAACTTCAGCTATCACACGGTGGTGTATTTAAAAACACCAACAATAAAGACAAAAACTTCAAAACGGTAATTTAAAACACCAACAATAAAGACAATACTTCACATCACACGGTGGGGTATTTAAAAACACCAACAATAAAGACAAAACTTCAGCTATCACACGGTGGGGTATTTAAAAAACAATGCCAACAATAAAGACAAAACTTCAGCTATCACACGTTGGGGTATTTAAACACCAACAATTTAAAACTTCAGCTATCACACGGTGGGGTATTTAAAAGCACCCAAATAAAAAAGACAAAACTTTGCTATCACACGGTGGGGTATTTAAAAACAACAAATAATAAAGACAAAACTTCAGCTATCGAACACGGTGGGGTATTTAAAAAACCCCAAATAATAAAAGAGGATAAAACTTGCCATCACACAGGTGGGACATTAAAAACACCAAACAATAAAAGACAAAACTCAGCTATCACACGGTGGGATATTTAAAAACAACAAAATAAAGACAAACTTGCTATCACACGGGGGGTATTTAAAAACAACAACAATAAAGACAAAACTTCTGCTTATCACACGGTGGTATTTAAACACTAAATAATAAAGACAAAACTCAGCTATCACATTGGGGATATTTAAAACAACAACAATAAAGACTAAATTTCAGCTATCACATCAGGTGGAAAAAACAACAATAAAGACAAAACTTCAGCTATCACAGGTGGATATTTAAAAACAACAACAATAAAAGACAAAAACTTCATATCACAGGGTGGGATATTTAAAAAACACCAATAACAAAGACAAAAACTCTAGCTATCACAGGTGGGGTATTTAAAACAACAACAATAAAGACAAAACTTCAGCTATCACACGGTGGGTATTTAAAACACCAAACAATAAAGACAAAACTCAGCTATCACACGGTGGGATATTTAAAAACAACAATAACAAAGACAAAACTTGAAGCCAGCTATCGGTGGGGCATTTAAAAACAACAACAACAAAGTCAAAACTTCAGCTATCACAGGTGTATTTAAAAAACAATCAACAATAAAGACAAAACTTCAGCTATCACACGGTAGGGCATTTAAAACAACAATAATAAAGACAAAACTTCAGCTATCATAAGGTGGGGTATTTAAAAAACAAAACAATAAAAGACAAAAAACTTCAGCTCAACAATCAAACAGGGTGGGGTGTATTTAAAAAACAACTTTAAAGACAAAAACTTCATATCAGACTGTTATTTAAAACACAAATAACAAAGACAAAACTTCAGCTATCATTGCAGGATACGAAAAACAACAACAATAAAGACAAAACTTCAGCTATCATAACGGTGGGGTATTTAAAAAACACCAACAATAAAGACAAAACTTCAGCCATCATAGGGATATTTAAAAACACCAACAATAAAGACAAAACTTCAGCTATCACACGGTGGGGTATTTAAAAAAACAAATAATAAAGACACAAACTTCTAGCTATCACATGGGTTATTTAAAAACAACAACAAAGAAAAACTTCAAAAACTTCAGCAGGGTACATTGAAGGTCACAGGTGGGTATTTAAAAACACCAACAACAGTAAAGGACAAACTTCCTGGCTATCACAGGTGGGATATTTAAACAACAACAATAAAGACAAAATCAGTTATCACACTGTGGGGCATTAAAAAACACCAACAACAAAGACAAAACTCAGCTATCATAGGTGGGATATTTAAAACAAACAACAAAAAAGACAAACTTCAGCTATCACACGGTGGGGATATTTTTAAAAACAACAACAATAAAAGACAAAACTTCAGCTATCACAGGTGGGGTATTTAAAAACAAACAATAAAAGACAAAACTTCAGCTATCACACGGTGGGGATTTAAAACAACAACAATAAAGACAAACTTCAGCTATCACACGGAGGGATATTTAAAACAACAACAATAAAAAGACAAAAGACGGTGGGGTATTTAAAAAACCCAACAATAAAGACAAAACTATCACACGGTGGGGTATTTAAAAACAACAACAATAAAAAGACAAAAACTTCAGCTATCACACGGTGGGGTATTTAAAAAAAACAACAAAGCGAAAAAAGCTATCACACGGTATTTAAAACAACAACAAAGACAAAACTCGCTATCACACGGTGGGGTATTTAAAAAACAAACAATAAAGACAAAACTCAGCTATTACATCGGTGGGGTATTTAAAAACCAAATAAACAATAAAGACAAAAACTCATCTATTAAGGGTGGTGTATTTAAAAACACCAACAATAAAGACAAAACTTCTGGGCTATCACACGGTGGGGGTATTTAAAAACACCAACAATAAAGACAAAACTTCAGCTATCACAATGGTGGCGTATTTAAAAACACCAACAATAAAGACAAAAACTTGGTTATCACACGGTGGGTATTTAAAAAAACAACAACAACAAAGACAAAAACTTCAGCTATCACACGGTGGGTATTTAAAAACACCAACAATAAAAGACAAAACTTTTTGCTATCATACGGTGGGATATTTAAAACAACAACAATAAAGACAAAACTCAGCTATCACAGGGTGGGATATTTAAAAAACAACAACAATAAAAAGACAAAATTCAGCTATCACAGGGGGTATTTAAAAAACAACAACAATAAAGACAAAACTTCAGCTATCACAGGTGGGTATTTAAAAAAAACAAATAAATAATAAAGAATAGGTATTAAAACAACAACAACAAAGACAAAACTCAGCTATCACAGGTGGGTTATTTAAAAACAAATAAACAATAAAAGACAAAACTTCAGCTATCACTGGATATTTATTTAAAATACCAAAATAAAGACAAAACTTCAAAGCTATCACATGGTGGGGTATTTAAAAACACCAACAATAAAGACAAAACTTTCCGCCATCACACGGTGGGGGTATTAAAAACAACAACAATAAAAGACAAAACTCAGCTATCACAGGTGGATATTTAAAACAAATAACAACAAAGACAAAACTTTAGCTATCATAAGGTGGGATATTTAAAAACAACAATAAAGACAAAACTTCAGCTATCACACGGTGGGGTATTTAAAAAACAACAACAATAAAAGACAAAAACTTGAAGCTATCACAGGTGGTATTTAAAAACCAACAATAAAGACAAAAACTTTTACTACATTACTAACGGTGGGATATTTAAAAACCCAACAATAAAGACAAACTTCTGCTATCAGGACGGTGGGGGTATTTAAAACACCAACAATAAAGACAAAACTTCTACATCATATAGGTATTAAAAACAACAACAATAAAAGACAAAACTTCTCAGCTATCACACGGTGGGGCAAAAATTTAAAAAAACAAACAATAAAGACAAAACTTCAGCTATCACACGGTGGGGTATTTAAAACAAAAACAAATAAAGACAAAAATAAAGACAAAACAGGTGGGATATTTAAAAAACAACAACAATAAAGACAAAAACCTCAGCTATCACAGGTGGATATTTAAAACACCAACAATAAAAGACAAAACTTCAAGCATCACACGGTGGGTATTTAAAAAACAACAACAATAAAGACAAAACTTCCAGCTATCACACGGTGGGTGATTTAAAAACACTGTTACCAAGACAAAAACTTGCTATCATACGGTGGATATTTAAAAACAACAAATTACCGAAGACAAAACTTCAGCTATCACACGGTGGGTTTTTAAGCAACAACAATAAAAGACAAAACTCTCACATCACAGGTGGATATTTAAAAAACACCAACAATAAAAAGAGCAAAACTTGCCATCAAGGATGGGTGAGGTATTGAAAAGAACAATAATAAAGACAAACTTCTGCTATCACACGGTGGGATATTAAAACACCAACAATAAAGACAAAACTTCAGCTATCACAGGTGGGATATTTAAAAACACCAACAATAAAGACAAAACTTCAGCTATCACACGGTGGGGTACCTTTAAAAAGCCAACAAAAGACAAAACTTCAGCTATCACACGGTGGCGTATTTAAAAACACCTACAATAAAGACAAAACTTCAGCTATCACACGGTGGGGTATTTAAAAACACCAACAATAAAGACAAAACTTCTGCTATCACACGGTGGGGTATTTAAAAACACCAACAATAAAGACAAAACTTCTGCTATCACACGGTGGGGTATTTAAAAACACCAACAATAAAGACAAAACTTCAGCTATCACACGGTGGGGTATTTAAAAACACCTACAATAAAGACAAAACTTCAGCTATCACACGGTGGCGTATTTAAAAACACCAACAATAAACAAAACAAAACTTCAGCTATCACACGGTGGGGTATTTAAAAACACCAACAATAAAGACAAAACTTCAGCTATCACACGGTGGCGTATTAAAAACACCAACAATTTAAAAACACCAACATTTAAAGACAAAACTTCAGCTATCACAGGTGGGGTATTTAAAAAACACCAACAATAAAGACAAAACTTCAGCTATCACAGGTGGGGTATTTAAAAACACCAACAATAAAGACAAAACTTCAGCTATCACACGGTGGGGTATTTAAAACACCAACAATAAAGACAAAACTTCAGCTATCACACGGTGGGTATTTAAAAACACCAACAATAAAGACAAAACTTCAGCTATCACACGGTGGGGTATTTAAAAAACAACAACAATAAAGACAAAACTTCAGCTATCACACGGTGGGGTATAAAGACAAAAACAACAAAAATAAAGACAAAACTTCAGCTATCACACGGTGGGTATTTAAAAACACCAACAATAAGACAAAACTTCTGCTATCACACGGTGGGGTATTTAAAAACAACAACAATAAAGACAAAACTCAGCTATCAACGGTGGGGTATTTAAAAACAACAACAATAAAGACAAAATAGCTATCACACGGTGGGGTATTTAAAAACACCAACAATAAAGACAAAACTTCAGCTATCACACGGTGGGGTATTTAAAAACACCAACAATAAAGACAAAACTTCAGCTATCACACGGTGGGGTATTTAAAACCCCTACAATAAAGACAAAACTTCTGCTATCACACGGTGGGGTATTTAAAAACACCAACAATAAAGACAAAACTTCTGCTATCACACGGTGGGGTATTTAAAAACACCAACAATAAAGACAAAACTTCAGCTATCACACGGTGGGGTATTTAAAAACACCAACAATAAAGACAAAACTTCTGCTATCACACGGTGGGGTATTTAAAAACACCAACAATAAAGACAAAACTTCAGCTATCACACGGTGGGGTATTTAAAAGCAACAACAATAAAGACAAAACTTCTGCTATCACACGGTGGTGTATTTAAAAACACCAACAATAAAGACAAAACTTCTGCTATCACACGGTGGGGTATTTAAAAACACCAACAATAAAAATCACACATTTAAAACAATAAAAAGACAAAACTCAGCTATCACACGGTGGGGTATTTAAAAACAACAACAATAAAGACAAAACTTCAGCTATCACACGGTGGGTATTTAAAAACACCAACAATAAAGACAAAACTTTTGCTATCACACGGTGGGTATTTAAAAACACCAACAATAAAGACAAAACTTCAGCTATCACACGGTGGGGTATTTAAAAACACCAACAATAAAGACAAAACTTCAGCTATCACAGGTGGGATATTTAAAAACACCAACAATAAAGACAAAACTTCTGCTATCACACGGTGGGGTATTTAAAAACAACAACAATAAAGACAAAACTTCAGCTATCACACGGTGGGTATTTAAAAACACCAACAATAAAGACAAAACTTTTGCTATCACTTTCTGGTGGGTATTTAAAACACCAACAATAAAGACAAAACTTCAGCTATCACAGGTGGGTTATTTAAAAACAACAACAATAAAGACAAAACTTCAGCTATCACATGGTGGGATATTTAAAAACACCAACCTTTAAAGACAAAACTTCTGCTATCACACTGTGGGGTATTTAAAAACACCAACAATAAAGACAAAACTTCAGCTATCACACGGTGGGGTATTTAAAAACAACAACAATAAAGACAAAACCTAACACGGTGGTGTATTTAAAAACAACAACAATAAAGACAAAACTTTGCTATCACACGGTGGGGTATTTAAAAACACCAACAATAAAGACAAAACTTCAGCTATCACACGGTGGGGGTATTTAAAAACACCAACAATAAAAGACAAAACTTCTGCTATCACACGGTGGGATATTTAAAAACAACAACAATAAAAGACAAAACTTTCAGCTATCACACGGTGGGGTATTTAAAAACCCAACAATAAAGACAAAACTTCTGCTATCACACGGTGGGGTATTTAAAACACCAACAATTATGTGTCAAGGACTTCAAAAAATCATCATCAACAACAGTATAGACAATCAGTGAATCTTATCTTATATGTGTCAAGGACTTCAAAAAATCTTCATCAACAACAGTATAGACAATCAGTGAATCTTATCTTATATGTGTCAAGGACTTCAAAAAATATTCAACAACAATAAAAGACAATCAGTAAATCTTATATGTGTCAAGGACTTCAAAAATCATCATCAACAACAGTATAGGCAATCAGTGAATCTTATCTTATATGTGTCAAGGACTTCAAACAAATCTTCAACAACAACAGTCAAAAAAGACAACACAGTGAATCTTATCTTATATGTGTCAAGGACTTCAAACAAATCTTCAACAACAACAGTATAGGCAATCAGTGAATCTTTATCTTTATATGTGTCAAGGACTTCAAACAAATATTCAACAACAATAAAGACAGTCAGTAAATCTTATATGTGTCAAGGACTTCAAAAAATCATCATCAACAACAGTATAACAACAATCAGTGAATCTTATCTTATATGTGTCAGGACTTCAAACAAATCTTCAACAACAACAGTATAGGACAATCAGTGAATCTTATCTTATATGTGTCAAGGACTTCAAAAAAAAATATTCAACAACAATAAAACAGTCAGTGAATCTTATCTTATATGTGTCAAGGACTTCAAAAAATCATCATCAACAACAGTATAGGCAATCAGTGAATCTTATCTTATATGTGTCAAGGACTTCAAAAAAATCATCAACAACAGTATAGACAATCAGTGAATCTTATCTTATATGTGTCAAGGACTTCAAACAAATCTTCAACAACAACAAATAGACAATCAGTGAATCTTATCTTATATGTGTCAAGGACTTCAAAAAATCATCATCAACAACAATAAAGACAATCAGTGAATCTTATCTTATATGTGTCAAGGACTTCAAAAAATCATCATCAACAACAGTATAGACAATCAGTGAATCTTATCTTATATGTGTCAAGGACTTCAAAAACAAATCTTCAACAACAAGGCAATCAGTGAATCTTATCTTATATGTGTCAAGGACTTCAAACAAATATTCAACAACAACAAAGACAGTCAGTGAATCTTATATGTGTCAAGGACTTCAAAAAAAATCATCATCAACAACAGTATAGGCAATCAGTGAATCTTATCTTATATGTGTCAAGGACTTCAAAAAATCTTCAACAACAACAGTATAGGCAATCAGTGAATCTTATCTTATAGGTGTCAAGGACTTCAAACAAATATTCAACAACAATAAAGACAGTCAGTAAATCTTATATGTGTCAAGGACTTCAAAAAAATCATCATCAACAACAGTATAGGCAATCAGTGAATCTTATCTTATATGTGTCAAGGACTTCAAACAAATCTTCAACAACAACAGTATAGGCAATCAGTGAATCTTATCTTATATGTGTCAAGGACTTCAAACAAATATTCAACAACAATAAAGACAGTCAGTAAATCTTATATGTGTCAAGGACTTCAAAAAATCATCATCAACAACAGTATAGGCAATCAGTGAATCTTATCTTATATGTGTCAAGGACTTCAAACAAATCTTCAACAACAACAGTATAGGCAATCAGTGAATCTTATCTTATATGTGTCAAGGACTTCAAACAAATATTCAACAACAATAAAGACAGTCAGTAAATCTTATATGTGTCAAGGACTTCAAAAAAATCATCATCAACAACAGTATAGGCAATCAGTGAATCTTATCTTATATGTGTCAAGGACTTCAAACAAATCTTCAACAACAACAAAGACAGTGAATCTTATCTTATATGTGTCAAGGACTTCAAACAAATCTTCAACAACAACAAAGACAGTCAGTGAATCTTATATGTGTCAAGGACTTCAAAAAAATCATCATCAACAACAGTATAGACAATCAGTGAATCTTATCTTATATGTGTCAAGGACTTCAAACAAATCTTCAACAACAACAGTATAGGCAATCAGTGAATCTTATCTTATAGGTGTCAAGGACTTCAAACAAATATTCAACAACAATAAAGACAGTCAGTAAATCTTATATGTGTCAAGGACTTCAAAAAAATCATCATCAACAACAGTATAGACAATCAGTGAATCTTATCTTATATGTGTCAAGGACTTCAAACAAATCTTCATCAACAACTTAGTATAGGCAAACAAATCAGTGAATCTTATCTTATATGTGTCAAGGACTTCAAACAAATCTTCATCAACAACAGTATAGGCAATCAGTGAATCTTATCTTATATGTGTCAAGGACTTCAAACAAATCTTCAACAACAACAGTATAGGCAATCAGTGAATCTTATTATATGTGTCAAGGACTTCAAACAAATCTTCAACAACAACAAAGGCAATCAGCAATCTTATAGTGAACTTCAAAAAATCTTCATCAACATCTTATATGTGTCAAGGACTTCAAAAAAATCTTCATCAACAACAGTATAGGCAATCAGACTTCAAACAAATCTTATCTTATATGTGTCAAGGACTTCAAACAAATCTTCAACAACAACAGTATAGGCAATCAGTGAATCTTATCTTATATGTGTCAAGGACTTCAAACAAATCTTCAACAACAACAAAGACAGTGAATCTTATCTTATATGTGTCAAGGACTTCAAACAAATATTCAACAACAATAAAGACAGTCAGTAAATCTTAGACAATCAAGGACTTAAAAAAATCATCATCAACAACAGTATAGGCAATCAGTGAATATGTGTCAAGGACTTCAAACAAATCTTCAACAACAACAGTATAGGCAATCAGTGAATCTTATCTTATAGGTGTCAAGGACTTCAAACAAATATTCAACAACAATAAAGACAGTCAGTAAATCTTATATGTGTCAAGGACTTCAAAAAATCATCATCAACAACAGTATAGACAATCAGTGAATCTTATCTTATATGTGTCAAGGACTTCAAACAAATCTTCAATAACAAACAACAGGCAATCAGTGAATCTTATCTTATATGTGTCAAGGACTTCAAACAAATATTCAAGGACAAACAAATCTTCAACAACAACAGTCAGCAATCAAATCTTATCTTATATGTGTCAAGGACTTCAAAAAAATATTCAACAACAATAAAGACAGTGAATAAATCTTATATGTGTCAAGGACTTCAAAAAAATCATCATCAACAACAGTATAGGACAATCAGTGAATCTTATCTTATATGTATCAAGGACTTCAAACAAATCTTCAACAACAACAGTATAGGCAATCAGTGAATCTTATCTTATATGTGTCAAGGACTTCAAACAAAATTCTTCAACAATAAAACAGTCATAAATCTTACAGTGAATCTTATCAAAATATCATGTCAACAACAGTATCAAACAAATCTATTCAACAACAATTCAACAAAAGACAGTGAAGTAAATCTTATATGTGTCAAGGACTTCAAAAAAATCATCAACAACAATAGGCAATCAGTGAATCTTATCTTATATGTGTCAAGGACTTCAAACAAATCTTCTTATAGTGTATGTGTCAAGGACTTCAAACAAAAATCAAACAACAACAAGGACTTCAAAAAATCATCATCAACAACAGTATAGACAATCAGTGAATCTTATCTTATATGTGTCAAGGACTTCAAACAAATCTTCAACAACAACAGTATAGGCAATCAGTGAATCTTATCTTATAGGTGTCAAGGACTTCAAACAAATATTCAACAACAATAAAGACAGTCAGTAAATCTTATATGTGTCAAGGACTTCAAAAAATCATCATCAACAACAGTATAGGCAATCAGTGAATCTTATCTTATATGTGTCAAGGACTTCAAACAAATCTTCAACAACAACAAAGACAGTGAACAACAACAAAAGACAAATAGTGAATCTTATATGTGTCAAGGACTTCAAAAAATCATCATCAACAACAGTATAGGCAACAGTGAATCTTATCTTATATGTGTCAAGGACTCAAACCTTTTCTTCAACAACAACAATAAAGTAGCTGCAAATCTTATATGTCAAGGATCAAAATCAATATCAAATAACATAGGCAATCAGTGAATCTTATCTTTATATGTGTCATGACTTCAAACAAATCTTCAACAACAGCATAGGCAATCAGTGAATTTATCTTATAGGTGTCAAGGATCAAACAAATATTCAACAACAATAAAGACAGTCAGCAATCTATATGTGTCAAGACTTCAAAAAAATCAATATCAGCTATCACACGATTGGGTATTTAAAACACCAACAATAAAGACAAAACTTCAATAACAGGTGGGATACAACAATAAAAAGACTGTGTGGTAAAACAATAAAGACAAAACTTCAGCTATCACACGGTGGATATTTAAAAACAACAACAATAAAGACAAAACTTCAGCTATCACACGGTGGGATATTTAAAACAACAACAATAAAGACAAAACTTCAGCTATCACACGGTGGGGTATTTAAAACAACAACAATAAAGACAAAACTTCAGCTATCACACAGGTGGGATATTTAAAAACAACAACAATAAAGACAAAACTTCAGCTATCACATCGGTGGGATATTTAAAAACAAAACAATAAAGACAAAACTTCAGCTATCACAGGTGGGGTATTTAAAAACAACAACAATAAAAAGACAAAACTTCAGCTATCACACGGTGGGGGTATTTAAAACAACAACAATAAAGACAAAACTTCAGCTATCACACGGTGGGTATTTAAAACAACAACAATAAAGACAAATTTAAAAACAACAACAATAAAGACAAAACTTCTGCTATCACACGGTGGGGTATTTAAAACAACAACAATAAAGATTTAAAAAACTTCAGCTATCACACGGTGGGTATTTAAAAACAAATAAACAATAAAGACAAAAACTGCTATCACACGGTGGGGTATTTAAAACACCAACAATAAAGACAAACTTGCTATCACACGGTGGGGTATTTAAAAAACAACAACAATAAAAACAAAAAGCTATCACACGGTGGTGTATTTAAAAACAACAACAATAAAAGACAAAACTTCCAGCTATCACACGGTGGGGGGCATTTAAAACCCCCTACAATAAAGAACATGCTATCACACGGTGGGGTATTTAAAACACCAACAATAAAAATCACGGTGGGGGTATTTAAAAACAACAACAATAAAGACAAAACTTCCAGCTATCACACGGGGGGTATTTAAAAAGACAAAATAAAAGGTATTTAAAAACAAAACTTCTGCTATCACAAAGACAAAACACCAACAATAAAGACAAAACTTCAGCTATCACACGGTATTTAAAAACAACAACAATAAAGACAAAACTTCAGCTATCACAGGTGGTGTATTTAAAACACCAACAATAAAGACAAAACTTCTGCTATCACACGGTGGGTATTTAAAAACACCAAAATAAAGACAAAAACTATCACGGTGGGTATCAACTGGGTGGGATATTTAAAAAAAACAACAATAAAGAAAAATAAAGACACGGTGGGTTTCTAAAAAAAAACAATAAAGACAATCTTCCAGCTATCACACGGTGGGTATTTAAAACCAAACAATAAAGACAAACCATTTAAAAAAACAATAAAGACCTATCAGCTATCACACGGTGGGATATTTAAAACACCAAACAAAAAGCTATCAATTTAAAACACCAACACAAAGACAAACTTCAGCTACACGGTGAGGTATTTAAAACAACAACAATAAAGACAAAACTTCAGCTATCGGTGGGATATTTAAAAAACAACAAATAAAAAGACAAAACTTTACTATCATACGGTGGGATATTTAAAAACAACAACAAAGACAAAACTTCCAGCTATCACACGGTGGGTATTTAAAACAACAACAATAAAGACAAAAACTTTATCACAAAAAAAAACAACAACAATAAAGACAAAACTTCAGCTATCACACGGTGGGGTATTTAAAAACACCAACAATAAAGACAAACTTCAGCTATCACACGGTGGGGGTATTTAAAAAAAACAACAATAAAGACAAAACTTCTACTGCATCTTTAAGGTGGGGTATTTAAAAACAACAAAAACAAAAAGACAAATTTGCACCAACAATAAAGACAAACTTCAGCTATCACAGGAGGCGTATTTAAAAAACACCAACAATAAAGACAAAACTATCACACGTTGGGGGTATTTAAAAACACTCACAATCAAAACTTTTGCTATCATACGGTGGGTATTTAAAAACAACAACAATAAAGCTATCAAAACTGGGGTATTTAAACAACAACAATAAAGACAAAACTTCAGCTATCACAGGTGGGTATTTAAAAACAACAAACAATAAAGACAAAACTATCACACGGTGGGGTATTTAAAACAACAACAACAAAGACAAAAACTTCAGCCATCACAGGGTGGGTTATTTAAAACAACAACAATAAAACAACAACAATTTAAAAGACAAAACAAAACTCAGCTATCACAGGTGGGTACGAAAAACAAAACAACAATAAAGACAAAGGTGGGATACATTTAAAAACAACAACAATAAAGACAAAACTTCAGCTATCACACGGTGGGTATTTAAAAAACAAAATAATAAAAAGACAAAAAGGCCATCATAGGTGGGGTATTTATTAAAGACAAATTCAGCTATCACACGGTGGGGTATTTAAAAAAACAAATAATAAAGACAAAACTTGCTATCACAAGGTGGGGTATTTAAAACAACAAATAGTAAAGACAAAACTTCAGCTATCACACGGTGGGGAAAAAAACAACAAATACAAGACAAACTGGCTATCACACGGTGGTGTATTTAAAACAAACAATAAAAGACACAAAAACTTCAGCTATCACACGGTGGGGTATTTAAAAACACCAACAATAAAGACAAACTTTGCTATCACACACGGTGGGGTATTTAAAACACCAACAATAAAGACAAAAACTTCTGCCATCACACGGTGGGGTATTTAAAAAACAATTTAAAAATTTAAAATTTCACAATAAAGACAAAACTTCTAATATCACAGGTGGGGTATTTAAAAACACCAATAAAGACAAAACTTCAGCTATCACAACGGTGGGGTATTTAAAACAACAAACAATAAAGACAAAAACTCAGCTATCACAGGTGGTGTATTTAAAACACCAACAATAAAGACAAAACTTCTGCTATCACACGGTGGGGTATTTAAAAACACCAACAATAAAGACAAAACTTCAGCTATCACAGGTGGGATATTTAAAAACCAACAATAAAGACAAACTCAGCTATCACACGGTGGGCATTTAAAAACAACAACAATAAAAGACAAACTTCAGCTACTACAGGTGGGTATTTACAAAAACACCAACAATAAAGAGAAAAACTTCTTTGCTATCATAGGTGGGATATTTAAAAACAAAATAATAAAGACAAAACTTCAGCTATCACACGGTAAGTATTTAAAAAACAAACAAATAACAAAAGACAAAACTTCAGCCACAGGCGGGATATTTAAAAAACACCAACAATAAAGACAAAACTTCTGCTATCACACACGGTGGGGTATTTAAAACAACAAACAATAAAGACAAAACTTCAGCCATCACACGGTGGGTATTTAAAAACAACAACACAAAGATAAAACTTAGCTATCATACGGTGGGATATTTAAAACAAGTAAACAATAAAGACAAAACTTCAGCTATCACACGGTGGGGTTTTAAAAAAATTCAAGAATAAAGACAAAACTTCAGCTATCACAGGTGGGATATTTAAAAAACCCCAATAATAAAGACAATACATACCTGCTATCACACGGTGAGGTACGAAAAAACCAAAGACAAACAAAGCTATCACAGGTGGGTTATTTAAAAAATAAATAATAAAGACAAAACTCAGCTACGGTGGGGATATTTAAAACACCAACCTTAAAAGACAAAAAACTCTGCTATCACACTGTGGGTATTTAAAAACACCAACAATAAAAGACAAAAAGCTATCACACGGTAAGTATTTAAAAACAACAACAATAAAGCAAAACTTCAGCTATCACACGGTGGGGATATTCTAAAAACACCAACAATAAAGACAAAACTTTGCTATCATACGGTGGGATATTTAAAAACAACAAATAAAAAGACAAAACTTCAGCTATCACACGGTGGTGTATTTAAAACAACAACAATAAAGACAAAACTTCAGCTATCACAGGTGGGGTATTTAAAAAATACCAAATAATAAAGACAAAACTTTCAGCCATCACAGGTGATATTTAAAAAACAACAATAAAGACAAACTTCAGCTATCACGGTGGGTATTTAAAACATCAATAAAAAAAACCAACAACAAATTTTAAAAACAAAACAATAAAAGACAAAACTTCACATCACACTGTGTGGTATTTAAAAACACCAACAATAAAGACAAAACTTCAGCTATCACACGGTGGGGTATTTAAAAAACAACAACAATAAAGACAAAAACTACACCAACAAATAATAAAGACAAAAACTTCTGCTATCACACGGTGGGGTATTAAAAAACAACAAAATAAAGACAAAGACAAAATTTAAAAAACAACAACAATAAAGTAAAAACTTCAGCTAATCTAATATTTAAACAACAAATAATAAAGACAAAAAAATGGCGTATTTAAAAAACCAAATAAATAAAGACAAAACTTGCTATCTTATATTTAAAAACACCAACCCCAAAAAAAAACCAAATACAGTAAAGACAAAACAAAGCAAATCACACGGTGGCACGGTATTTAAAAAACACCAACAATAAAGACAAAAGACAATCTATGAACGGCGGGGTATTTAAAACACCACTCAATAAAGACATCAAAACAACAGCTATCACAAGGTGGGGTATTTAAAAACTTATGTCAAGGACAAAAACTTCAGCTATCACACGGTGGGATATTTAAAAACAGTGAACAATAAAGACAAAACTTCAAGCTATCACACAATTTAAAAAACCAACAACAAAAGACAAAACAAAACTTCAGCAACAACAATAAAGACAAATATAGGTGGGGTATTTAAAACATTCAACAACAAAGACAAAACTTCAGCTATCACACGGTGGGCATTTAAAAACCCCTACAATAAAGACAAACTTCAGCCATCACAAGGGTGGGGTATTTAATCTTATCTTATATAAAGACAAAACTTCAAATCACACGGTCTTCATTTAAAAACAAACAACAGTGAAAGACAAAACTCATATAAATTACACGGTGGTTTAAAAAACCCCCAACAATAAAGACAAACTTCAGCTATCACACGGTGGGGTATTTAAAACCCCTTCAAACAAGACAAAACTTCAATAATCACACGGTGGGTATTTAAAAACACCAAAAAGACAAAATCAAAAACAACAGTATAAAACATCAGTGAAAGACATCTTATCACACGGTGGGGGTAAAAACAAAATCACAACAACACAAAAGACAGTGGATATTTAAAAATATGTGCCAAGACAAAAACAAACGGTGGGGGTATTTAAACAACAACAGTAAAGGCAAATCACCAACAATATTTAAAAGACAAAACAATAAAGAAAAAACAACGTACGGTGGGATATTTAAATAAAGAATAAAGACAAAAAATCACACGGTGGGTTTTAAAAAACAAAACTTAAAGTCAAAAATCTCCAGCATCACAATTGGTGGGATATTAAAACACACCAACAAAGACAAAACTCTGCTATCACACGGTGAGGTATTTAGTGAACAACAATAAAGACAAAACTTCAGGCCATCACAGGTCAAATATTTAAAACACCAACAATAAAGACAAAGCAATCTATATTTCACACTTTAAAAGGACTATCAGGGGGGTATTTAAAACACCAACAATAAAGACAAAACTTCAGCTATCACACGGTGGGGGTATTTAAAAACACCAACAATAAAATAACAAAACTCAGTGAATCACAGGTGGGATATTTAAAAACAACCAATAAAGACAAAACTTTTGCTATCATATGTGGTGGGGATTTAAAAAACAAAACAGTAAAGACAAAAACTTCAGCTATCACTATATGTGGGGGTATTTAAAAAAATAACAAAGACAAACTTCTTATCACACGGTGGGGTATTTAAAAACAACAACAATAAAGACAAAACTTCCTTTATCACACGGTGAGGCCCAAAACCCTACAATAAAGACAAAACTTCTGCTATCACACACGGTGGTATTTAAAAACACCAACAATAAAGACAAAACTTCAGCTATCACGGTGGGGTATTTAAAAGCAACAACAATAAAAAACAAACTTCTGCTATCACACGGTGGTGTATTTAAACAACAACAATAAAGACAAAACTTCTGCTATCACACGGTGGGAGTATTTAGCTGTAACAATAAAGACAAAACTTCAGCTATCACAGGTGGGATATTTAAAACACCATCAATAAAGACAAAACTTCAGTATAGGCAATTTAAAGTGAATTAGAACAAAACTTCAGCTATCAAGGTGGTATCAAAAAATCTTCAACAAAAACAAAGACAGTGAATCATATCTTATATTTAAAAACAAGGAATAAAACAAAACTTCAACATCAACGGTGGGTATAGGCAATCAACAATAATCAATCTTCAGCTATCACAGGACTTCAAACAAAAACAACAATAATAATAAAGAAACTTCTGCTATCACACGGTGGTGTTCAAGGACAACAACAATAAGGAGCAAAGACTATCAATTGGGTTGTTTAAAACAACAACAATAAGACAAAACTTCAAACAAATCTCAAAAACACCAACCTTTAAAAGACAAAAGTGAATTCATCAGACTGTCAAGGATTTAAAACACCAACAATAAAACAAAACTGGCCTATCACGGTGGGGTATTTAAAACAACTACAATAAAGACAAAACTTCTAAAATGGGATATTTAAAAACAACAACAATAAAGACAAAACTTTTAGAATCATACGGTGGGATATTTAAAAGCAACAAACAGTAAAGACAAAACTAAGCTATCAGAGACAGTGAATTTAAAAACAACAACAAAAAGACAAACTTCAACAAATATTTAAAAAACCAATAAAGACAAACAGTGAATCTTATATGTGTCAAAAAACACAAAAATAAATCACAAAACAACAGTATATCAATCAGTGGGATATTTAAAAACAACAAGGACTAAAAACAAAACTTGCTATCACACTGTAGGTGTTAAAACACTTATCTTAAAGACAAAACTTCAGCTATCAAGTGGGATGTTTCAACAACAACAAAGACAAACTTAAATCTTACATGTTGGGGACTTTAAAAAACAACAATAAAGACAACTTCTGCTATAGGCAATCAGTGAAACAACAACAATAAAGACAAAACTGGCAGCTATCAAACAAATTTAAAACAACAACAATATAGGCAAAACTTCAACTATCACAGGAGGACTTCAAAAAAATACAACAATAAAGACAAAACTAAAGCTATCACACGTCAAGGATTTAAAAAAACAACAATAAAGACAAAACTTCCAAAATCATGGGTACCCATTCACATGTGTAAAGACCAACTAGCTATCACAATCTTTGAAAACAACAACAATAAAGACAAAAGCTATCACACGGTGGGGTATTTAAAAACAACAACAATAAAGACAAAACTAGCTATCACACGGTCAAGGATCAAAAAATAACAACAATAAAGATAAAACTTCAGCGCTATTACATGTGTCAAAAAACCCTACTCCAAAAATCATCATCAAGGTGGTGTATTTAAAAACAACAACAATAAAGTAAATCAGCTCTTATATGGTGGGGTAAAAAAACACCAACAAAAAACAAAAAGACGGTGGCGTATTAAAACACTTTATAAGACAAAGGACTTCAAACACGTTCTCAAATTTAAAAATAAAGAGACAAAAGTTGCTATCATTATATTTAAAAACAGCAACAATAAAGAATAAAACTTCAGCTATCACAACTGTGGGGTATTTAAAACAACAACAATAAAGACAAAACTTCAGCTATCAAATGTTAAAAAACCAACAATAAGACAAAACTTTTATATTATAGGTAGAATTAAGGAAAAACAACAACAATAAAGACAAAAAGACAGCTATCACAGGTGGGTTATTTAAAAACAACAACAATAAAAAAATCATCATCTATCACACGGTGGGGTATTTAAAACAACAACAATAGAATTTTACTTCAGCTATCACAGGTAGGGTGTTTAAAAACAACAACAATAAAGGACTTCAAACAATCACAGGTGGGATATTTAAAAAAAAACAACAATAAAAGGAGTGGGGTATTTAAACTTCCAACAATAAAGACAAAACTTCGGTGGGGGTATTTAAAACAACAATAAAAACAAAACTTCAGCTATTACACGGTGGGGTATTTAAAACACCAACAATAAAAACAAAACTTCAGCTATTTCAACAGTAAAGACAAAATTAAAAAAAACAACAATAAAAGACAAAACTTCATCCACACGGTGGGGTTTTTAAAAACAACAACAGTAAAGACAAAAACTTCAGCTATCACAGTGGGAATTTAAAAACAACAACAATAAAGACAAAACTTCCTGCTATCACAAACAAATTAAAAACAACAATAAAGACAAAACTTCAGAATCTTATCACAATAAATAACAAAGGACAAAACTTCCAAAAACCCATCAAAAACACCAATAAAGACTTCTGCTATCACACTGGGGTATTTAAAACACCAACAATAAAACAAACTTCTGCTTTATCACACGGTGGGGCATTTAAAAACAACAAATAATAAAGACAAACTTCAGCTATCACAGGTGGGATATTTAAAAACCCCCAAAAACAAAAGACAAAACTTTTGAAAGACAGTGAATCTTATTTAAAACACCAACAATAAAACAAACTTCAGCTATCAAACGGTGGGGTATTTAAAACAACTTATATTTAAGGTGGGATATTTAAAACAAAAAATCAAAACTTTTTGCTATCAACGGTGGGGTATTTAAAAAACAACAAACAATCTTTACATGTGTCAAGGCAGGGGTATTTAAAACACCAAACAATAAAGACAAAACTTCAGTGGGGATATTTAAAACAACAACAATAAGACAAAAATCACACTGTGGGGTATTTAAAAGCTATCTCAGCCATACAGGTGGGATTTAAAAACAACAAAACAAAACATATCGGTGGGTATTTAAAACAACAATAAAGAAAAACTCAGCTATCATAGGTGGGGTATTTAAAAAAACAACAATAACAAAGACAAACTTCAGCTATCACACGGTGGGTATTTAAAAACACCAACAATAAAGACAAAACTTTGCTATCAACGGTGGGCATTTAAAAACAACAATAAAGACAAATCACTGAAGCAGGTGGGATATTTAAATATGTGGGGTTTTTAAACAAATAAACAACAACAAATAAAAAACAAAAACTTCAGCTATCACAGGTGGGATATTTAAAACACCAACAATAAAGACAAAACTTCTGCTATTACACGGTGGGGTATTTAAAACATCAACAATAAAAAAAACTCATTATCAAAGAAATATTTAAAAACAACAACAATAAAGACAAACTTTCTGCTATCATAATGGTGGGGTATTTAAAAAACACCAAAAATAAAGACAAAACTTCCAGCTATCACACGGTGGCATTTAAAAAACAACAATAAAGACAAAACAGCTATCATAGGTGGGGTATTTAAAAACAACAAATAACAAAGACAAAACTCAGCCATCACACGGTTGGGATGTTAAAACAACAACAATAAAAGACAAAACTGGCCTATCACACGGTGGGGTATTTAAAAACCCCACAACAAAAACAAAAACAGCTATCATACGGTGGGGGTATAAAGACAAAACTTCAGCTATATCACACGGTGGGGTATTTAAAAACAACAACAATAAAGACAAAACTTCACGGTATAAAAAACAACAACAATAAAGGTCACACGTGGGTATTTAAAAAAACAACAATAAAGACAAACTTCAGCTATCACAATGGTGGGGTATTTAAAAACAACAAATAAAGACAAAACTTCAGCTATCACACGGGTGGGATTTAAAAACAACAACAATAAAGACAAAACTTCAGCTATCACGGTGGGGTATTTAAAAACAACAACAATAAAAGAACAAAACTCTGCTATCACGGTGGGGTATTTTTAAAACCAACAATAAAGACTTAAAACTCTGCTATCACACGGTGGGGTATTTAAAAACACTACAATAAAAGACAAAACTTCTGCTATCATGGTGGGGTATTTAAAACAACAACAATAAAGACAAAACTTCAGCTATCACACGGTGGGGTAATGGGTTTAAAATAAATAAAAGACAAAACTGCTATCACACGGTGGGTATTAAAAAACACCAACAATAAAGACAAAACTTCAGCTATCACACGGTGGGGTATTTAAAACACAACAATAAAGACAAAACTCCAGCTATTACACGGTGGGGTATTTAAAAACACCAACAATAAGACAAAACTTCAGCTATCACATGTGGGGTATTTTAAAACACCAACAATAAAGACAAAATCAGCTATCACACGGTGGGGTATTTAAAAACAACAACAATAAAGACAAAACTTCTGCTATCACACGGTGGGGTATTTTAAAAACAACAACAATTTAAAAACAACAAAAAGACAAAACTATCACACGGTGGCGTATTTAAAACACCAACAATAAAGACAAAACTTCAGCTATCATACGGTGGGATATTTAAAAACACCAACAATAAAGACAAACTGTTATCACAATTTAAAGACAAAACTTCAGCTATCACACGGTGGGGTTTTTTAAAAAAAACAACAAAAATAAAGACAACCAACAATAAAGACAAAAGCTATCACACGGTGGGGATGTTTAAAAACACCAACAATAAAGACAAAACTTCTGCTATCACAAATAACAAGGTGGTATTTAAAACAACAAAAATAAAGACAAAACTTCAAGCATTTAAAAAACAACAACAATAAAGACAAAACTTCTGAAGATCACACGGTGGGTTATTTAAAACACCAACAATAAAGACAAAACTTGCTATCACTGGTGGGTATTTAAAACACCAAATAAAAAGACAAACCTTGCATTTAAAAAACCCTACAAAGACAAAACTTCTATCACACGGTGGGGTATTTAAAAACGCAACAATAAAGACAAAACTTCAGCTATCACACGGTGGGGTATTTAAAAAACAACAACAATAAAGACAAAAGCTATCACCGTTGGGATATTTAAACAACAACAATAAGACAAAACTTTTGCTATCATACGGTGGGATATTTAAAAACAACAACAATAAAGACAAAACTTCTGCTATCACACGGTGGGGTATTTTAAAAACAACAACAATAAAAGACAAAACTTCAGCTATCACAGGTGGTAGGCGTATTTAAAAATACCAACAATAAAGACAAAACTTTTGCACTGTCATACGGTGGCGTATTTAAAAACACCAACAATAAAGACAAAACTTCCAGCTATCAGACGGTGGGTATTTAAAACACCAACAATAAAAGACAAAACTTCAGCTATCACAGGTGGGATATTTAAAAACACCAACAATAAAAGACAAAACTTCTGCTATCACGCAACAGGGTATTTAAAAACACCAACAATAAAAACAAAACTTCAGCTATCACACGGTGGGGGTATTTAAAAACAACAACAATAAAGGCAAAACTTCAGCTATCACAGGTGGGATATTTTTAAAACAATTCTCACAATTTAAAAGACAAAACTCAGCTATCACACGGTGGGGTATTTAAAACAACAACAATAAAAGACAAAACTTCAGCTATCACACACGGTGGGGATGTTTAAAAACACCAAACAATAAAGACAAAAGCTTCAGCTATCACACGGTGGCGTATTTAAAAACACCAACAATAAAAGACAAAACTTCTGCTATCACGGTGGCGTATTTAAAACACCAAACAATAAAGACACAAAACTTCAGCTATCCACACGGTGGCATTTAAAAAACACCAACAATAAAGACAAACTCAGCTATGTATTTAAAAACACCTACAATAAAGATAAAAACTTCAGCTATCACGGTGCGGCGTATTTAAAAACACCAACAATAAAGACAAAACTTCTGCTATCACACGGTGGGGGTACCACCAACAAAGACAAATTTAAAACACCAACAATAAAAAGACAAAACTATCACAGCTATCACACGGTGGGGTATTTAAAAACAACAACAATAAAGACAAAACTTCAGCTATCACACGGTGGGGTATTTAAAAACCCCTACAATAAAGACAAAACTTCTGCTATCACACGGTGGGGTATTTAAAAAAACAACAAAGACAAAACTTCAGCTATCACACGGTGGGCATTAAAACACCAACAATAAAGACAAAACTCAGCTATCACACGGTGGGGCATTTAAAACACCAACAATAAAGACAAAACTTCTGGTTATCACACGGTGGGGTATTTAAAAACACCAACAATAAAGACAAAACAACAGCTATCACACGGTGGGGCATTTTTCAAATAAAAAACTTCTGCTATCAACAGTGGCGTATTTAAAACACCAACAAAAGACAAAACTTCTGCTATCACACGGTGGTGTATTTAAACACCAACAATAAAGACAAAACTTCTGCTATCACACATTGGACAAAACTTCTGTATTTATTTAAAACACCAACAATAAAAGACAAAACTTCAGCTATCACACGGTGGCGTATTTAAACACAACAATAACCAAAAACTGCACTAACGGTGGTGTATTTAAAACAACAACAAAAACAAAACTTCTGCTATCACACGGTGGGGTATTTAAAAACACCAACAATAAAGACAAACTTCAGCTATCACACGGTGGATATTTAAAAACACCAACAATAAAGACAAAACTTTGCTATCATACGGTGGGATATTTAAACAACAACAATAAAGACAAACTTCAGCTATCACACGGTGGGGTTTTAAAAACAACAACAATAAAGACAAAACTTCAGCTTTTATCACAGGTGGGATATTTAAAACCACCAATAAAGACAAAACTTCTGCTATCACACGGTGGGGTGTTTAAAAACAACAACAATAAAGACAAACTTCAGCTATCACAGGTGGGTTATTTAAAACACCAACAATACAAAACATACTTCTGCTAAAACACCAACCTTTAAAGACAAAACTTGGGATATTTAAAAACACCAACAATAAAGACAAAACTTCTGCTATCACGGTGGGGTATTTAAAAAACAACAACAATAAAGACAAAACTTCAGCTATCACACGGTGGGATATTTAAAACAACAACAATAAAGACAAAACTTTTGCTATCACACGGTGGATATTTAAAACAACAACAATAAAGACAAAACTTCTGACTATCACAACGGTCAGCTATATACGAAAAACAACAACAATAAAGACAAAACTTCATCACACTGTGGGCATTTAAATCTAACGGTACACGGTGGGTATTTAAAAACAACAACAATAAAGACAAAAAACTTGCTATCACACGGTGGGCATTTATTTAAAAACAGCCAACAATAAAAAACAACAAAACTTCAGCTATCACAGGTGGCGTATTTAAAAACACCAACAATAAAGACAAAACTTCTGCTATCACACACGGTGGGTATTTAAAACAACAACAATAAAAGACAAAACTTCAGCTATCATACGGTGGTATTTAAAACACCAACAATAGACAAAACTTCAGCTATCACGGTGGGGTATTTAAAAACAACCAATAATAAAGACAAAACTTCAGCTATCACACGGTGGGGTATTTAAAACAACAACAATAAAGACAAAACTTCAGCTATCACACGGTAGGTATTTAAAACAACAACAATAAAGACAAAACTTCAGCTATCACACGGTGGGGTATTTAAAAAACAACAACAACAAAGACAAAACTTCTGCTATCACGGTGGTTATTTAAAAAAACAACAACAATAAAGACAAAACTTCTGCTATCACACGGTGGGGTATTTAAAAACACCAACAATAAAGACAAAACTTCTGCTATCACACGGTGGGGTATTTAAAAACAACAACAATAAAGACAAAACTTCAGCTATCACACGGTGGGGTATTTAAAAACACCAACAATAAAGACAAAACTTCTGCTATCACGGTGGGATATTTAAAAACACCAACAATAAAGACAAAACTTTGCTATCATACGGTGGGATATTTAAAAAACAACAATAAAGACAAAACTTCAGCTATCACAGGTGGGCCATTTAAAAAACACCAACAATAAAGACAAAACTTCTGCTGCTATCACACGGTGGGGTGTTAAAAACACCAACAATAAAGACAAAACTTCAGCTATCACACGGTGGGGTATTTAAAAACAACAACAATAAAGACAAAACTTCTGCTATCACACGGTGGGGTATTTAAAACAACAACAATAAAGACAAAAACTTCAGCTATCACAGGTGGGTCAATTTAAAACAACAACAATAAAGACAAAACTTCAGCTACGGGCACGGTGGGTATTTAAAACAACAACAATAAGACAAAACTTCAGCTATCACAGGTGGGGTATTTAAAAACAACAACAATAAAGACAAACTTCAGCTATCACAGGAGGGATATTTAAAACAACAACAATAAAGACAAAACTTCAGCTATCACACGGTGGGGTATTTAAAACAACAACAATAAAAGACAAAACTTCAGCTATCACACGGTGGGGTATTTAAACAACAACAATAAAGACAAAACTTCAGCTATCACACGGTGGGGTATTTAAAACAACAACAATAAAGACAAACTTCAGCTATCACACGGTGGGTATTTAAAAACAACAACAATAAAGACAAAATCAGCTATCACACGGTGGGGTATTTAAAACAACAACAATAAAGACAAAACTTCAGCTATCACAGGTGGGATATTTAAAACACCAACTTTAAAGACAAAACTTCTGCTATCACTGTGGGGTATTTAAACACCAACAATAAAGACAAAACTTCAGCTATCACACGGTGGGGTATTTAAAAACACCAACAATAAAGACAAAACTTCAGCTATCACAGGTGGGATATTTAAAAACAACAACAATAAAAGACAAACTTTTTGCTATCATACGGTGGGAATTTAAAACAACAACAATAAGACAAAACTTCAGCTATCAACGGTGGGGTATTTAAAAACAACAACAATAAAGACAAAACTTCAGCTATCACAGGTGGGATATTTAAAAACAAATAACAATAAAGACAAAACTTTTACTGTCACACTGTGGGGTATTTAAAAACAACAACAACAAAGAACAAAACTTCAGCTATCACAGGTGGGTTATTTAAAAACAACAACAATAAAAGACAAAACTTCAGCTATCACACGGTGGGGTATTTAAAACAACAACAATAAAGACAAAACTCTGCTATCACACGGTGGGGTATTTAAAACAACAACAATAAAGGAGCAAACAGGTGGGATTTAAACTTAAAGACAAAACTCAGCTATCACAGGTGGGATATTTAAAAACAACAACAATAAAGACAAAACTTCTGCTATCACACGGTGGGGTATTAAAACAACAACAATAAAGACAAACTTCAGCTATCACGTAGGTGGGGTATTTAAAACAACAACAATAAAGACAAACTTCAGCTATCACAGGAGGGTATTTAAAAACAACAACAATAAAAGACAAAACTTCAGCTATCACACGGTGGGGTATTTAAAAACAACAACAATAAAGACAAAACTTCTGCTATCACACGGTGGGGTATTTAAAAACAACAACACTAAAGACAAAACTTCAGCTATTACACGGTGGGGTATTTAAAAACACCTACAATAAAGACAAAACTTCAGCTATCACACGGTGTATTTAAAACCAACAATTGGGACTATCAATAAAAACAACTGTCAACAATAAACCAACAATAAAACTTCAGCTATCACACGGTGGCGTATTTAAAACAACAACAATAAAGACAAAACTTCAGCGGTGGGATATTACACGGTGGGGTATTTAAAAGCCCTACAATAAAGACAAAACTTCAGCTATCACACGGTGGGGTATTTAAAAAACAACAACAATAAGAGACAAACTTCAGCTATCACAACGGTGGGATATTTAAAACAACAACAATAAAAAGACAAAACAGCTATCACAGGTGGGATATTTAAAAACAACAACAATAAAAGACAAAACTTCTGCTATCACACGGTGGGTATTTAAAACACCAACAATAAAGACAAAACTTCAGCTATCACAGGTGGGATATTTAAAACAACAACAATAAAGACAAAACTTCAGCTATCACACGTAGGGTATTTAAACAACAACACAAAGACAAACTTCAGCTACTTAGGTGGGGTATTTAAAAACAACAACAATAAAGACAAACTTCAGCTATCACACACGGTGGGTATTTAAAAACACCAACAATAAAGACAAAAACTTCAGCCATCACACGGTGGGATCACATTTAAAAACAACAAACAATAAAGACAAAACTTCAGCTATCACGGTGGGGTATTTAAAAAAACAAAGACAAAACTTGCTATCAATAAACAAACAATAAAGACAAATCTTCAGCTATCACATCGGGTATTTAAAAACACCAACAATAAAGACAAAACTTCAGCTATCACACGGTGGCGTATTTAAAACAACAACAATAAAGACAAAACTTCAGCTATCACACGTTAGTGTTAAAAACACCCACAATAAAAGACAAAACTTTTGCTATCATACGGTGGGATATTTTAAAAACAACAACAATAAAGGACAAAAACTTCAGCTATCACAGGTGGGGATATTTAAAAACAACAACAATAAAGACAAACTTCAGCTATCATAGGTGGGTATTTAAAAAACAACAATAAAGACAAAACTTCAGCTATCACAGGTGGGTTATTTAAAAACAACAACAATAAAAGACAAAAACTTCAGCTATCATCAATGGTGGGATATTTAAAATAACCAACAATAAAAGACAAAACTTCAGCTTATCACAGGTGGGGTATTTAAACAACAAAAATAAGAACAAAACACAGCTATCACAGGTGGATATTTAAAAACAACAACAATAAAGACAAAACTTCAGCTATCACACGGTGGGGTATTTAAAAACAAAAGACAAAAAACTCAACAATAAAGACAAAACTTCAGCTATCACAGGTGGGATATTTAAAAACAACAACAATAAAGACAAAACTTTTTGCTATCATAAGGTAGGGTATTTAAAACAACAACAGTAAAGACAAACTTCAGCTATCACACGGTGGGGATTTAAAACAACAACAAAAAGACAAAAACTTCAGTTATCACACGGTGGTGTATTTAAAAACAACAACAATAAAGACAAAACTTCAGCTATCACACGGTGGGATATTTAAAAACCCCTACAATAAAAGACAAAACCTCTGCTATCACGGTGGGGTATTTAAAAAACAACAATAAAAACAAAATAAAGTATTTAAACAAAACTTCAGCTATCACAGGTGGGGTATTTAAACACCAACAACAACACATACGAAACACCAACAATAAAGACAAACTTCAGCTATCACACGGTGGGGTATTTAAAAAACAACAACAATAAAGACAAAACTTCAGCTATCACAGGTGGGGTATTTAAAAAAACAGCCAACAATAAATCAAAAACACGGGGGATATTTAAAAACAACAACACAAAAGACAAAACTTCAGCTATCACACGGTGGGGCATTTAAAAACAACAACAATAAAGACAAAACTTCAGCTATCACAGGTGGGATATTTAAAAACAAAATAAAGACAAAACTTCTATCACACTGTGGGATGCAGAAACACCAATAATAAAGACAAAACTTCAGCTATCACAGGTGGGGTATTTAAAAAACAACAACAATAAAGACAAAACTTCAGCTATCACAGGTGGGATATTTAAAAACACCAACAAAAAAGACAAAACTTCAGCTATCACGGGGTATTTAAAACAACAACAATAAAAGATTTAAAACTTCATCACAGGTGGGGTATTTAAAACAACAATAAAGACAAACTTCAGCTATCACAGAGGGGGTTATTTAAAACAACAACAATAAAGACAAAACTCAGCTATACACGGTGGGGTATTTAAAATCACCTACAATAAAAAACAAAACTCAGCTATCACAGGTGGGGGGATATTTAAAACACCAACAATAAAGACAAAACTTCAGCTATCACACGGTGGGTATTTAAAAACAACAACAATAAAAGAAAACTTCAGCTATCACACGGTGGGGTTTAAAACAACAACAATAAAGACAAACTTCAGCTATCACATCGGTGGGATATTTAAAAAAAATAACAATAAAGACAAAACTTCAGCTATTACACGGTGGGGTATTTAAAAACCCTACACAAAGACAAAACTTCAGCTATCATAGGGGGTATTTTAAAACAACAACAATAAAGACAAAACTTCAGCTATCACAGGTGGGATATTTAAAAACAACAACAATAAAGACAAAATTCAGCTATCACACGGTGGCGTATTTAAAAACACCAACAATAAAGACAAAACTTCTGCTATCACACGTTGTATTTAAAACAACAAAAATAAAGACAAAACAGCTATCATACGGTGGATATTTAAAAACAACAACAAAAAAGAAACTTTCAGCTATCACAACGGTGGGGTATTTTAAAACACAACCAATAAAAGACAAAACTTCAGCTATCACAGGTGGGATATTTAAAAACAACAATAAAGAACAATCAATGATTTAAAACAAAACAATAAAAGACAAAAACTTCAGCTATCACAGGTGGGGTTATTTAAAACAACAACAATAAAGACAAAACTTCAGCTATCATACGGTGGGATATTAAAAACAACAACAATAAAGACAAAACTTCAGCTATCATACAGGCGGGGTATTTAAAAACACAACAATAAAGGACAAAACTTCAGCTATTTAAATTTAAACAACAACAATAAAGACAAAAACTTCAGCTATCACACGGTGGGATATTTAAAAACAACAACAATAAAGAAAAACTTCAGCTATCATATGGTTTAAAACACCAACAATAAAAGACAAAATCTATCACAGGTGGGATATTTAAAACAAATAAAGACAAAACTTCAGCTATCACACGGTGGGGTATTTAAAAACAACAACAATAAAGACAAAACTTCAGCTATCAGCAGGTGGGGATTAAAAAACAACAATAAAGACAAAAAGCTATCACACGGTGGTGTATTTAAAAACAACAACAATAAAGACAAAACTTCAGCTATCACACGGTGGGGTATTTAAAAACAACAATAAAGACAAACTTGCTATCACACGGTGGGATATTTAAAAACACCAACAATAAAGACAAAACTTCTACTTTATCACACGGTGGGGTATTTAAAAACAACAACAATAAAGACAAAACTTCAGCTATCACAGGTGGGTTATTTAAAAACAACAACAATAAAGACAAAACAACAAAGCAAAATTACACGGTGGGGTATTTAAAAACACCAACAATAAAAGACAAAACTTCAGCTATCACATGGTGGTGTATTAAAAACACCAACAATAAAGACAAAACTTCAGCTATCACATTGGGGTATTTAAAACACCAAAAATAAAGACAAAACTTCAGCTATCACAGGTGGGGTATTTAAAAAACAAACAACAATAAAGACAAAACTTCAGCTATCACACGGTGGGGTATTTAAAAACAACAACAATAAAGACAAAACTTCAGCTATCACACGGTGGGGTATTTAAAAACAACAACAATAAAGACAAAACTTCAGCTATCACACGGTGGGGTATTTAAAAACACCTACAATAAAGACAAAACTTCTGCTATCATACGGTGGGGTATTTAAAAACAACAACAATAAAGACAAAACTTCAGCTATCACACGGTGGGGTATTTAAAAACAACAACAATAAAGACAAAACTTCAGCTATCACAGGTGGCGTATTTAAAAACAACAACAATAAAGACAAAACTTTGCTATCACACGGTGGGGATATTAAAAACCAACAATAAAGACAAAACTTCAGCTATCACACGGTGGCGTATTAAAAAACCAACAATAAAAGACAAAACTTCAGCTATCACACGGTGGTGTATTTAAGCACCAACAATAAAGACAAAACTTTTGCTATCACACGGTGGGATATTTAAAAAACAACAACAACAAAGACAAAACTTCAGCTATCAGACGGTGGGATATTTAAAAACAACAACAATAAAGACAACAAACTAAAAGACAAAGCTTCAGCTATCACAGGTGGGGTATTTAAAACAACAACAATAAAACAAAACTTCACATCACAGGGTATTTAAAAACAATGGTAAAGAAAACTTCATTTAAAATTTAAAACAACAACAATAAAGACAAAACTTCAGCTATCACACGGTGGGGTATTAAAAAACAACAACAGTAAAGACAAAACTTCTGCTATCACAGGTGGGTATTTAAAACAACAACAATAAAAGACAAAACTTCAGCTATCACATGGTGGTGTATTTAAAACAACAACAATAAAGACAAACTCAGTTATCACACGGTGGGGTATTTAAAAACACCAACAATAAAGACAAACAGCTAAACGGTGGGGCATTCAAAGCTATCAGTTAATGGTGGGGCATTTAAAAAACGCAACAATAAAGACAAAACTTCAGCTATCACACGGTGGGTTATTTAAAACAACAACAATAAAGACAAAACTTCTGCTATCACACGGTGGGTATTTAAAAACAACAACAATAAAAGACAAAACTTCAGCTATCACATGGTGGCATTTAAAAAACAACCAACAATAAAAGACAAAACTTCAGCTATAAAACACCAACAATAAAGAAACACATCACACGGTGGGTATTTAAAACAAAATACCAAAAACTTCAGCTATCACAATTTAAAAAAAACTTCAAAACTTCAGCTATCACACGGTGGGTATTTAAAACACCAACAATAAAGACAAAACTTCAGCTATCACACGGTGGGGTATTTAAAACACCAACAATAAAGACAAAACTTATCACACGGTGGCGTATTTAAAACACCTACAATAAAGACAAAATCACACGGTGGGGTATTTAAAAAACCAACAATAAAGACAAAACTTCAGCTATCACACGGTGGGGCATTTAAAAACACCAACAATAAAGACAAACTCAGCTATCACACGGGGGGTATTTAAAAAACACCAACAATAAAGACAAACTTGCTATCACAAACACCAACAATAAAGACAAAACTTCAGCTATCACACGGTGGGGTATTTAAAAACACCTACAATAAAGACAAAACTTCTGCTATCACACGGTGGGGCATTTAAAAACACCAACAATAAAAGACAAAACTTCAGCATATCACACGGTGGGGCATTTAAAAACACCAACAATAAAGACAAAACTCAGCTTCACGGTGGGGTATTTAAAACACCTACACAAAGACAAACTTCAGCTATCACACGGTGGGGTATTTACGCAACAATAAAGACAAAACTTCTGCTATCACACGGTGGGGTATTTAAAAACACCAACAATAAAAGACAAAACTTCAGCTATCACACGGTGGGGTATTTAAAAACTCCAACAATAAAGACAAAACTTCAGCTATCACACGGTGGGGCAAAAACAGCAACAATAAAAACAAAATTTAAAACCCCTACAATAAAAGACATACCATCACACGGTGGGGTATTTAAAACAACAACAATTCAAAAGCTATCACACGGTGGGGGTAAAAGACAAAGCACCAACAATAAAGACAAAACTTCTGCTATCACACGGTGGACAAACTTCAGCTTTAAAAACACCAACAATAAAGACAAAACTTCAGCTATCACATGGTGGGGTATTTAAAACACCAACAATAAAGACAAAAACTTCAGCTATCACACGGTGGCGTTTTAAACACCAACAATAAAGACAAAACTCAGCTATCACACGGTGGGGTATTTAAAAACACAACAATAAAGACAAAACTTCTGCTATCACACGGTGGGTATTTAAAAACAACAACAACAAAAAGACAAAACTTCAGCTATCACACGGTGGGTATTTAAAACACCAACAATAAAGAAAAACTTCTGCTATCAAACACGGTGGGATATTTAAAACAACAACAATAAAGACAAAACTTCAGCTATCGCACGGTGGGTTGTTTTAAAAACAACAACAATAAAGACAAACTTCAGCTATTACACGGTGGGGTATTTAAAACACCAACAATAAAGACAAAACTTCAGCTATCACACGGTGAGGTATTTAAAACACCAACAATAAAGACAAAACTTCAGCTATCACACGGTGGGGTTTTAAAACACCAACGGTGGGTTTTAAAAGCAACAATAAAACTTCTTGCTATCACAGGTGGGATATTTAAAAAACACCAACAATAAAGACAAAACTTCTGCTATCACACGGTGGGGTATTTAAAACACCAACAATAAAGACAAAACTTCAGCTATCACACGGTGGCGTATTTAAAACAACAACAATAAAAGACAAAACTTCAGGGCTATCACAGGTGGGATATTTAAAACACCAACCTTAAAAGACAAAACTAGCTGCTATCACACGGTGGGATTTAAAAAAAACAACAACAAAGACAAAACTCAGCTATCACACGGTGGGGTATTTAAAAACACAACAATAAAGACAAACTTCAGCTATCACACGGTGGGATATTTAAAACACCAACAATAAAGACAAAACTTTTCTGCAGTGGGATGTTTATCACACGGTGGCGTATTAAACAACAACAATAAAAAACACCAACAATAAAGACAAAACTCAGCATCACAGGTGGGATATTTAAAAACAACAACAATAAAGACAAAACTTCAGACGGTGGGGTAAAACACCAAACAATAAAGACAAACTTCAGCTATCACACGGTGGGGTATTTAAAAAACAACAACAATAAAGACAAAACTTCTGCTATCACAGGTGGGGTATTTAAAGACAAAAAAACACCAACAACAATAAAGACAAAACTTCAGCTATCACAGGTGGGGTATTTAAAAAACAACAACAATAAAGACAAAACTTCAGCTATCACAGGAGGGGTATTTAAAACCCAACAATAAAGACAAAACTTCAGCTATCACACGGTGGGGTATTTAAAAAACAACAACATTTAAAAACAAATAAAGACAAAACTTCAGCTATCACACGGTGGGGTATTTAAAACAACAACAATAAAGACAAAACTTCAGCTATCACACGGTGGGGTATTTAAAACAACAACAATAAAAGACAAAACTTCAGCTATCACACGGTGGGGTATTTAAAAACACCAACAATAAAGACAAAACTTCAGCTATCACACGGTGGGGTATTTAAAAAACAACAATAAAGACAAAACTTCTGCTATCACACGGTGGGTTATTTAAAAACCAACAATAAAGACAAAACTTCAGCTATCACACGGTGGGGGTTTAAAAACACCAACAATAAAGACAAAACTTCAGCTATCACATGGTGGGATTTAAAAACACCAACAATAAAGACAAAACTTCTGCTATCACACGGTGGTATTATTTAAAACACCAACAATAAAGACAAAACTTCTGCTATCACACGGTGGGGTATTTAAAAACACCAACAATAAAGACAAAACTTCAGCTATCACACGGTGGGGTATTTAAAAAACAACAATAAAGACAAAACTTCAGCTATCACAGGTGGGATATTTAAAACAACAACAATAAAGACAAAACTTCAGCTATCACACGGTGGGATATTAAAAAAAAAACAATAAAGACAAAACTTCAGCTATCACATATTTAAAAAACACCAACAATAAAACACAAAACTTCAGCTATCACACGGTGAATTTAAAAGTAACAACAAAGATAAAACTTCTTGCTATCACACGGTTTAAAAACAACAACAAAAGACAAAACTTCAGCTATCACACGGTGGGTATTAAAAATTAAAGACAAAAATCAAAAGGTGGGGTATTTAAACACCAACAATAAAGACAAAACCAGCTATCACACGGTGGGATATTTAAAAACAACAACAATAAAGACAAAAACTTCTGCTATCACACGGTGGGGTATTTAAAAACAACAACAATAAAGACAAAACTCAGCTATCACACGGTGGGGTATTAAAAACAACAACAATAAAGACAAAACTTCAGCTATCACACGGTGGGGTATTTAAAAACACCAACAATAAAGACAAACTTCAGCTATCACACGGTGGGTATTTAAAAACAACAATAATACAAAAGACAAAACTTCAGCTATCACACGGTGGGATATTTGACAAAAAAACACCAACAATAAAGACAAAACTTCAGCTATCACAGGTGGGATATTTAAAAACAACAACAATAAAGACAAAACTTCAGCTATCACACGGTGGGGTATTTAAAAACACCAACAATAAAGACAAAACTTCAGCTATCACAGGTGGGATATTTAAAAACAACAACAATAAAGACAAAACTTCAGCTATCACACGGTAAAGACAAGCCTGCTATCAGGTATTTAAAAACAACAACAATAAAGACAAAACTCAGCTATCACACGGTGGATATTTAAAAAACACCAACAATAAAGACAAAACTTCAGCTATCACAGGTGGGATATTTAAAAACAACAACAATAAAGACAAAACTTCTGCTATCACACGGTGGGGTATTTAAAAACACCAACAATAAAGACAAAACTTCAGCTATCACACGGTGGGGTATTTAAAAACAACAACAATAAAGACAAAACTTCAGCTATCACAGGTGGGATATTTAAAAACAACAACAATAAAGACAAAACTTTTGCTATCACACGGTGGGATATTTAAAACAACAACAATAAAGACAAAACTTCAGCTATCACACGGTGGTATTTAAAAAACAACAATAAAGACAAAAAAACAACAACAATAAAGACAAACTTCAGCTATCACACGGTGGGTATGAAAAAACACCAACAATAAAGGCTATCACATTTATTTAAAAACACCAACAATAAAGACAAAACTTCAGCTATCACACGGTGGCATTTAAAAACTCAACAATAAAGACAAAACAGCTATCACAGGTGGGATAAAAACAACAACAATAAGACAAAATCACATCATTGTGGGGTATTTAAAACACCAACAATAAAGACAAAACTTCAGCTATCACACGGTGGGGTATTTAAAACACCAACAATAAAAGACAAAACTTCAGCTATCACAGGTGGGATATTTAAAACACCAACAATAAAGACAAAACTTCAGCTATCACACGGTGGGGTATTTAAAAAACAACAAAAATAAAGACAAAAACTTCAGCTATCACAACGGTGGTATTTAAAAACAACAACAATAAAGACAAAACTTCAGCTATCACAAGGTGGGGTATTTAAAAACACCAACAATAAAGACAAAACTTCAGCTATCACACGGTGGGGTATTTAAAAACACCAACAATAAAGACAAAACTTCAGCTATCACAGGTGGGGTATTTAAAAACACCAACAATAAAGACAAAACTTCTGCTATCACACGGTGGGTATTTATTTAAAAGACAAAACTTCTGCAATAAAAGTATTTAAAAACAAAACTTAAAAGCAAATCTTCAGCTGGGGTATTTAAAACAACAAACAATAAAGACAAAACTTCAGCTATCACACGGTGGGCGTATTTAAAACAACAACAATAAAGACAAAACTTCTGCTATCACACGTGGGTATTTAAAACACCAACAATAAAGACAAAACTTCAGCTATCACACGGTGGGGTATTTAAAAACAACAACAATAAAGACAAAACTTCAGCTATCACAGGTGGGGTATTTAAAAACAACAACAATAAAGACAAAACTTCAGCTATCACACGGTGGGGTATTTAAAAACACCAACAATAAAGACAAAACTTCAGCTATCACACGGTGGGGTATTTAAAAACAACAACAATAAAGACAAAACTTCAGCTATCACACGGTGGGATATTTAAAACACCAACAATAAAAGACAAAACTCAGCTATCAGCTATTTAAAAACAACACACAAAGGTGGGGTATTTAAAAACCCCAACAATAAAGACAAAACTTCTGCTATCACAGGTGGGGTATTTAAAAACACCAACAATAAAAGACAAAACTTCAGCTATCACACGGTGGGGTATTTAAAAAACAACAATAAAGACAAAACTTCAGCTATCATAGATTGGAAATTGGGCTATCACATTTAAAAAACACCAACAATAAAGACAAAACTTCTGCTATCACACGGTGGGGTATTTAAAAACAACAACAATAAAGACAAAACTTCAGCTATCACGGTGGTGTATTTAAAACACCAACAATAAAAGACAAAACTTTGCTATCACACGGTGGGGATTTAAAAACACCAACATTAAAGACAAAACTTCAGCTAACACGGTGGGATAAAAAAAACTTACCAACAATAAAGACAAAACTTTTGCTATCACACGGTGGGATATTTAAAACAACAACAATAAAGACAAAACTTCAGCTATCACACGGTGGGGTATTTAAAACCAAAAAAAGACAAAACAATAATGGGAGACAAAAACAATTCAGCTATCACACGGGGGGTATTTAAAAAACAACAACAATAAAGACAAAACTTCAGCTATCACACACTGTGGGGTATTTAAAAACACCAACAATAAAGACAAAACTTCAGCTATCACACGGTGGGGTATTTAAAAACAACAACAATAAAGACAAAACTCAGGCTATCACAATTGGGATATTTAAAAACAACAACAATAAAGACAAAACTTCTTTGCTATCACACGGTGGGATATTAAAAAAACAACAACAAAATAAAGATTTAAAACTTCTGCTAAATCAAAGGTGGGGATATTTAAAAAACAACAACAATAAAGACAAAACTTCAGCTATCACAGGTGGGATATTTAAAAACAACAACAATAAAGACAAAACTTCAGCTATCACAGGTGGGATATTTAAAAACAACAACAATAAAGACAAAACTTTGCTATCACACGGTGGGATATTTAAAAACAACAACAATAAAGACAAAACTCAGCTATCACACGGTGGGTATTTAAAACAACAACAATAAAGATTTAAAAACAACAACAATAAAACTTCAGCTATCACACGGTGGGTTTTTAAAACAACAACAATAAAGACAAAACTTCAGCTATCACAGGTGGGGATATTTAAAAACAACAACAATAAAGACAAAACTTCTGCTATCACACGGTGGGGGTATTTAAACAACAACAATAAAGACAAAACTCAGCTATCATATTGGTGTATTTAAAACAACAACAATAAAGACAAAACTTCAGCTATCACGGTGGGATATTTAAAACAACAACAATAAAGACAAAACTTCAGCTATCACACGGTGGGGTATTTAAAACACCAACAATAAAGACAAAACTTCAGCTATCACACGGTGGGGTATTTAAAAAACAACAATAAAGACAAAACTTCAGCTATCACAGGTGGGGTATTTAAAAAACAACAATAAAACAAAATAAAGATATTTAAACAAACTTCAAACTTCATCATAGGTGGGTATTTAAAACAACAACAATAAAGACAAAACTTCAGCTATCACACAATAAAGGTGGGGTATTTAAAAACAACCAACAATAAAGACAAAACTTCAGCTATCACACAGGTGGGATATTTAAAACAACAACAATAAAGACAAAAACTTCTGCTATCACACTGTGGGGTTTAAAAACACCAACAATAAAAAGACAAACTAAAGCTATCACACGGTGGGTTATTTAAAACAACAACAATAAAGACAAAACTTTCTATCATGGTATATTTAAAAACAACAATAAAGGCTATGGTGGGGTATTTAAAACAACAACAATAAAGACAAAACTTCAGCTATCACAGGTATTTAAAAATTTAAAAACAACAACAATAAAAGACAAAACTCAAAAGCTATCACAGGTGGGATATTTAAAAACAACAACAATAAAGACAAAACTTCAACTATCATCGATTGGCGTATTAAAAACAACAACAATAAAGACAAAAACTTTTCTATCACACGGTGGGGTATTTAAAAACAACAACAATAAAGACAAAACTCAGCTATCACGGTGGGGTATTTAAAAACAACAACAATAAAGACAAAACTTCAGCTATCACACGGTGGCGTATTTAAAAACAACAACAATAAAGACAAAACTTCAGCTATCACACGGTGGGGTATTTAAAAACAACAATAAAACAAAAATAAAGATTTAAAAACTTGCTATCACACGGTGGGGTATTTAAAAACAAATAAACAATAAAGACAAAACTTCAGGTATCACACGGTGACAAATTATATTTAAAAACAACAACAATAAAAGACAAACTTTGCTATCACACGGTGGGGTATTTAAAAACCAACAATAAAGACAAAACTTCAGCTATCACGGTGGGATATTATTTAAAACAACAACAATAAAGACAAAACTTCAGCTATCACACGGTGGGGTATTTAAAACAACAACAATAAAGACAAAACTTCAGCTATCACACGGTGGGTATTTAAACACCAACAATAAAGACAAAACTTCAGCTATCACACGGTGGGGTATTTAAAGCCACCAACAATAAAGACAAAACTTCTGCTATCACACGGTGGGTATTTAAAACACCAACAATAAAGACAAACTTCTGCTATCACACGGTGGGGTATTTTAAAACACCAACAATAAAGACAAACTTCAGCTATCACACAGGTGGGATATTTAAAACAACAACAATAAAGACAAAACTTCTGCTATCACACACGGTGGGATAAAAAAAACACCAACAATAAAGACAAAACTTCAGCTATCACACGGTGGGGTATTTAAAAACACCAACAATAAAAGACAAAACTTCAGCTATCACACGGTGTATTTAAAACAACAACAAAAGACAAAACCAGCTACAATTTAAAACACCAACAATAAAGACAAAACTTTTTTTATCACTATCATGGGTATTTAAAATCAACAACAATAAAGACAAAACTTCAGCTATCACACGGTGGGGTTTTTAAAAAACAACAACAATAAAGACAAAACTTCAGCTATCACAGGTGGGATATTTAAAAACACCAACAATAAAGACAAAACTTCTGCTATCACACGGTGGGGTATTTAAAAACACCAACAATAAAGACAAAACTTCAGCTATCACACGGTGGTATTTAAAAACAACAATAAAGACAAAACTCAGCTATCACACAGGGGGATATTTAAAAAACACCAACAATAAAGACAAAACTTCTGCTATCACAGGTGGGGCATTAAAAACAACAACAATAAAGAGGACAAAACTTCAGCTATCACAGGTGGGATATTTAAAAACAACAACAATAAAGACAAAACTCAGCTATCATAGGGGGTGGAAACAACAAAAAACAAAACTTTTGCTATCAACAAAAACAAACTTAAGCTATCAGCTTATCATTGCGGTGGGTATTTTAAAACAACAACAATAAAGACAAACTTCAGCCATCACACGGTGGGGTATTTAAAACAACAACAATAAAGACAAAACTTTTCAGCTATCACACGGTGGGGTATTTAAAACACCAACAATAAAGACAGCTAAAGGTGGGATATTTAAAAACAAACAATAAAGACAATCACACGGTGGGGTATTTAAAACACCAACAATAAAGACAAAAAGATAAAACTTCAGCTATCACACGGTGGTATATTTAAAAACAACAACAATAAAGACAAAACTTCAGTTATCACACGGTGGGGTATTTTTTAAAACCCCTACAATAAAAAACAACAAACAGGAGGGATATTAAACTGCTATCACACGGTGGGGTATTTAAAACACCAACAATAAAGACAAAACTTCAGCTATCACACGGTGGGGTGCCCAAAAACAACAATAAAGACAAAACTTCAGCTATCACACGGTGGGTATTTAAAAACACCAACAATAAAGACAAAAACTCCGGTGGGGGTATTTAAAAAACCACAATTTGCTATCACACGGTGGGTATTTAAAAACACCAACAATAAAGACAAAAACTTCAGCTATCACACGGTGGGTATTTAAAAACCAACAATAAAGACAAAACTTCAGCTATCACATAAGGTAGGGTGTATTTAAAAAACACCAATAAAGACAAAATCACAAAAACACCAACAATAAAGACAAAAACTTCACACGGTGGGGTATTTAAAACACCAACAATAAAACACAAAACTTCTGGGTTATCACAGGTGGGATATTTAAAAACACCAACAATAAAGACAAAACTTCTGCTATCACACGGTGGGGTATTTAAAACAACAACAATAAAACAAAACTTCAGCTATCACACGGTGGGTATTTAAAACAACAACAATAAAGACAAAACTTCAGCTATCACAGGTGGGATATTTAAAAACACCAACAATAAAGACAAAACTTCTGCTATCACACGGTGGGGTATTTAAAAACAACAACAATAAAGACAAAACTTCAGCTATCACAGGTGGGTTATTTAAAAACAACAACAATAAAGACAAAACTTCAGCTATCACACGGTGGGGTATTTAAAACAACAACAATAAAGACAAAACTTCAGCTATCACAGGTGGGGTATTTAAAAACAACAACAATAAAAGACAAAACTTCAGCTATCACAGGTGGGATATTTAAAAACAACAACAATAAAGACAAAACTTCAGCTATCACACGGTGGGGTATTTAAAAACAACAACAATAAAGACAAAACTTCAGCTATCATAGGTGGGGTATTTAAAAACAACAACAATAAAGACAAAACCAGCTATCACGGTGGGGTATTTAAAACAACAACAATAAAGACAAAACTTCAGCTATCACAAGGTGGGGTATTTAAAAACAACAACAATAAAGACAAAACTTCTGCTATCACACGGTGGGGATTTAAAACAACAACAATAAAGACACAAACTTCAGCTATCACACGGTGGGTATTTAAAACAACAACAATAAAGACAAAACTTCAGCTATCACAGGTGGGGTATTATCCCTACAAAAACAACTTGCTATCACACAATAAAGACACAAAACTTCAGCTATCACACATGGGGTATTTAAAAACAACAACAATAAAGACAAAACTTCAGCTATCACACGGTGGGGTATTTAAAACACCATCACAATAAAAAAAGACAAAGACTTTCAGCTTATCACACGGTGGATATTTAAAAACAACAACAATAAAGACAAAACTTCAGCTATCACACGGTGGTATTTAAAAACCCAAAAACAAAATAAAGACAAAACTTCAATCCAGCACTCACAATTTAAAACACCAACAATAAAGACAAAACTTCTGGGCTATCACACGGTGGGGTATTTAAAAGCAAAAACAACAATAAAGACAAAGACAAACTTCAGCTATCACAGGTGGGTTATTTAAAACAACAACAATAAAGACAAAACTTCAAAACATCACACGGTGGGGGTTTTTTAAAACAACAACAATAAAAGACAAAACTTCAGCTATCACAGGTGGGGGATATTTAAAAACACCAACAATAAAGACAAAACTTCTGCTATCACACGGTGGGTATTTAAAAACAACAACAATAAAAGACAAAACTTCAGCTATCACAGGTGGGGTATTTAAAAACAACAATAAAAGACAAAATTTTTGCTATCATACGGTGGGATATTTAAAACCAAAATAAGACAAAACTTCACACTGTGGGGTATTTCAACAATAAAAGACAAAAGCTATCACACGGTGGGGTATTTAAAACAACAAAAAGTCAAACTTCAGCTATCACAGGTGGGATATTTAAAAACAACAACAATAAAGACAAAACTCAGCTATCACACGGTGGGATATAAAAACACCAACAATAAAGACAAAAGACTATCACAGGTGGGGGTTTAAAACAACAACAATAAAGACAAACTTCAGCTATCACAGGTGGGATGGTTACCAAAAAAACCAACCTTTAAAAGACAAAACTTCAGCTATCAGACTGTGGGTATTTAAAACACCAACAATAAAGACAAAAATCAAAAAAACAACAACAATAAAGACAAAACTTCAGCTATCATACGGTGGGATATTTAAAAACAACAACAATAAAGACAAAAAAACAGGATATTTAAAACAACAATAAAGCCATCACACGGTGGGGTATTTAAAACAACAACAATAAAGACAAAACTTCAGCTATCACAGGTGAAAAACAACAATAAAGGTATTTAAAAACAACAACAATAAAGACAAAAAAAACACGGTGGGGTATTTAAAAAACCAATAAAGACAAAACTTTTATGGGTATTTTAAAAACAACAAACAATAAAGACAAAACAAAAGCTATCACACGGTGGGATATTTAAAAACAACAACAATAAAGACAAAACTTCTGCTATCACAACGGTGGGGTATTTAAAACAACAAAAATAAAGACAAAACTTCAGCTATCACACGGGGGGTATTTAAAACAACAACAATAAAGACAAAACTTCAGCTATTACAATTGGGTATTTAAAAACAAAAGACAAACTTCTGCTATCAACGGTAAAAACAACAACAATAAAGACAAAACTTCAGCTATCTGGGTGGGGTATTAAAACACCAACAATTTACAAAACTTCAACAACAATTAAAAAGACAAAACTTTTACTATCACATGGTGGGATATTTAAAAACAACAAAACATACGGTGGGATATTTAAAAACAACAAAACTTCAGCTATCACACGTTGGGTATTAAAAACAACAACAATAAAGACAAAATCAGCTATCACACGGTGGGATATTTAAAACAACAACAATAAAGACAAAACTTCTGCTATCACACGGTGGGGTATTTAAAACAACAACAATAAAGACAAAACTCAGCTATCACAGGTGGGTTATTTGGAACAAAACAAAACAAAACAATAAAGACAAAAAGACAAACTCAGCATCACAGGTGGGGGTATTTAAAACAACAACAATAAAGACAAACTCAGCTTCAGGGATATAAAAAACAACAATAAAGACAAAACTTCAGCTATCACACGGTGGGACAAAATTTAAAATCAACACCCAACAACAAAGACAAAACAGCTATCACACGGTGGGGTATTTAAAACAAACAACAATAAAGACAAAACTTCAGCTATCACACGGTCAGGGGTATTTAAAAACAACAACAATAAAGACAAAACTTCAGCCATCACACGGTGGGGTATTTAAAACAATTCAACAATAAAGACAAAACTTCAAAACTAAACACCAAATCATCACAATTTAAAAAGACAAAAAAGACAAAACTTTGCTATCACACGGTGGGATATTTAAAAACAACAACAATAAAGACAAAACTTCAGCTATCACAACTGGGGTATTTAAAACAACAACAATAAAGACAAAACTTCAGCTATCAAGGTGGGTATTTAAAAACAACAATAATAAGGCTTTATCACACGGTGGGGTATTTAAAAACAACAACAATAAAGACAAAAATCTAGCTATCACAGGTGGGATATTTAAAAACACCAACAAAATAAAAGATTGAAACAACAACAAAAAACTTGTGCTATCACACGGTGGGGTATTTAAAACAACAACAATAAAGACAAAACTTCAGCTATCACAGGTGGGGCTTAAAACAACAAATAAAATAAAGGACAAAACTTCAGATATCACAGGTGGGATATTTAAAAACACAAACAATAAAAGACAAAACTTCAGCTATCACACGGTGGGGGTATTTAAAAAAAACAACAATAAAACAAAAAGCTATCATACGGTGGGGTATTTAAAACAACAACAATAAAGACAAAACTTCAGCTATCACACGGTGGGGTATTTAAAAACAACAACAATAAAAGACAAAGATTCAGCTATCACAGGTGGGTATTTAAAAACACCAACAATAAAGACAAAACTTGCTATCACAGTGGGGATTTAAAAACAACAACAATAAAGACAAAACTCAGAAGCTATCACAGGTGTGTTAAAACACCAACAATAAAGACAAAACTTCACTATCACACGGTGGGTATTTAAAAGACAATAAAATAAAACTTCTGCTATCACACGGTGGGGTATTTAAAACACCAACAATAAAGACAAACTTCTCAGCTATCACACGGTGGGCATTTAAAAACACCAACAATAAAGACAAAACTTCAGCTATCACACGGTGGGTATTTAAAAACTCCAACAAAACAAACTTCAAAAGTTATTTATCACAACAATAAAATTAAAATTTAAAAACACCAAAATAAAGATAAAAACTTCAGCTATCACACGGTGGGGTATTTAAAAACCCCAACAATAAAGACAAAACTCAAAGCTTTATCACAGGTGGGATATTTAAAACACCAACAATAAAGACAAAAAACTTTTGCTATCATACGGGGATATTTAAAAAACACCAACAATAAAGACAAAACTACTGCTATCACAACGGTGGGGTATTTAAAAACACCAACAATAAAGACAAAACAAAGCTATCGCAGGTGGGATATTTAAAAACACCAACAATAAAGACAAAACTTTGCTATCATACGGTGGGATATTTAAACAACAACAATAAAGACAAAACTTCAGCTATCACACGGTGGGGTTTTTAAAAAAAACAAACAACAATAAAAGACAAATAAAAAGACAAAAGCTATCACAGGTGGGATATTTAAAAACCAACAATAAAGACAAAACTTCAGCTATCAAAATTTAAACACCAACAATAAGACAAAACTCAGCTATCTAATGGCAAGTATTTAAAACACCAACAATAAAAGACAAGCTTTCTGCTATCACAGGTGGGGTATTTAAAACAACCAACAATAAAGACAAAACTTCAGCTATCACACGGTGGGGTATTTAAAACAACAACAATAAAGACAAAACTTCATAGGTGGGGTATCACACGGTGGGTATTTGGGAAAACAAATAACAATAAAGACAAAACTCAGCTATCACACGGTGGGGTATTTAAAACAACAACAATAAAGACAAAACTTTCAGCTATCACACGGTGGGGTATTTAAAAACAACAACAATAAAGACAAAACTTCAGCTATCACGGTGGGATAAATTTAAAAACAACAACAATAAAGACAAAACTTCAGCTATCACACGGTGGGTATTTAAAAACACCAACAATAAAGACAAACTTAGCTATCATACGGTGGGATATTTAAAAACAACAACAATAAAGACAAAACTTCAGCTATCACACGGTGGGTATTTAAAAAAAACACCAATAAAAGACAAAACTTCAGCTATCACAGGTGGATATTTAAAACACCAACAATAAAGACAACTTCTGCTATCACACGGTGGGGTATTTAAAAAACACAATAAAAGACAAAACTTCTGCTATACGGTGGGTGTTAAAACAACAACAATAAAGACAAACTTCAGCTATCACACGGTGGGGTATTTAAAAAAACAATAAAAGACAAAACTGCTATCACACGGTGGGTATTTAAAAACAACCAACAACAAAGACAAAACTTCAGCTATCACAGGTGGGATATTTAAAACAACAACAATAAAGACAAAACTTCAGCTATCACAGGTGGTGTATTTAAAACACCAACAATAAGACACAAAATTCTGCTATCACAGGTGGGATATTTAAAAACACCAAATAATAAAGACAAAACTTCAGCTATCACACGGTGGCGTATTTAAAAACACAATAAAGACAAAACTTCAGCTATCACACGGTGGGATATTTAAAAACAACAACAATAAGAACAAAACTTCAGATATCACACAGGTGGGATATTTAAAAACACAAACAATAAAGACAAAACTTTTGCTATCATACGGTGGGGTATTTAAAAAACAACAACAATAAAAGACAAAAACTTCTGCTATCACACGGTGGGGTTTTTTAAAAAACAAAATAATAAAGACAAAACTTCAGCTATCACAGGTGGGATATTTAAACAACAACAATAAAGACAAAACTTCTGCTATCACAGGGTGGGGTATTTAAAAAACAACAACAATAAAGACAAAACTTCAGCTATCATAGGTAGGATTATTTAAAACAACAACAATAAAGACAAAACTTCAGCTATCACTGGTGGGTATTTAAAAACACCAACCTTTATAAAGACAAAGATTCAGCTATCACAGGTGGGATATTTAAAAACCAACAATAAAGACAAAACTTCAGCTATCACACGGTGGGGTATTTAAAAAACAACAACAATAAAGACAAACCAGCTATCACCGGTGGGATATTTGAAAAACAACAACAATAAAAGACAAAACTTTTGCTATCACACGGTGGGATATTTAAAAACAACAACAATAAAGACAAAACTTCATATTGGGTATTTTTAATGGTGGGGTATTTTAAAAACAACAACAATAAAGACAAAACTTGCTATCACAGGTCGATATTTAAAACCAACAATAAAGAAAAACTTTTTGCTATCATACGGTGGGTATTTAAAACAACAACGTAAAGACAAAACTTCAGCTATCACACGGTGGGTATTTAAAAAACCAACAATAAGAACAAAGATTCAGCTATCACAGGTGGGATATTTAAAAACAACAACAATAAAAGACAAACTTCTGCTATCACGCAACAGGGTATTTAAAAGCAACAACAATAAAGACAAAACTTCAGCTATCACACGGTGGGGTATTTAAAAACAACAACAATAAAGACAAAACTTCAGCTATCACAGGTGGGGTATTTAAAAACAACAACAATAAAGCATAAAACTTCAGCTATCACACGGTGGGGTATTTAAAAACACCAAAAAATCAAAGACAAAACTCAGGACAAAACTTCAGCTATCACAGGTGGGATATTTAAAAACAACAACAATAAAGATAAAACTCAGCTATCACACGGTGGGGTATTTAAAAACACCAACAATAAAGACAAAACTTCTGCTATCACGGTGGGGTATTTAAACAACAAAAATAAAGACAAAAACTTCAGCTATCCACACGGTGGGGTATTTAAAACACAATAAAACTAAAACTTGTTATCACGGTGGGGTTTAAAAACACCAACAATAAAGACAAACTTCTGCGGGTGGGGTATTTAAAAACACCAACAATAAAGACAAAACTCAGCTATCACACGGTGGGTATTTAAAAACACCAAATAATAAAGACAAAACTTCAGCTATCACACGACAAAACTTTGTGGGGTATTTAAAAACACCAAACAATAAAGACAAAACTTCTGCTATCACAGGTGGGGTATTTAAAAAAACAACAATAAAATACAAAACTTCAGCTATCACAGGTGGGGTATTTAAAAACACCAACAATAAAGACAAACTTCTGCTATCACACGGTGGGGTATTTAAAAACAAACAACAATAAAGACAAAACTTCAGCTATCACACGGTGGATATTTAAAAAACCCAAATAAAAAGACAAACTTCTGCTATCACACGGTGGGTATTTAAAACAACCAACAATAAAGACAAAACTTCAGCATCACACGGTGGGGTATAAAAACAACAACAATAAAGACAAAACTTCAGCTATCACACGGTGGGATATTTAAAACACCAACAATAAAGACAAAACTTCTGCTATCACACGGGGGTATTTAAAACACCAACAATAAAAGACAAAACTTCAGCTATCACACGGTGGGGCATTAAAAAAAACAACAATAAAGACAAAACTTCAGCTATCACAGGTCAGGGGGATTTAAAAACAACAACAATAAAGACAAAACTTTGCTATCACACGGTGGCGTATTTAAAACACCAACAATAAAGACAAAAAACTATCATACGGTGGATATTTAAAAATCCACAACAAGACAAAAACTTCAGCTATCATTAAAAAAACCAACAATAAAGACAAAACTTCAGCTATCACAGGTGGGATATTTAAAAACAACAACAATAAAGACAAAACTTCATTTGAAAAACAACAAATCACACTATGGGATATTTAAAAACACCAACAAAAGACAAAACTTCAGCTTTTATCACACGGTGGGGTATTTAAAACAACAACAATAAAGACAAAACTATCAGACGGTGGGGTATTTAAAAACACCAACAATAAAGACAAAACAGCTACAGGGGGATATTTAAAAACAACAACAATAAAGACAAAACTTCTGCTATCACACGGTGGGTATTTAAAACACCAACAATAAAGACAAAACTTCAGCTATCACACGGTGGGGTATTTAAAACAACAACAATAAAAGACAAAACTTCAGCTATCACAGGAGGGATATTTAAACAACAACAACAATAAAAGACAAAACTTCTGCTATCACACGGTGGGTATTTAAAACAACAACAATAAAGACAAAAACTTCAGATATCATAGGTGGATATTTAAAAACAACAACAATAAAGACAAAACTTCAGCTATCACACGGTGGGGTATTTAAAACAACAACAATAAAGACAAAACTTCAGCTATCACACGGTGGGGTATTTAAAAAACACCAACAATAAAGACAAAACTTCAGCTATCACACGGTGGGGTAAATTTAAAACAAACCAACAATAAAGACAAAACTTCAGCTATCACATAGGTGGGGGGTATTTAAAACAACAAAAAGACAAAACTCAGCTATCACACGGTGGGGTATTTAAAAAAAACAATAAAGACAAAAACTTCAGCTATCACACGGTGGGATATTTAAAACACCAACAATAAAGACAAAAATATCACACGGTGGGGGTATTTAAAAACAAATAAATAAAGACAAAACTTCAGCTATCACAGGTGGGATATTTAAAAACACCAACCTTTAAAGACAAAACTTCTGCTATCAGACTGTGGGGTATTTAAAAACACCAACAATAAAGACAAAACTTCAGCTATCACACGGTGGGGTATTTAAAAACAACAACAATAAAGACAAAACTTCAGCTATCACACGGTGGGCACCAAAAAACAGACAACAATCAAAAGACAAAGACAAACTTATCACACGGTGGGGTATTTAAAACCTACAATAAAGACATGCGCCTGCTATCACGGTGGGGTATTTAAAAAACAACAACAATAAAGACAAAACTTCAGCTATCACAGGTGGGTTATTTAAAAACAACAACAATAAAGACAAAACTTCAGCTATCACACGGTGGGGTATTTAAAAACAACAACAATAAAGACAAAACTTCAGCTATCACACGGGGTATTTAAAAACACCAACACAAAGGACAAAACTTCAGCTATCACACGGTGGGGTATTTAAAACAACAACAATAAAGACAAACTTCTGCTATCAGGTGGGGTATTTAAAACAACAACAATAAAAGACAAAACTCAGCTATCATAGGTGGGGGTATTTTAAACAACAACAACAAAGACAAAACTTCAGCTATCTGGGTGGGGTATTTAAAACACCAACAATAAGACAAAACTTCAGCTATCACAAGGTGGGGTATTAAAAAACAACAACAATAAAGACAAAACTTCAGCGCTATACACGGTGGGGATTTAAAAAAACAAAAATAAAGACAAAACTTCAGCTATCATACGGTGGGATATTTAAAACAACAACAACAAAGACAAAACAGCTATCACAGTTATCACAAACAACAATAAAAAAACTTCAGCTATCACAGGTGGGATATTTAAAACACCAACAATAAAGACAAAAAAACTAAACAATAAAGTTATCACACGGAGGAGTATTTAAAAACAACAACAATAAAGACAAAACTCAGCTATCACAGGTGGGGTATTTAAAACAACAACCTTTAAAGACAAAAACTTCAGCTATCACAGGTGGGATATTTAAAAAACAACAAGACAAAACTTCTGCTATCAGACTGTGGGGTATTTAAAAACAACAACAATAAAGACAAAACTTCAGCTATCACACGGGATATTTAAAAACAACAACAATAAAGACAAAACTTCAGCTATCAAGGTGGGATATTTAAACAACAACAATAAAAGACAAAACTTTTTGCTATCATACGGTGGGATATTTAAAACAACAACAATAAAGACAAAACTCAGCTATCAGGTGGGGTATTTAAAAAACAATAAAGACAAATATCACAAAGACAAAATAAAGACAAAACTTCAGCTATCACATTTGGGGTATTTAAAACAACAAATAATAAAGACAAACTTTTACTGTCACAAGGGATATTTAAAAAACACCAACAATAAAGACAAAACTTCAGCTATCACACGGTGGGATATTTAAAACAACAACAATAAAAGACAAAACTTCAGCTATCACTGTGGGGTATTTAAAAAACAACAACAATAAATTTATGCAAACACCAACAACAATAAAGACAAAAACTTCAGGGCCATATCACAGGTGGGATATTTAAAACAACAACAATAAAGACAAAACTTCTGCTATCACACGGTGGGGGTTTTTAAAAACAACAACAATAAAGACAAAACTTCAGCTATCACAAATTGGGGTATTTAAAAAACAAACAACAATAAAGACAAACCTCAGCTATCACAGGTGGATATTTAAAACAACAACAATAAAAGACAAAAACTTCAGCTATCACAGGTGGGTATTTAAAACAACAACAATAAAGACAAAACTTCAGCTATCACACGGTGGGGTATTTAAAAACAACAACAATAAACAAAACTTCAGCTATCACGGTGGTGTATTTAAAACAACAACAATAAAGACAAAACTTCAGCTATCACAGGTGGGGTATTTAAAACAACAACAATAAAGACAAAACCGCTTCAGATATTTATCTTTTGATTGGGGTATTTAAAACAACAACAATAAAGACAAAACTTCAGCTATCACACGGTGGGATATTTTAAAACCAACAATAAAAGACAAAACTTCTTTGCTATCATATGGTGGGGTATTTAAAAACAACAACAATAAAGACAAAACTTCAGCTATCACGACGGTGGTTTAAAAAACCAACAATAAAAGACAAAACTTCAGCTATCACACAGGTGGGATATTTAAAACACCAACAATAAAGACAAAACTTCTGCTATCACACGGTGGGTATTTAAAAACAACAATAAAGACAAAACTTCAGCTATCACAGGTGGGATATTTAAAAAACAACAACAATAAAGACAAAACTTCAGCTATCACACGGTGGGTATTTAAAACAACAACAATAAAGACAAACTTCAGCTATCACAGGGTGGGGTATTTAAAAACAACCAACAATAAAGACAAAACTTCAGCTATCACAGGTGGGGTATTTAAAAAACAACAACAATAAAGACAAAAATTTTGCTAAACTTAAAACAACAACAATAAAGCTATCACACGGTGGGGTATTTAAAACAACAACAATAAAGACAAAACTTCAAAACTTTTTGCTATCACACGGTGGGGATATTTAAAACAACAAAAGAAAACAAACTTCAGCTATCACAAGGTGGGTATTTAAAACAACAACAATAAAAGACAAAACTTCAGCTATCACAGGTGGGATATTTAAAAACAACAACAAAAAGACAAACTTCAGCTATCACACGGTGGGGTATTAAAAACAACAACAATAAAGACAAAAACTTCAGCTATCACACGGTGGGGTATTTAAAACAACAACAATAAAGACAAAACAAAGCTATCACACGGTGGGCAACAACAATAAAGGTATCACATTTAAAAACAACAACAATAAAGACAAAACTTCTGCTATCACACGGTGGGTATTTAAAACAACAACAACAAAGACAAAACTTCAGCTATCACAATTTAAAACAACAACAATAAAGACAAAAATATCACACGGTGGGGTATTTAAAAACAACAACAATAAAGACAAAACTTCAGCTATCACACGGGGGTATTTAAAAACACCAAACAATAAAGACAAACTTCAGCTATCATATGGTGGGGTATTTAAAAAACACCAAAATATAAAGACAAAACTTCAAGCTATCACACGGTGGGGTATTTAAAAAACAACAATAAAGACAAAACTTCAGCTATCACACGGTGGGGTATTTAAAAACAACAACAATAAAAGACAAAACTTCAGCTATCACACGGTGGGATATTTAAAACACCAACAATAAAAGACAAAACTTCAGCTATCACGGTGGGGTATTTAAAACACCAACAATAAAGACAAAACTTCAGCTATCACATGGTGGGGTATTTAAAACACCAACAATAAAGACAAAACTTCAGCTATCACACTATCACAACAATAAAGACAAACTCTGCTGGGGTATTTAAAACAACAACAATAAAGACAAAACTTATCACACGGTGGGTATTTAAAAAAACACCAACAATATCACAGGTGGGATATTTTTCAAATAAAACAAAACCATGAACAATAAACACCAACAAAACTTCAGCTATCACACGGTGGGGTATTTAAAAACAACAACAATAAAAGACAAAACTTCAGCTATCACACGGTGGGGTATTTAAAAACAAAAAAAGCTAACACGGTGGCGCAAAAAACCTTAAAGACAAATCATCACACGGTGGGGTATTTAAAAACACCAACAATAAAGACAAAACTTCAGCCATCACACGGTGGGGTATTTTAAAACAACAAATAATAAAGACAAAAACAACGGTGGGTATTTAAAACAACAACAATAAAGACAAAACTTCTGCTATCACACGGTGGGGTATTTAAAACAAAAAATAAAACAATAAAAGTATTTAAAAAAAAATAAAAGACAAATCACAGGTGGGGTATTTTAAAACACCAACAATAAAGACAAAACTTCAATCAAAGGTATTTAAAAACAAAACACAAAGACAAAACTTCTGCTATCACACGGTGGGGTATTTAAAACAACAACAACAAAGACAAAACTTCAGCTATCACACGGTGGGGTATTTAAAAACAACAACAATAAAGACAAAACTTCAGCTATCACACGGTGGGGTATTAAAAACAACAACAATAAAAGACAAAACTTCAGCTATCACACGGTGGGATATTTAAAAACACCAACAATAAAGACAAAACTTCAGCTATCACACGGTGGGGTATTTAAACACCAACAAAACAAAACTTCAGCTATCACACGGTGGGGATTTAAAAAACCTTCAGCTATCACACATTGGGTATTTAAAAACACCAACAATAAAAGACAAAACTTTTGCTATCATACGGTGGGTATTAAAAACACCAACAATAAAGACAAAACTTCAGCTATCACACGGTGGGCAAATTTAAAAACACCATCACAATAAAACAAAAACTTCAGCTATCAACGGTGGGGTATTTAAAAACAACAACAATAAAGACAAAACTTCTGCTATCACACGGTGGGTATTTAAAACACCAACAATAAAGACAAAACTCAGCTATCACACGGTGGGGTATTTAAAAACCAACAACAAAGACAAAAAAAGATGCATTTAAAAAACCAAATAATAAAGACAAAACTTGCTATCACACGGTGGGGTATTTAAAAACACCAACAATAAAGACAAAAGCTATCGGTGGGGTATTTAAAAAACAAATAAAAGACACACGGTGGGGTATTTAAAACAAAACAATAAAGACAAAACTCACAGCGGTGGGGTATTTAAAAAACAACAACAATAAAGACAAAACTTCAGCTATCACACGGTGGGGTATTTAAAACACCAAATAAAAGACAAAAAACTTCAGCTATCACACGGTGGATATAAAACCCTACAATAAAGACAAAACTTCTGCTATCACACGGTGGGGTATTTAAAAACACCAACAATAAAGACAAAAACTTTCACTCGGTGGGGTATCACCAACAATAAAGACAAAACTTCATTTAAAAAAAACAACAATAAAGACAAAACTTCAGCTATCACACGGTGGGGTATTTAAAACAACAACAATAAAGACAAAAACTTATTTTATCACACATTTAAAACAACAACAATAAAGACAAAACTTCAGCTATCACACGGTGGGTATTTAAAACACCAACAATAAAGACAAAACTCAGCTATCACACGGTGGGTATTTAAAACACCAACAATAAAGACAAAACTTCTGCTATCACACGGTGGTGTATTTAAAAACACCAACAATAAAAGACAAAACTTCAGCTATCACACGGTGGGCGTATTTAAAAACACCAACAATAAAGACAAAACTTCAGCTATCACACGGTGGGTATTTAAAAACACCAACAATAAAAGACAAAAACTTTGCTATCACACTATATCATAAAGACAAACAGCTATCACACGGGGGTATTTAAAAAAACAACAATAAAGACAAAACTTTTTGCTATCACACGGTGGGGGTATTAAAAAAAACTTCTATCAACAATAAAAACAAAAATAAAGACAAACTCTGCTATCACACGGTGGGGTATTTAAAAACACCAACAATAAAGACAAAACTTCAGCTATCACACGGTGGGGTATTTAAAAAAAATAAAAGACAAAAACAATAAAAACAAAAACTTCAAAAGACAAAAACTTCAGCTATCACACGGTGGGATATTTAAAACAACAACAATAAAGACAAAACTTCACACGGTGGATATTTAAAACACCAACACAAAGACAAAACTCTAGCTATCACACGGTGGGGTATTTAAAAACACCAACAATAAAGACAAAACTCAGCTATCACACGGGGATATTTAAAACAACAACAATAAAGACAAAACTTCTGCTATCACACGGTGGGGTATTTAAAAACACCAACAATAAAAGACAAAACTTCAGCTATCACACGGGGGTATTTAAAAACAACAACAATAAAGACAAAACTTCAGCTATCACACGGTGGGGGTATTTAAAAACAACAAACAATAAAGACAAAACTTCAGCTATCACACGGTGGGTATTTAAAACAACAACAATAAAGACAAAACTTTCTATCTATGGGATTTAAAAACAACAACAATAAAGACAAACTTCAGTGGGGGGTTTAAAAAACAACAACAATAAAGACAAACTTCAGCTATCACATGGTGGGTATTTAAAACAACAAATAATAAAGACAAAACTTTGCTATCACACGGTGAGGTATGAAAAACAACAACAATAAAGACAAACTTCAGCTATCACAGGTGGGTATTTAAAACAACAACAATAAAGACAAAACTTCAGCTATCACAGGTGGGGTAAAACACCAATTTAAAGACAAAACTCAGCCAACAATAAAGACAAAACTTCAGCTATCACACGGTGGGGTATTAAAAACCCCAACAATAAAGACAAAACTTCAGCTATCACAGGTGGTGTATTTAAAAAAACAACAATAAAGACAAAACTTTTGCTATCACACGGTGGATATTTAAAAACAACAACAATAAAGACAAAAACTTCAGCTATCAGACAAAGGTCAGGGGATATAAAAACACAACAATAAAGACAAAAACTCTACATCACACGGTGGGGTATTTAAACACCAACAATAAAGACAAAAACTGGGCTACATCACACGGTGGGATATTTAAAAACAACAACAAAAAGACAAAAAACTTCAGCTATCACAACGGTGGGCATTTAAAACAACAACAATAAAGACAAAACTCAGCTATCACAGGTGGGGTATTTAAAACAACAACAATAAAGACAAAACTCAGTTATCACAGGTGGGGTATTTAAAAACAACAACAATAAAGACAAACTCAGCACACAGGTGGTGGGCATTTAAAAACAACAAATAAAAGACAAAACTTCAGCTATCACAGGTGGGGTATTTAAAACAACAACAATAAAGACAAAAACTCAGCCATCACACGGTGGGGTATTTAAAAACACCAACAATAAAGACAAAACTTCAGCTATCACACGGTGGGGATATTTAAAACAACAAAATAAAGACAAAACTTCAGCTATCACACGGTGGGGGTATTTAAAAAACAACAACAATAAAGACAAAACTCAGCTATCACAGGTGGGGGGTATTAAAAAACAACAACAATAAAGACAAAACTTCAGCTATCACACGGTGGGGTATTTAAAACAACAATAAATAAAGACAAAACTTCAGCTACACACAGGGGGTATTTAAAAACAACATAAAGACAAAACATAACAGTAAAGACAAAACTTCAGCTATCACACGGTGGGGTATTTAAAACACCAACAATAAAGACAAAACTCAGCTATCACACGGTGATATTTAAAAAACAACAACAATAAAGACAAAACTTCAGCTATCACACGGTGGGATATTTAAAAAACAACAATAAAACAATAAAGAAAAAACTTCAACAATAAATCACACTGTGGGTATTAAAAAACACCAACAATAAAGACAAAACTTCAGCTATCACACGGTGGGGTATTTAAAAACAACAACAATAAAGACAAAACTTCAGCTATCACAGGTGGGATATTTAAAAAACACCAACCAATAAAGACAAAAACTCTGCTATCACAGGTGGGTGGGGGTATTTAAAAACAAACAACAATAAAGACAAAACTCAGCTATCACACGGTGGGGTATTTAAAACAACAACAATAAAGACAAAACTCAGCCATCACAGGTGGGACATTTAAAACAACAACAATAAAGACAAAAACTTTGCTATCACACGTGGGGGTATTTAAAAACAACAACAACAAAGACAAAACTTTTCAGCTATCAGACAAACTTCGACGGTGGGGTATTTAAAAACAACAACAATAAAGACAAAAACTTCAGCTATCACACGGTGGGATATTTAAAACAACAACAATAAAGACAAAACTTGCTATCACAGGTGGGGTATTTAAAACACCAACAATAAAGACAAAAACTTCAGCTATCACACGGTGGGGGTATTTAAAACAACAACAACAAAGACAAAACTTCAGCTATCACACGGTGGGGTATTTAAAAACAACAACAATAAAAGACAAACTTCAGCTATCACACGGTGGGGTATTTAAAACAACAACAAAAAGACAAACTCAGCTATCACAGGTGGGATATTTACACCAAAAAAACAACCAACAATTTAAAACCAACAATAAAAACTTCAGCTATCACAGGTGGGGGATATTTAAAAAAACAACAAATAAAGACAAAAAACGTTGGGGATTTAAAACAACAACAATAAAGACAAAACTATCACAGGTGGGGATATTTAAAACAACAACAATAAACAAAGACAAAACTTCAGCTATCACACGGTGGGGTATTTAAAAACAAACAATAAAGACAAAACTCAGCTATCACACTGTGGGTATTTAAAAACAACAACAATAAAGACAAACTTCAGCCATCACACACGGGGGTATTTAAAAACAACAACAATAAAGAAAAACTTCAGCTATCACAGGTGGGATATTTAAAAAAACAACAATAAAGACAAAAACTAAAGCTATCACACGGTGGGTATTTAAAAACAATTAAAGACAAAACTCAAACAATTTAAAAACCAAACAATAAAGACAAAACTTCAGCTATCACACGGTGGGGTATTTTAAAACAACAACAATAAAGACAAAACTTCAGCTATCATAGGTGGGGTATTTAAAACAACAACAATAAAGACAAAAACTTCAGCTATCACACGGTGGGTATTTAAAAAACAACAATAAAGACAAAACTTCAGCTATCACACGGTGGGTATTTAAAAAACAACAACAATAAAGACAAAACTTCAGCTATCACACGGTGGGTATTTAAAACAAATAACAATAAAGACAAAACTTCAGCTATCACACGGTGGGGTATTTAAAAAACAACAACAATAAAGACAAAACTTCAAGCATCACACGGTGGGATTTAAAACAACAACAACAAAAAGACAAAACTCTGTTATCACACGGTGGGGTATTTAAAACACCAACAATAAAGACAAAACTTCAGCTATCACAGGTGGGGTATTTAAAACCCCAATAAAGACAATTATCACAAAAAAAACAACAATAAAGACAAAACTTCAGCCATCACACGGTGGGGTATTTAAAAACAACAACAACAAAGACAAAACTTCAGCTATCACATCGGTGGGGTATTTAAAACAAATAGCAAAGACAAAACTCAGTTATCACACGGTGGGGTATTTAAAACAACAACAATAAAGACAAAACTCAGCTATCACAGGTGGGGTATTTAAAAACAACAACAATAAAGACAAAACTTCAGCTATCACACGGTGGGGTATTTAAAACAACAACAATAAAAGACAAAACTTCAGCTATCACACGGTGGTATTTCAACAATAAAGACAAAACTTCAGCTATGGGATATTTAAAAAACACCAACAATAAAGACAAACTTCAGCTATCACACGGTGGGGTATTTAAAAAACACCAACAATAAAAGACAAAATCAGCTATCACACGGTGGGGTATTTAAAACACCAACAATAAAGACAAAATTTCAGCTATCACACAAGGTAAGTATTTAAAAACAAACAAACAATAAAGACAAAACTTCAGCTATCACACGGTGGGGTTTTAAAACACCAACAATAAAGACAAAACTCAGCTATCACACGGTGGGGTATTTAAAACACCAACAATAAAGACAAAACTCAGCTATCACACGGTGGGGTATTTAAAACACCAACAATAAAGACAAAACTTCAGCTATCACACGGTGGGGTATTTAAAACACCAACAATAAAAGACAAAACTCTGGGTTATCACACGGTGGGGTATTTAAAACACCAACAATAAAGACAAAACTTCAGCTATCACACGGTGGGCATTTAAAACACCAACAATAAAGACAAAACTTCTGTTATCACACGGTGGGCATATTTAAAACAACAACAATAAAGACAAACTTCAGCTATGGGGTATTTAAAAACACCAAACAATAAAGACAAAACTTCAGCTATCACACGGTGGGTATTTAAAAACACCAATAAAGACAAAGACAAACTTTGCTATCACACGGTGGGATATTTAAAACACCAACAATAAAGACAAAACTTCAGCTATCACACGGTGGGATTTATTTAAAAACCAACAATAAAGACAAAACTTCAGCTATCACACGGTGGCGTATTTAAAAAACACCAACAATAAAGACAAACTTCATATCACACGGTGGGGTATTTAAAACACCAAACAACAAAGACAAAACTCAGCTATCACACGGTGGGGTATTTAAAAAACAACAACAATAAAGACAAACTTCAGCTATCACACGGTGGCGTATTTAAAAACACCAACAATAAAGACAAAACTTGCAGCTATCACACAGGGTGGTGTATTAAAAAAACAACAAAAAAAAGGACAAACGGTTCAGAAAAACTCACAGGTCACACGGTGGGGTATTTAAAAAACAACAATAAAGACAAAACTTCAGCTATCACAGGTAAAAACAACAACAACAAAGGGGATATTTTAAAAACAACAACAACAAAGACAAAACTCAGCCATCACAAAAGATTTAAAACAACAACAATAAAGACAAAAAGCTATCACACGGTGGGGTATTTTTAAAACAACAACAATAAAGACAAAACTTCAGCTATCACACGGTGGGGTATTTAAAAACAACAACATAAAAGACAAAACTTCAGCTATCACAAGGTGGGTATTTAAAAAACAACAACAGTAAAGACAAAACTTCAGCTATCACACGGTGGGGATTTAAAAAACAACAACAATAAAGACAAAACTGAAGCTAACACGGTGGTGTATTTAAAACACCAACAATAAAGACAAAACTTCAGCTATCACACGGTGGGGTATTTAAAACACCAACAATAAAGACAAACTTCAGCTATCACACGGTGGGGTATTTAAAAACACCAACAATAAAGACAAAACTTCAGCTATCACACGGTGGGGGGTATTTAAAAACACCAACAATAAAGACAAAACTTGTTATCACAGTGGGGGTATTTAAAAAACACCAACAATAAAGACAAAACTTCTGCTATCACACGGTGGGGTATTTAAAAACACCAACAATAAAGACAAAATCATAGCTATCACACGGTGGGGTATTTAAAAACAACAACAATAAAGACAAAACTTCTGTTATCACACGGTGGGGTATTTAAAACACCAACAATAAAGACAAAACTTCAGCTATCACACGGTGGGTATTTAAAACACCAACAATAAAAGACAAACTTCAGCTATCACAGGTGGGGTATTTAAAAACACAACAATAAAAGACAAAACTTCAGCTATCACACGGGGGTATTTAAAAAACACCAACAATAAAGACAAACTCAGCTATCACACGGTGGGTATTTAAAAACACCAACAATAAAGACAAAACTTCTACATCACACGGTGGGGTATTTAAAAACACCAACAACAAAGACAAAACTCAGCTATCACACGGTGGGGTATTTAAAAACACCAACAATAAAGACAAACTTAGCTATCACACGGTGGGGTATTTAAAAACATTAAAAGACAAAACTCAGCTATCACACGGTGGGGTATTTAAAAACAAAAATAAAGACAAAACTTCAGCTATCACACGGTGGGGGTATTTAAAAACACCAACAATAAAGACAAAAACTTCAGCTATCACACGGTGGGTATTTAAAAACACCAACAATAAAAGACAAAACTTCAGCTATCACACGGTGGGGTATTTAAAACACCAACACAAAGACAAATCAGCTATCACACGGTGGGGTATTTAAAAACACCTCCAACAAAGACAAAACTTCAGCTATCACACGGTGGGGGTATTTAAAAACACCAACAATAAAGACAAAACTTTTGCTATCACACGGTGGGGATATTAAAAACAACAACAATAAAGACAAAACTCAGCTATCACACGGTGGGGTTTTAAAAAACAACAATAAAGACAAACTTCAGCTATCACAGGGATATTTAAAAACCAACAATAAAGACAAAACTTCTGCTATCACACGGTGAGGTATTTAAAAAAACAACAACAAAGACAAAACTTTGGTTATCACAGGTGGGTTATTTAAAACAACAATAAAGACAAACTTCAGCTATCACTGGTGGGATATTTAAAAACACCAACCTTAAAGACAAAACTTCTGCTATCACACGGTGGGGTATTTAAAAAACTACAATAAAGACAAACAATAAAGTACAAAACTTCAGCAAAACTCAGCTATCACACGGTGGGGTATTTAAAACAACAACAATAAAGACAAAACTCAGCTATCACACGGTGGGTATGAAAACAACAAATAATAAAGACAAAACTTTGCTATCATACGGTGGATATTTAAAAAAAACAACAATAAAGACAAAACTTCAGCTATCACACGGTGGGATATTTAAAAAACACCAACAATAAAGACAAAACTTCAGCTATCACAGGTGGGATATTTAAAACAACAACAATAAAGACAAAACTTCAGCTATCACACGGTGGGTATTTAAAACACCAACAATAAAAGACAAAACTTCAGGGCCATAACACGGTGGGATATTTAAAACAACAACAATAAAGACAAACTTCAGCTATCACACGGTGGGGTATTTAAAACAATAAACAAAAAGACAAAATCAGCTATCACACGGTGGGGTATTTAAAAACACCAACAATAAAGACAAAACTTCAGCCATCACACGGGATATTTAAAAACAAAACAACAAGACAAATAAACACGGTGGGTTATTTAAAAACAACAACAATAAAGACAAACTCACACGGTGGGATATTTAAAACAACAACTTTAAAGACAAAACTTCAGTTATCACAGGAGGGTTATTTAAAACAACAAATAATAAAGACAAAACTTCAGCTATCACACGGTGGGGTATTTAAAACACCAACAATAAAGACAAAACTCTGCTATCAGAGGGTATTTAAAACAACAACAACAAAGACAAAACTCAGCTATCACACGGTGGGTATTTAAAACAACAACAATAAAGACAAAACTTCAGCTATCACAGGTGGGATATTTAAAACAACAACAATAAAGACAAAACTTCAGCTATCACAGGTGGGAATTAAAACAACAAAATAAAGACAAAACTCAGCCATCACACGGTGGGGTATTTAAAAACCCCAATAAAGACAAAACTTCAGCTATCACAAGGTGGGATATTTAAAAAAACAACAACAATAAAAGACAAAACTTCTGCTATCACACGGTGGGGTATTTAAAAACACAACAAATAAAGACAAAACTTCAGCAATAAAGACAAAACGGTGGGGTATTTAAAAAACAAAAATAATAAAGACAAAAAACTTCAGCTATCACACGGTTAGTATTTAAAACACAACAATAAAGACAAAACTTGCTATCACACGGTGGGATATTTAAAAACAACAACAAAAAAGACAAAAACTTAAAAACTTTAAAGCCAATCAAAAGGTGGGGGGGGCATTAAAAACAACAACAATAAAGACAAACTTCAGCGCTATCACAGGAGGGATATTTAAAAACACCAACAATAAAGACAAACTTCAGCCATCACACGGTGGGGTATTTAAAACAAACAACAATAAAGACAAAACTCATTATCATAGGTGGGGTATTTAAAAAACAACAACAATAAAGACAAACTCAGCCATCACAAGGTATTTAAAACAACAACAATAAAGACAAAAACTTCAGCTATCACACGGTGGGGTATTTAAAAACAACAAACAATAAAGACAAAACTCTGAGTTATCACACGGTAGTATTTAAAACAACAACAATAAAGACAAAACTTCAGCTATCACACGGTGGGGTATTTAAAAACCCTACAATAAAGACAAAAATCTCAGCTATCACACGGTGGGGTATTTAAAAAACAACAACAATAAAGACAAAACTCAGCTATCACACGGTGGGGTATTTAAAAACACCAACAATAAAGACAAAACTTCAGCTATCACAATGTTGGGGTATTTAAAAAACAACAAAACAAAAATAAAGACAAAACTTCAGCTATCACACGGTGGGGTATTTAAAAAACACCAACAAATAAAGACAAAACTTCAGCTATCACACGGTGGGATATTTAAAAACCCAACAATAAAGACAAACTTCAGCTATCACACGGTGGGGTATTTAAAACAACAAATAAATAAAGACAAAACTCAGCTATCACAGGTGGATATTTAAAACAACAATAAAGACAAAACTCAGCTATCACACGGTGGGGTATTTAAAAAACAACAACAACAAAGACAAAACTCAGCCATCACAGGTGGGTTATTTAAACAACAACAATAAAGGACAAACTCAGCATCACGGTGGGGTATTTAAAAACAACAACAATAAAGACAAAACTCAGCCATCACAGGTGGGGGCTAAAAACAACAACAATAAAGGACAAAACTCAGCCATCATAGGTGGCTAACAACAATAAAGACAAAATTCAGTTATCACACGGTGGGTATTGTTAAAAAACAACAACAATAAAAGACAAAAACTTCAGCTATCACAAGGTGGGTATTTAAAACAACAACAGTAAAGACAAACTTCAGCTATCACACAAAGGTGGGGTATTTAAAAACACCAACAATAAAGACAAAACAATCACACGGTGGGGTATTTAAAACCCCAACAGTAAAGACAAACTTCACATCACACGGTGGGGGTATTTAAAAACAACAACAATAAAGACAAAACTTCAGTTATCACACGGTGGTATTTAAAACACCAACAATAAAGACAAAACTCAGCTATCACACGGTGGGATATTTAAAAACCCCAACAATAAAGACACAAACTTCAGCCATCACATCAGGGTATTTAAAAACACCAACAATAAAAGACAAAACTTCAGCTATCACACGGTGGGGTATTTAAAACAACAACAATAAAGACAAAACTTCATATCACACGGTGGTATTTAAAAACACCAACAATAAAGACAAAACTTAGCCATCACAGGTGGGATTTAAAAAACACCAACAATAAAGACAAAACTCAGCTATCACAGGTGGGATACGAAAACACCAACAATAAAGACAAACAAAGCTATCACACGGTGGGGTATTTAAAAAACAACAACAATAAAGACAAACTTCAGCTTATCATAGGTGGGGTATTTAAAACACCAAATAATAAAGACAAAACTTCAGCTATCACACGTGGGATATTTAAACACCAACAATAAAGACAAAACTTCAGCTATCACACGGGGGGTATTTAAAAAACATAAATACAAAGACAAAACTTCAGCTATCACAGCAGGTGGGATATTTAAAAACACCAACAATAAAGACAAAACTTTGCTATCATACGGTGGGTATTTAAAACACCAACAAAAAGCTATCACAGGTGATATTTAAAACAAAACTTCAGCTATCACACGGTGGGGTATTTAAAACACCAACAATAAAGACAAAACTATCACACAGGTATTTAAAAATCAATAAAGACAAAACTTCAGCTATGGGATATTTAAAAAACAACAACAATAAAAGACAAAAACTCAGCTATCACAACGGTGAGGTATTTAAAAAACCAACAATAAAGACAAAACTTCAGCTATCACAGGGGGTATTTAAAACAAAACAACAATAAAGACAAAACTTCTGCTACACACTGTGGGTGTATTTAAAAACAACAATAAAGACAAACTCAGCTATCACACGGTGGGGGCATTTAAAACCAACAACAATAAAGACAAAACTTCAGCTATCATAGGTGGGGGTATTAAAAACAACAACAATAAAGACAAAACTCAGCTATCACATCGGTGGGGTATTTAAAAACACCAAATAATAAAGGACAAAAACTTTTCAGCTATCATACGGTGGGATATTTAAAAACAACAACAATAAAGACAAAACTCAGCTATCACAACGGTGGGGTATTTAAAAAACAACAATAATAAAGACAAAACTTCAGCTATCACAGGTGGGGTATTTAAAACAACAACAATAAAGACAAAACTTCAGCTATCACACGGTGGGGGTATTTAAAAACAACAAATAACAAAAAGACAAAACTTCAGCTATCACAGGTGGGGTATTTAAAAACACCTAACAATAAAGACAAAACTCAGCTATCACACGGTGGGATATTTAAAACAACAACAATAAAAGACAAAAACTCAGCTATCACACGGTGGGGTATTTAAAAACAACAACAATAAAGGACAAAACTTCAGCTATCAGGTGATATTTAAAACAACAACAATAAAGACAAAAGCCATGCACGGATTTAAAAACCCCAACAATAAAGACAAAAACTCAGCCATCACACGGGGGGTATTTAAACAACAACAATAAAGACAAAACTTCAGCCATCACACGGTGGGTATTTAAAAAAACAACAATAAAGACAAAACTCAGCTATTCAGGTATTTAAAACAACAAACAGTAAAGACAAAACTTCAGCCATCACAATTTAAAAAAAACAAAATAAAGACAAAACTTCAGAATATCACACGGTGGGGTATTTAAAACACCAACAATAAAAGACAAAACTTCAGCTATCACACGGTGGGGTATTTTAAAGACAAACTCAGCTATCACACGGTGGGGGTATTTAAACAACAACAATAAAGACAAACTTCATATCACACGGTGGGTATTTAAAACAACAACAATAAAGACAAAACTTCAGCTATCACAAGGTGGGGTATTTAAAACCAACAACAGTAAAGACAAAACTTCAGCTATCACACGGTGGGATATTTAAAACACCAACAATAAAGACAAACTTCAGCATCACACGGTGGGGTATTTAAAAAACAACAACAATAAAGACAAACTCATATCACACGGTGGGGTATTTAAAACCCCTATCACAATAAAAACCAACAATAAAACTTTGCTATCATACGGGGATATTTAAAACACCAACAATAAAGACAAAACTCTGCTATCACACGGGTATTTTTAAAACAACAACAAAAGACAAAACTTCAGCTATCACACGGTGGGGTATTTAAAAACACCAACAATAAAGACAAACTTCTGCTATCACACGGTGGATATTTAAAAACAACAACAATAAAGACAAAACTTCAGCTATCACACACGTGGGGTAAAAAACATTTAAAACAACAACAATAAAGACAAAACTTCAGCTATCACAGGTGGTGTATTTAAAACAACAACAATAAAGACAAAACTTCAGCTATCACACGGTGAGGTATTTAAAAACAACAACAATAAAGACAAAACTTCAGCTATCACAGGTGGGTTATTTAAAAAAAAAACAACAATAAAGACAAAACTTCAGCTATCATTGGTGGGATATTTAAAAACAACAACTTTAAAGACAAAACTCATATCACAATTTAAAAACACCAATAATAAAGACAAAACTTCAGCTATCACACGGTGGGATATTTAAAAACACCAACAATAAAGACAAAACTTCAGCTATCACAGGTGGGGATATTTAAAAAACAACAATAAAGACAAACTTCAGCTATCACAGGTGGGGATATTTAAAAACAACAACAATAAAGACAAAACTTCAGCTATCACACGGTGGGGTATTTAAAAACAACAACAATAAAGACAAAACTTCAGCTATCACAGGTGGGATATTTAAAAACACCAACAATAAAGACAAAACTTTTGCTATCATACGGTGGGATATTTAAAAACAACAACAATAAAGACAAAACTTCAGCTATCAGACGGTGGGTATTTAAAAACACCAACAATAAAGACAAAACTTCAGCTATCACAGGTGGGATATTTAAAAACAACAACAATAAAGACAAAACTTCTGCTATCACACTGTGGGGTATTTAAAAACACCAACAATAAAGACAAAACTTCAGCTATCACACGGTGGCATTTAAAAAACAACAACAATAAAGACAAAACTCAGCTATCACAGTGGGATATTTAAAAACAACAATAAAGACAAAACTCACATCACACGGTGGGGTATTTAAAAACACCAACAATAAAGACAAAACTTCAGCTATCACAGGTGGGGTATTTAAAAACAACAACAACAAAAAGACAAAACTTCAGCTATCACAGGAGGGATATTTAAAACAACAACAATAAAGACAAAACTTCAGCTATCACACGGTGGCGTATTTAAAACAACAACAATAAAAACAAAACTTCAGCTATCACACGGTGGGGTATTTAAAACACCAACAATAAAGACAAAACTTCAGCTATCACACGGTGGGTTTAAAAACATTAAAAAGAAAAAACTTCAACAACGGTGGAATTTAAAAACAACAACAATAAAAGACAAAACTTCACACGGTGGGATATTTAAAAACACCAACAATAAAGACAAAACTTCAGCTATCACACGGTGGGTATTTAAAACACCAACAATAAAGACAAAACTCAGCTATCACACGGTGGGGGTATTTAAAAAACACCAACAATAAAGACAAAACTTCTACTATCACACTGTGTGGTATTTAAAAAACCAACAATAAAGACAAAACTCAGCTATCACACGGTGGGGTAAAAAACAACAACAATAAAGTAAAAACTTCTGCTAACACGGTGGGGTAAAAACAACAACAATAAAGTAAAACTCAACAAAGAAGAAAAAACAATAAAGACAGAAGCTATCACACGGTGGGGTATTTAAAACCCAACAATAAACAACAAAACAGAATTTAAAAACAACAACAATAAAAAAAAAAAACTTCAGCCAACAGAAGTAATAAAGACAAAAACAGAATTTAAAAAAACAACAACAATAAAGACAAAACTTCAGCTATCACACGGTGGGGTATTTAAAAACCCAACAATAAAGAAAAAAAAAAAGCTATCACACGGTGGTGTATTTAAAAACAACAACAATAAAGACAAAACTTGAAGCTATCACACGGTGTAAAATTTAAAAACACCAACTTTAAAGACAAAACTCTGAAATACGGTGGGTTTAAAAACACCAAACAATAAAACAAAACTTTGCAATAGAACGGTGGGGTATTTAAAAACACCAACAATAAATAACAAAACTTCAGCTATCACAGGTGGGATATTTAAAACACCAACAATAAAGACAAAAAACAACAGGCTATCAACAACGGTCAGGGGTATTTAAAAAACAACAACAATAAAGACAAAACTTCAGCTATCAACGGGTGGATTTAAAAAACAACAATAAAACAAAAGTTTGCTATCACACTGGTGGGATAAGAAAAAACAATAAATAACAAAAGACAAAAAAAAAGACAAAATAACACGGTAAAAATATTTAAAACACCAACAACAAAGACAAACTTCAATATCGGTGGGTAAAATTTAAAACAACAACAATAAAGTAAAAAACAACAATCACACGGTGGGGTATTTAAAACAACAACAATAAAAGACAAAAACTCAGCAACAACAGGGTTATTTAAAAACCCCAACAATAAAGACAAAAACAACATCACACGGTGGGTATTTAAAAAAACACCAACAATAAAGACAAAAACTTCAGCTAAAACACGGTTAATTTAAAAAACAACAACAATAAAGACAAAACTTCAAATAACACGGAAGTATTTAAAAACAACAACAATAAAGACAAAACAAATAGCTATCACAGGTAAAATTTAAAAACAACAACAATAAAGACAAAAGAAGTGGGATATTTAAAACATACAAAAGGCTATCACACGGTGGGATATTTAAAAAAAACAACAATAAAGAAGTAAAACTTCAGCTATCAACAACAGGGGGTATTTAAAACAACAACAATAAAGACAAAAATAGAGCTATCAAAAAAGGATATTTAAAAACAACAACAATAAAGACAAAACTTTTGCTATCACACGTAAAAAATTTTAAAAACAAGTAAAACCAACAATAAAACAAAACTTCAAAAACAACAGGTGGGATGAAAAACAAAAAAACAACAACAAGAAGTAAAAAACAACTATCACACTGTGGGGTATTTAAAAAAAAACAACAATAAAGACAAAAGTAAAAGCAATCACACGGTGGGTATTTAAAACAACAACAATAAAGACAAAACTTCAGCAACAGGTGTGTATTTAAAAAACAACAATAAAAGACAAAACTTCTGCTATCAACTGTGGATTTAAAAAACAACAATAAAGAAAAAACTTCAGCTAAAACAGGTGGGGAATTTAAAAAACAACAACAATAAAGACAAAACTTCAGCAACAGGTGGGATATTAAAAAAAACAACAATAAAGACAAAAAGCTATCACACGGTGGGGTATTTAAAAACAACAACAGTAAAGACAAAAAAAGCTATCACAGGTGGGGTATTTAAAAACAACAACAATAAAGACAAAACTCAGCTATCACACGGTGGGTATTTAAAAACAAAAACAAAAGTCAAAAAAACAAAAATTTAAAACAGAAGTAAAAAACAAACAACAATAGTATTTAAAAAAAACAACAATAAAAGACAAAACTTCAGCTATCAACAGGTGGGATATTTAAAACAAACAATAAAAGACAAAAAATAATCACAGGTGGGGTATTTAAAACACCAACAAAAAGACAAAACTTCTGCTATCAACAACAGTATTTAAAACAACAACAATAAAGACAAACTTCAGCAACACAAAAAAAACAACAACAATAAAGACAAAAACAGCCAACATTTAAAAACAACAATAAAGACAAACTTTGCTAAACACGGTGGGGGGTATTTAAAACAAAAAAAAAGACAAAACAACATCACATTGTGGATATTTAAAACAACAACAATAAAGACAAAAGTAAAAGCATAAATGGGAATTAAAAAAACAAAACAATAAAACAAAATCATACATTAAAAATTTAAAACAACAACTAAAGACAAAATCAAATAACAGAAGTAAAAACAACAACAAAGAGAAAAAGCTAACAATGGGGGTACAAAAACAACAACAACAAAGACAAAACTTCAGCTATCAAATAGAAGGTGTTATTAATGAAAAACAAAGTCAAAACAGAATGGTGTATTTAAAACAACAAAAATAAAGACAAAAAACAAGCTATCACAACAGAACAAAAAAACAACAACAATAAAGGACAAAACTTCAAAGACAAAACTATCACACGGTGGGCGTAAAAACAACAACAACAGAAGACAAAATCAGCTATCAACAGTGGGGTAAAAACAACAACAATAAAGACAAAAACAGCTATCACACGGTGGGGTATTTAAAACAACAATAAATAAAAAACAAAAACAACAACAGTATTTAAAAAACAACAATAAAGACAAAACTCAAAAATCACACGGTGGAATGAAAAAAAACAACAAACAATAAAAGACAAAACAGAAGTAAAAACAACAACGATTTAAAAAAACAACAACTACAGGGTTATTTAAAAAAAAACACAAATCTTGTCATCACACGGTGGGGTATTTAAAAAATAACAAATAAAGACAAAACTCAAAACAACAACAAAAGTAAAAGCTATCACACGGTGGGGGTATTAAAAAACAACAACAACAAAAGACAAAACTTCAGCAATCACAACAGGGGTATTTAAAACACCAACAATAAAGACTTTTTTTAAAATAGGTGGGATATTAAAAAACAACAATAAAGAAAAACTTCAAAAATAACGGTGGGTATTTAAAAAACAACAATAAAGACAAACTTCAGAAGGCTAAAAAAAACACCAACAATAAAGACAAAACTTCAGCTATCATTTAATGTGTGTGGGATTTAAAACAACAAACAATAAAGACAAAAAACACGGTGGTGTATTTAAAACAACCAACAATAAAGACAAAACTTCATTTTATCACACGGTAAAAAAACAACAACAAAGACAAATCAAAAAACTCAGCTATCACATTATTTAAAACAACAACAATAAAGACAAAACTCAGCTATCACACGGTGGGGTATTTAAAAACAACAACAACAAAGACAAAACTTCAGTTATCACTGGTGGGGGTATTTAAAAACACCAACAATAAAGACAAAACTTTTGCTATCACACGGTGGGGGTATTTAAAAACAACAACAATAAAGACAAAACTTCAGCTATCACACGGTGGGACAAATTTAAAAAAAAACAACAACAATAAAGACAAAACTTCAGCTATCACAGGTGGGATATTTAAAACACCAACAATAAAGACAAAACTTTTAATATCACACGGTGGGTATTTAAAAAAACAACAACAATAAAGACAAACTTCAGCTATCACACGGTGGGTTATTAGAAAACCAACAAAAAACAACAATATTTAAAACAAAACAGTTCAGCTATCACACGGTGGGATATTTAAAAACAACAACAATAAAGACAAAAACTTCTGCTATCACAAAACAGGGGTATTTAAAAACACCAACAATAAAGACAAAACTTCATATCACACGGTGGGTATTTAAAAAAACCAACAATAAAGACAAAAACTTCAGCCATCACAGGTGGTGTTTAAAACCAACAATAAAGACAAAATCTGCTATCACTGGTGGATATTTAAAAACACCAACAATAAAACAAAACTTCACTACAGGTGGGGTATTTAAAAACAACAACAATAAAGACAAAACTTCAGCTATCACACGGTGGGGTATTTAAAAACAACAACAATAAAACAAATCAACAATATTTTCAGGTGGGATATTTAAAAACAACAACAATAAAGACAAAACTTGCTTTTTAACAACAACAAATGGGGTATTTAAAACAACAACAATAAAGACAAAACTTCAGCTATCACACGGTGGGGTATTTAAAAACAACAACAATAAAGACAAAACTTCAGCTATCACAGGTGGGTTATTTAAAAAACAACAACAACAATAAAGACAAAACTTCAAACTTTATCACACAGGTGGGATATTTAAAACAACAACAATAAAGACAAAACTTCAGCTATCACACGGTGGTATTTAAAAACAATTCAACAATAAAAGACAAACTGTAGCCATCACAGGTGATATTTAAAAAACAACAATAAAGACAAAACTTCAGCTATCACATACGGGGTAATTTAAAAACACCAACAATAAAGACAAAACTTCAGCTATCACACGGTGGGATTTAAACAACAATAAAGACAAAACTTTAAAACTTCTGCAATAAAGACAAAACTTCAGCTATCACACGGTGGGGTATTTAAAAACAACAACAATAATCTGGTTTTTTCAGCTATCAGACGGGGGGTATTTAAAAACACCAACAATAAAGACAAAACTCAGCTATCACATTGGGATATTTAAAAACAACAACAATAAAGACAAAACTTCAGCTATCACGGTGTGGGTATTTAAAAACAACAACAATAAAGACAAAACTTCAGCTATCACAGGTGGGGTATTTAAAAACAATAAACAATAAAAACAAAACGGTGGGATATTTAAAAACAACAATAAAGCAAATCATGCATCACACGGTGGGGTATTTAAAAAACCAACAATAAAGACAAAACTTCAGCTATCACACGGTGGGGTATTTAAAACAACAACAATAAAGACAAAACTTCAGCTATCACACGGTGGGGTATTTAAAAAAAAAAACAACAACAAAAATAAAGGTGTGGTATTTAAACAAAACTTCAGCTATCATAACGGTGGGGTATTTAAAAACAACAAAACAATTCAGCTATCACACGGTAAATTTAAAAACAAAACAATAAAGACAAAACTCAGCTATCACAGGTGGGTATTTAAAAACCCCAACAAAAAGACAAAACTCAGCTATCACACGGTGGACAAAACTTCAGCTATATTTATTTAAAACACCAACAATAAAGACAAAACTTCAGCTATCACACGGTGGGGTATTAAAAAACAACAAATAATAAAGATAAAAACTCAGGGGCTATCACAGGTGGGGTATTAAAAACAACAATAAAAGACAAAACTTCAGCTATCATGGGTCATTGGGATATTTAAAACAAAACAACAACGGTGTGGGCATTTAAAACAAACTTAGGCTATCCATCACAGGTGGGATATTTAAAAAACAACAACAATAAAGACAAAACTTCAGCTATCACAGGTGGGGTATTTAAAAAACAACCGCAAAAGACAAAACTTCAGCTATCACAGGTGGGGTATTTGAAAACAACAACAATAAAGACAAAAACTTCAGCTATCACAGGTGGGGTATTAAAAAAACAACAACAATAAAGACAAAACTTCAGCTATCACACGGTGGGGTATTTAAAACAACAACAATAAAGACAAAACTTCAGCTATCACACGGTGGGGATTAAAACAACAACAATAAAGAAAACACCACGGTGGGGTATTTAAAAACAATAAAGACAAAACTTCAGCTATCACACGGTGGGGTATTTAAAAACACCAACAATAAAGACAAAACTTCAGCTATCACACGGTGGGGTATTTAAAAAAAACAATAAAAGACAAAACAATAAAAACAAAACTTAAAGACAAAATCACACGGTGGGGTATTTAAAAACAACAACAATAAAGACAAAACTTCTATATATCACACGGTGGGGTATTTAAAACAACAACAATAAAGACAAAACTTCAGCTATCTGTATTTAAAAAAAAACAACAAACTAAAACAAAACTTCAGCTATCACACGGTGGGGTATTTAAAAAACAACAACAATAAAGACAAAAAGATGGGGTATTTAAAAAACAATAATTTTGCTATCACACGGTGGGGTATTTAAAACAACAACAATAAAAGACAAAATTTGAAGTATTTAAAAAACAACAACAATAAAGACAAAACTTCAGCAAGGTGGGGTATTTAAAAAACAACAATAATAAAAGACAAAACTTCAGCTACCACACGGTGGGGTATTTGAAAACAACAACAATAAAGACAAAACTTCTGCTATCACACGGTAGGGTATTTAAAAACAACAACAATAAGGACAAAATAAAAGCCATATGAAAACTGCAATAATCGGCACGTAAAAAAAATCATTTAAATTTGGATTTCGCATATATTCAGCGCTTCCCCTCAGTGCATAGTTATAACGGAACCTTTACGCTTATATATACTCCCGCATCCACTGCATATATAAGATTCTATCAACAAGAACATTACTTTAGTCTGAAGAAGTCCTTTTAGTGAACGAAACTCGTTACACAAATGGTTTCCAATTTGCTATATACATTTATACTGATGATGCTATTAGTGCAAAATACAGCAACATCTATATTTTGAAATATATATATATATATATATATATATATATATATTGCTCAATCGATGTATCGCCGTACATTTTCTATTTTTCTATCCCTTCCACAATCATCCAATGTATTATCGACGGTTTATATGATCTATCTGTCTATCTATCTATCTGACTATCATTCGTTTCTACTTAGCCATCTATCTATCTATCTATGTATCTTTTGTAATTATATATGTATCTAGCTAGTTTTATATCATATCCACTTATCTATCTATCTATCTATCTATCTTTACTTTATACTCATCTCGCTATCTATCTAATTATCCATATTTTTTGTCGTTTATTAAAAGAGCGTTTACTTAAAGGCTTGTGTATATTTTCAATTCAAGTATCTTGACCAGTATTTTTTAACGTTCATTTTTGTATCATGAATAAAATGTATTTTTAAATATCTATTTTACACTCTGTCCTCATCAAATTCACACGTACCCTTTTTACTTCACTCCCCATTACCGTCTCTCTTTTCTCTCGCATTCTTTTATCTACCTATCTATCTATATATATATATATATATATATATACGTGTCTCTGTGCATGTGTACGCGTCATTGTTTTGTTCAAAACATTGTAATAGAATATTCCCTCGCCAAAAGATAAAAAATAATTTCCTACTTAAAACCTAAAATATGTCTTGGCTTTAAATAACCCAGAAAAGGTTGACGAGCCGTAAAAAACAAAGCAATGAATCAGTAAGTCAGTCTTTGAATAAATATATGAAGAGATAATATCTTCCTCTGCAGATATAATTCAAACTCTAAATTATTAAATTATTAACAGCCACACACAGCTGGCCGATCAGAAAAAGCTTTCAATTAGAATTGAGCAAGAACAGCATCACAATTTAGATGTAACAGTGTCTATCTTCTTCAATTACTTTAAAATACTTTCGTTAAATTTTGAATTAATGTAGTTACTGATATAACAGAAGTAGTCTCTATTTATTCAATCGAAGTTAGCCGATGACATGAAAGGGTAAAACAGGTAATATGAAGACCCACTTCAGACGACAATTATTTTGGAGTTTTTGAAATTCAGTTAGTCAGTTTGCTACCAGGTATTTAAAAGAGGATAGATTTATAAAGCAATTGTTAATTTTGATGAAAATTGTTTGAAATATCAACAAAAAATCGCCATATTCCGTTATTTACGTGGGTTTTCACTACATGGGTGGACTCATTTATCAAATTAAAATACTGTTAAACAACTTATTTTTCGGTACAATTAAGTGAAGTTTGTAATAGATTGCTGGAAAATTGAGGGAGTTTTTAGTTAAAATTTGTGTTGAAAACAATTTCACTTTTCTTTTCGTGGTTTTTAACTTAACGCAGTGATTAAAAGTGAGGTATCGTTGAGCTCGTCATTATGATAGTAACCTACATATCGAACTTGAACAAAATCGGATGAAAAAAGTTGAATTTATCGATATTCAATCGGTGTTATCGCCGATTAATTTTTAAAAAATTATGGATTTTTTACGCTAAGAACCTATTTCTTACATTGTACAATGTATGTGCCAAGGTTGGGCAAAATCGGTTGGGTCGATCTCGAGTGAAAAGGTATCACACAGACAGACAGACACACAAAGACATTCTCTTATATATATATATATATATATATATATATATATATATATATATATATATATATATGTATATATTCTACTCAATGAAATATTACAAAACATAAACCAGATGATATGTTTTTTTACCCTGTAAAATGACCAAGAACCAGTCGATGTAGAGTGTTACAGAATATAAAGAAAAGTAGAAGAGCTAACCAGATATATTATCAGTGAAACAATATTTACAATATAATAAATTACAATGAACCATTCATACAAAAAGTAGATTAGTAAAGTTAGAAAAACTCATTTAAAAAAAATAAAAAATAAAAAAGGAAAACATATTTCGATTAACATTTAATTTTTCTTCTTGGATGCTACCTGAATTTTACCAAAAACAAAATAATTTCCATGCCTGAAGATGACTGAATGTACAGTTGAAAGTACTTGCGTCTTAAAGAAAGACCTTATACAGCTTAAAATTTTTTAAAAACACGTATCATAACATTCATCGAGTGATTTGTAGGTTAATGCACCTTTAAAATGTTGTTAGCGAAGGGATTTCGCCATTTTATATCATTAACTTTACTAATCTACTTTTTGTATGAATGATTCATTGTAATATAAATTGAACTGTACTACATATTTGATTTAATATAAAAAATGCAGATATTGTTATGTTGATGGCAAAATGAAACAGGAAACTGAGAGAATTATTAGACAACTTAATAAAAGAAAACTATAAGAAAGGATTAATTATTAACTGTCAGTATGATTGGTTATCATCGTTAAAAGAAAATCCATGAGGCGGATTACGTATAGGCGACGTTAAAATCACAAAGATATAAAAAAAAAATAACTAATTAGTAATGTAATTACAGACAACAAAATTTGTTACACAGAAACCTGAAGTAATATATGTATAATGAAAAAATGCCTTCCAACAATTAAACAAAGTCTTAATACATAGGAAAATATTGTTAGACACAAATATAAAAGCATTGAAATTGTATGTAAGATCTAATTTCCTATATGACAGTGAATACTGAATAATTTTCCCAAAAATGAAAAAATGTTGTTGTTTCATGAAATGTAAAGAATACAGAATATATATATATATATATATATGTGTGTGTGTGTGTGTGTGTGTGTGTGTGTGTGTGTGTGTGTGTGTGTGTGGTTGGATTTATTTGAGTTCGTGACACTGGGTTTCACGCTTTTGCGATCGTCAGTCAAACTGACGATCGCAAAAGCTTGAAACCCAGTGTCACAAACTCACATCAATCCAAATATGTTAGCTCTATCTCTGATACTGATCTCTTTATAATAAGTACCGCACATATAATATATAAATAATAATATATATAATCTATTACACTCATATATATATTTTTTTTCACATATATATATATATATATTAGAATTATGTTCACCCTGAAGAAAGCCCAAGAGCCACTCGATGTATAGTGTTACAAAGTAAGAAACACAATTTATGTGGATATTTGGAAAGGTAAAGGTTAACCCTATATTTGGACAAATCATTTTGTAATGATCGTGGAAACATTCTCTTGGTCGTCGCTTCCACAAAGTAGAAGTTCGTGGAAAAATTTTGCTCAGGTAGAACTTATTTCTTGTATCAATGGCATACGATGGGAATGATGACAAATCTCTACAATGTATGTCACATGTCGGGTCTTTGCCGGTAAGGTGAAACCTGATGAAAGGATTATAGTTCGTCTGAACAGTCTCCATGAGAATAGCTAGAAATACTTGCAAGATTTCCTAGGTGTTGTAAGGTGAAAATAATTCATCCATCACAAGGACGCGGAGTCTGGACTATTGAGCCTGGAAAGTTAAGACTGTGAAGCTTCTGTTCATATATGTGAGCCGTACAGCACACATCGCGCTTATAATGGTAAAGAATAGAAAAAGTCATGAACTTAATGAAGCGGTACAGGGAACTGACCGTTTCGTCTAGTATCTTTACCGATGGATCGTATGTCCGAGCTTCACTTTAGGTCCTGGTTAAGCCGTAATAGGCACTTAAGGAAAAGGGCCTCCCTGAGAGGAAACCGACACATTCATTTTCATAGGTGAAAATTCAAGGTCCTCGCGGTGATGACGAAACATCACTTTGTGATTAACGAGAATGTTGTCGGAAAATATAGAAACAACACAGAGACACATGTTTAGAGCCAGAAAGAGACAGTTAAAAATAGCCAGAGAAAGAAAAAAAGAAAATTTAACTTTAACAAAAAAAAAAAATTACTGAAGGCAAGAAAATCAGCGGAAATTTTGTGCAATCCACTTAACGAATAGATGTTTTCATGGATGGTAGAACGTGGAAAAAAGTTAAAGGAAAATCTCAAATCTCAAATCTCAAATCAAAAATCGGTAAGTTCTGAAGGGCACCTATAAATGCTTGATGTGAACTCGTTCTACAGTAACCTGTTATCCATGTTTTCTAAAAAAAAAAAATAAATAAAATAAGAGACTTTCGGCCCAGTAATGTGAAAATCAGAGAACTGGAAATAAATTGTGAACTAGAGAATGATCAAAAGAAATATCTCCTGTCTTATGACACATTACAATCTAGATTATACCCAACAATCATCTGTAAATATAATAATGAACATCTGATTGAACCTTATTACAGGGGAAAGGGTTTGGATATATTGTCGCCTACGAGGTATATTCTAGCGTTGTCGATTTTATGCCCGGGAGTATAAACTGGTTTTGTGTAACCTATACCGCTAATAAAAATATAGCTTAACCAAGAATAATTCTGAGTATATTATGGTGATTTTTTAAGCGTAACCTAGATGTGACACAAGGCCAAATGTATGGGGCACTCAGTGAGGAGCTAACTCACTACCCAGTTTTTATCGTTCTAGCGTGACAAGGTGCCTAACCATTAAACCACGTCGAAGTGCCCTGTAATTTCCTAAGCGTAACATAGAAATGTGTCACAAGGCCAACAATATGGGGTACCACGAGAATATAATTCACTACTTAGGTGTAGCTGTTGTAGCGAAATGAGCTTGCTAACAATTACACGAAGTCGAGATGCCTACCTGAGTATATTATGAACTGGAATATATAATTGGCTGTTAAAACGGAATCATTTTTTTTAACCTTTAGAACTCTAGGTGATATCATTTCTAAACAAAATACATCCACAACCATTTCATGCAAATCTGATCATCAGTCAATAGTGTGGTTGGATTTCGCGCTAGTTTTGTCATATCCTTCTATGGCAACAGGAAAATGACTAACTGAAAATCGAAGATGATTCTATTACAATTGTATGGTCACTTATATCCAACGGAAACTTATGAATAACGAAGGGTGATAAAGATTATACAACTATTTGACCCCCCATCCAATTTAAAATAGCAGAACAATTTTTGTGATGTCAACAAACAATCGTTGCAATTTTTTTATGTCAATGAATACTCATAGTCACTTTCATAATGCTCGTTGTAGTCGCAGGTACAGCTAGTTAAGTCATCATAAAATATTACAATATTTATAAAATGAAATATATTATTATAAAACAATTCTTTCAAAATATTATCATAATAAATTTATCCATATTAATACAAATCAATATTCTTCACTGATCGAAGTATTTCCATTCGTATTTTATTAATGCCATTAAAAGAAAATACGTCTAATTAACACAACACCAAAACAAAAGGATGTTGTGTTAATTAGCCGTGTATTCTTTTAATCGCATTAATAAAATTTTAATTTGAAATGCAGTTTTGGCAATTTAAAATTCTGCGCTTTTTTATTTTTAGTTCAGCTTTTTTAATATGAAGTTGAGTTTTTTCTGAATTGTATTTGAGCTTTTTTATTTTGATCGTCACATCTTTTGATTTGCTTTTTATTTTGTTAATGTAAGAATATGTACAAGACGCGAGTCGGCTGAAAGCAATTTAAGTTCATATAATACTAATGGAAATACTCCGATCAGTGAGGAATATTGATTTGTATTAATATGGATAAATTTATTATGATAATATTTTGAAAAAATTATTTTACAATAATATATTTCATTTTGTAAATATTGTAATATTTTATGATAAAATATTTCATTTTATAAATATTGTATTATTTTATAATAATATATTTCATTTTATAATTATTGTAACATTTTATAATATATTTCATTTTATAAATATTATAGTATTTTATAATAATATATTTCATTTTATAAATATTGTAATATTTTTTAATAATATATTTCATTTTATAATTATTGTAATATTTTAATAATATATTTTATTTTATAAAATATAGTAATATTTTACGATAATATATTTCATTTTATAAATATTATAATATTTTATTATAATATATTTCATTTTATAAACATTGTAATATTTTATAATAATGGTATAATTTAATATAATATAAACTTGAGACATACTTAATAGTAATTAAAGCTGTCATAAATTCTGTCATAGGTTTATATTTAGTTATTGTATGTTACTTTGCTGTTAGCTGGCTATGTAGCCTCCAGTGAAGTAGATTCTAATTACAATGTACGCAGCTAGCGGAATCAATAGATTTGAACTCGCAATACCCGGAAAGCGAGAAAATCACACCAAAAGGTGTGTCAATGTTTCGAACCCTGGGAGTGTTGGGCCACTCACTTCTAAAATCTTTTTTTTTTTTTAACAATTTTAACAGTCGACCGCCTCTTTACTTTCGTAATACACTCGTATTCACAACCACAACAAAGGGACATAAATTATTTTAAAGGAAAAGTGGCAACACCTACAGAGTGTCACACACAGAACAACGGCTTATCTACTAAATATTCACAAATGACACAAAATGGTTAAATTTAGCCAAGTTTCAACCTTTACTTACTCATCGCCCTATCAAAACAGCAGAAGTGTCAACATTTGGGGGGGGAGTCTATTTGTTTTCCCTCTTGTAAGCAGTCATGATTTCTCATTCTCTTTACGGTTACGTTCGTCAGCCTTCGGCAATCTGATTCTAATGCGACTCTTCCACGATATATGTCGATTTTTTTTTCCTGGTCTCATAATCTTTGTTTTATTTGCCTTTCTTCTTTTTACTTATGTCTATCATTTCTCATTTCTTTTCTATTCTTGTTTCTCACGCTCTTCTATTTCTTTCTGATTCACACATCACTTCTTCTTTCCTCACGGCCTCTTATTCTCTTTTACACATTTCTTTTTCTCTTTCTCTTGGTCTTTCCTTTTCTTACACGATTATTCTCACTTTACCGACATGATTCTTTATTTTCATCTATGATTAGGACATTTTACATATTGTCGTGTTGCGGTTGAAATTTATCAATATTATCATACGCAACATGTTTATTGCTTTTCATTTTAGTGGCAGAGTATTGACAATTTCTTTTCTTCTTGTTCGTGTTGCTGTTGCTGTTGTTCTTTTCTTCTTCTTCTTCTGCTACTGTTTTTTGCTTCAATACCCTTTTTCTCGAATCGAAGTGACAGTAGTTTCTCTATCTTTCTCTCTTAAATTGATTATTTTCCCTATCTTTTCTAAGTCCGTTTCTATCTTTTTTTCTACTGACCTATGTATCACTCTCTTATAAATTTACTGCTCACTCTCTTTTCTACTGATTATTTTCTACTGTTCTCTCCCTCCCTCCCCCTCCCTCCACCCTCTCTCTTTCTCTCTCTCTCTCTCTATATATATATACACACACACACACATACACACACACACACACATATATATATATATATATATATATATATATATATATATATATATATATATATATATATATGTAAATTGACTCCTCACTCTATCTTTTTCTACTGGCCCTTTTCTAACTTTTTTTCTACTGGTCTATTTCTCCTTCTTTTCACCTGTTATTTAACTGTTCTTGCTACTGTTTCTATTTCTTCTTTCTTTGCTTTAAATATTCGAAACGACTTCACTTACCCTTCTCTCTTTTCTACTGAATTATTTCACTCTCTTTTCTACTGACCTTTTTCTCTCTTCTATTAATCTCCCCCTCCTCTTCTTCCTCTTCTTCTTTTTTTTCTTCGTATTTTTCCGTTTTAGCTGCTCTTCCTATTTCTTCTTTATGTTTTACATATTGGAAACAACTCCTTGTTACCCTCTCTTTTCCTACTGATCTCTTCCTCTCTCTCTAATCTAGGAACATTTTCTGTTTTCCTCTTCTTAAAGCTGCTACTGATATTTCTACGTCTTACGCTTTCTACTTTCTAAACGACCGCTTTTTTTCTTTCTTTTCTGGCGTCCTTTCTTTACTCACTCTTTTCCAAAATCAGGTTATTTTTCCTTTACTTAACGACCTTCTTCTTTTTCAACATCTTCTTTACTTGATTTATTGCTATATCTTTCTCTTTTTATCCTCTTCTACATTGGCTCAGCAACCTTATCATGTTCCCATCTCATAAACCATCTCAGTGTTCTTTTTCATACTTTTTCTCCTTTTCTTAACCACTACTCATTCTTTCTCGTTCATTTCCTTCTCTTTTCTCTTCATTACTTTCCGTCTCAACTCCTACTTCTTTCTTAGTCTTCAAGATGATTAATTTTCCGCCAGACCGGAACTCGGCAGGCTGGCCATGATGGATGATAGCGTACGACCTGGGGGATACACCGCAAATCATGAATGTTTAATGCGGGTTACAAAATCTGCCGGTTACCCTGTGGTTTGGCAGACCACAAGAAGTGGTAATCCGTACATTTTCGCACAGCGTCTGGCCACCTCCAAGCAAACAGCCTACTTTTATAGTGTCAGGTAGAAAGAGTTATCGGAAAAGAAAAAAGATTCGTCAACACAGGAAGATGGCCAGCTATGGATATTTTTGTGAATATTGGAGGTGACGGGGAGAGGAACACCAAGGATCCGTTAAGTAATGATTTAGCTTACAAATTAGGTGAACGATCATTGGAGCCTCTCGCAGATAGAAGGGGATATTTATTTAGTGTCCGACAACTATTTGATTAGTGCGAGTGCACTGAGATCTGCTAGAAGGAAATGTGAAAATGGCTGTAGAAGAAATCTCTCGGTGAAAAGAGGTAAATACCATTGAATGAAATATCAAGTAGACTCCTACCGTAGATACTTTCTTAGTAAGTTCATTCTCGCAGTCCGATTCGCGTCAGTAGTGAGATCGATCCATATTAACTGACCTGTTATTCGAACCATGTAACAAACGATGTAACAATGTTGTTCTCTTCTCAACTACTGATTCATTGTTTCGCTTTTCCGCGGTCGACTAAATACGAAATTGAGAGGAAGATGAGTCACTTAGTTGAAAGAATCAAAATAGCTGAAAAAGAAGGAGTAGTCAGCAGAAGTGAGTGGGAGAGAGAATTTGTGTAAGAGAGAGAGAGAGAAAGAGAGAGAGAGAGAGAACAGTAGAAATAAGGGAGAATGAAAAGGACCAGAAATGAATATAGATAGACGAATAGCGGAAGACGTATCGCTTAGAATGGGAAAATAGAAGTGGAAAAGGCAGCGTCAAAGAAAGAAAGAAAGAAAGAAAGAAAGAAAGAAAGAAAGAATAATAATATTATTAATAATAATAATAATAAGAAGAAAAAGAACAACAACAACAATAACAGCAACAAAAAGAAATCAGTAGACAGGAGAGAAAATTAGGTCAGCGAGAGAAAATGGTCATTAGAAAAAAAAAAAGAAGAATGGGTTGGTAGAAAAGAAAGAGAGGAGAGAGGTCATGTAGAAGGTGGCTAAAAAGAAGAAAAAAAACACATATCACCTTAAACGAGTTAGAAAAGAGAGAAAGAGAGATAGAGAGAAAGGGAGAGAGATCCGTAGAAAAGAAAAAAAGGAAGAAAACAAACAATTCGTAAGAATTACTTAATATAGTCCCAAATGCCTAAAACATTTAATCGTTAAATTTATATATTCGATTGTTGGAGGGAAATTTTTCACGGTTTCTAAATAAATTTATTTTTCTGAAAACCACAAGAACTTTCATTCCAATCAGACAAAAAATAGGTAACATATTGCAGACTATGTTTTTCAATTTGTTATTTATTCTCTGAATGTGTGTATATAGCCTTGGATGGCAACTGGTTTAGGAGAAGGACAACTCTGAATTCAAAATCTGCGGAGGGTCGTTTGGGGACCTTGTGGCACTTAGTGCACCAGGTCTCTGAATTCGGCCCTTCAAAATAGTATGGCTGGTCCTGCATGAAACCTTCAACATTATAATCAAATCTTATGTGCTGTTGTCGGGCTGTCGGTTTCCTGGGAACTGATCTCCTTGACCATCATACGTCAAATTCGACGGAAGAATCGACTATATATATATATATATATATATATATATATATATATATATATATATATATTGGTATGTTGCACAAAAATACGTATACGCAGATATACTTGCATGTATATAGGTATTTTTTACTAAGGTGTTATAAAAAACAGAGCTCAGTGTTATATAACAGAGGTATTAATTGTATATTAGTGAATGCACACAATATCCCACGTCGATAACGCGACTCGGAGTTTAAAGCAGTTGCACGATAATCAGGTGCTGAAAAATCTCTTCAGTCCTGTGTTGCACAATCACCAAGAGCTGAATACTTAGGATAAAATAATACAGAAATCAGACATCCCTTTCCAAAATATTTCTGGCACTTAAAATAATCCAATGAAACACCTAAAATAAAATGGAAATTAATAAGAAATGCTAGAATTTTAGGTCATTAAATAACTCATGTCCTTTGTGCATACATGAGAAACTATATATTACTAAGTCTATAAAAAATCAAAATTTACTGAATGAGAGAAATGAAATAGCTATTCTTTGCCGTCATTGTCAAAATTTTTCTTTCAATAATATTTAAAAAAAAAAACGGGAGCTGGTAATATACATACTTATATTTGATATGAATAAATACTTTTAAATAATTTAAGTAATTCTATTACATCTACTTGTTTTAAAAAGAAATATACTTGTGACGTCACCCGGGGTTGCTGCGCCAAAAGTGTCGTCTGCCTGGCCGCGCTCGCCGTGCTGTTCTAGTCGCGGCGCCAATTGTGACGTCACCCCGTCTGTCTCCGCGCCGTCGCCGTCCTATCCTGTCATGCGACGACCAATGTGACTTGGTATTGGTCGCGGCACTAAATGTCACGTTCTAATTTTTTGCTGATTCGGATGTGAATCTGGTTAGATTCGGTATCAGCCTTATCGTTCCCAGCTCGCCTCCAACGTCTGGTTACCGAAGTAACTGTTTTGATTTCTAGTCTAACCTACCCACGTTGTGATTTGATTTTAGGTAGACGAAATCAATCAGTCGCCGGCCCGTAATGCAAGTCGAGTCCGAACAAGGGTAATACCGCACAGGTATATGTAAAAGAAAATAAAGTAATAACTCGAAAAGTTCAAATGTGTTAAAAAGGAATAACAATATTTTATATCTGGTTGCTGAATACAGGACTGGTCTTTCTCCCAAACCGCTAATATGGATTCGTGACACTTTGTGTTTGTTAGGCGAGTCTTAACATCTTAAGTTGTTTTTTCTTTAAGAAACTGGTTCTTGGTGTCTTCAGGCGATACTCGCAAGACTTGTTTTGGTGGTGTGAGTCTAATTAGTTCTTCAAAAATATATTGTTCTTGGTTAGAAGTTGAGGTCAAGAATACGTGGGTCTTAAGTCAGCTTTCTGCGAGGCGAGTCTTCAGAGCTCTCAGCTCAACTGCAAACTGCAACTGCAAGTCAACTCAACTCCAACTCAACACAATTCAACTGCCGTACACTCGCTGCGACTCTGCTTATATGGACGCCGACCAAAACCGGGGTGAGCTTGTCGTGGTTTGAGGTTCCTTGATAATTCTAAATCTGCATTAAGAATTTTCTTTGTTTTTGGTCAGGAAAACCCATCACTTTCCATTTTTGGAAATCTTTTACTTTCTACTTTAAGGGAATGGTCCTCCCAATTTCTTCCTTTCTTATATGGATATCTCACCCAATCCCTTCAGAGACGTCAACAGTTTCCCCCTCTCTCTCACAGTGGCATCTCACACCAATCCCTTTAGGGAGCGTCAACAGGCCTCCCCTCCTTCTTCATGGTTTACTTTCGCCTACCGCTCACGCCACCCTTCAGCCAATGAACGCTCAGCGGCGTAGGTGTTTGCTAATTATCGCTCAAAGAAAAAAATCTCCTTTCTTTTTCTTTTCTTTTCTTTCTTTTCTTCTTTCCGACAACAAATCCTTAGACTCTTATCTTAACCGAATCCCATATGGAGTTCATCAATCGAGACTTTTCGCCAGCGTCAAGTGGGTGGTTTAACTGGACGTATTTGCATTCTGTAGCTAATTAAGTGTTCCGATAAAATATTTTTTTTTTTTTTTTTTTTTTTTTTATCATGGTGAGTTCTTGACATGAAAGAGGTGCCTTTTCCAAACGACATCTCCGCAGACAGCTAATGGGTCAGTCTTTCTTTCTTTGTAACTTGGGTGGTCCAACGGAAATTTTTTTTTTTTTTCGTTCAGTGCGTGCTTAATTAATAATATCGCTTAGCACTCTGTCCCGTAGGCCACTCGACCAATTTGAAATTTTCATTATCGCCATGGGTAGGGGACTGTCTTTTATTCAGTGCGTCGTCATAAATTAAATCCAGTATCTTACTTTCTTCGCTAATGAAAATAAAATCTTTACCACTTTTCTTTGTTAGAAAAAATAGCACCGCTCAGTGTCTTTTCGTGATAGCTTCTTATCACCTAATTTAATTCTCGCCTCTTTTTTTTCACACAACCCTAAATAGTGTCACATACTCTATTAGTAATTAAGAGTAAAAATGTCTCAAAATTGTAGTTAAATAAAACGTATTCTAAGCCAACCCCACTAGACTACAGGCGTTTAACGGATATAAGAATTCGTTGAAAAATACACTCCTACCCTCCCAAAACTTAACTTCTTTTTGAACGTAACTCATAATTGATACAACAATAGTTAATAAAAATGAACACGCTACCGCCCCTGTCTGAATGATTGGATTTCTCTGTATCCTTGGAAACAGGAAATTATGAATTTATAAGTGCGTTTCAAACTGAGTAAATTTAAAAAATAAGTTATTCCAAAATTCGCTTGTAGATGAAACGGAATTAATCTTTTTAATTTATTTATATTATTAAAATTGAAGTTTTTAGCTTCAGGTTTTCAAACATGGTCATTACTGTGTAGCGACAAAACATATTTCCAATAAGTTAATATATAATATGTGTGTGTGTGTGTGTGTGTGTGTGTGTGTGTGTGTGTGTGTGTGTGTGTGTGCCTGTATTATCATTATTAATAGACTTGCTGGTTGAAGCTAAATAATGAATCAAGAAAATCTGTTACAGGAAGCGAATTAAATTCTGCTGAAAATGATATGAAAATTCATGTGGTTAAAGCCTGAGCGGCCTTGATTAAAATGGATGCAATCTGGAAATATGATGTACGAAACAACCTAAAACGGGACTATCTTTGTGCTTCTGTAGGTCGGTTTTAATGTTGGCACTGCTTCGATATTGACTAAAACATTTCTCTAACCTTGATGACACCTTCCTTTGCGGGACTGAGAGGTATACTTACCCTCTTTTGGAGCTATACTTAACATCTCTAGGAAACAACATCTAAGAACATGGCTCTCTGAAGCCATCCCTGATATTTCTATAATTTACACCAACGCAGAATGCGTTTTGCAAAACACTGCTGGCGAGCAAAATAATAAATTACTAGTAATCGACTGCTCTGGGCACCTATATATATCGATCACCCAGCAACCACCGACATTGCCCATCTATGTAATGATACAGGATAACACCATAGTGACCTTTCGACCTTGACGATGTTTGGCTTGATAGACTCATTAATCTCCGAGCTGGCTCGGCCGAATATATATATATATATATATATATATATATATATATATATATATATATATATATATATAGGTAAGGCCTCTCTTCTCGATCTGTGTTTTTTACCTCCATCCCCGTGTCTTGTAGCGCCACGCTTCTCTGCCCTCTTGGTAACTCCGATCATGCTGTAGTATCTGTTAACATCTTCTTCAACTCCTGCAAAGAACCTCCTACCACTCGAACTTCGTTCTACGATCAACGAGCTGACTGGGACTCGTTTCGTGATTTCCTCAGCGATGTCCCCTGGGATGTTGTCTTTACGCTCCCCGTCCAAGAATGTGCTTCTGAGGTCTCATCCTGGGTTAAAGCTGGAATTTACGCTCAAGGAAATATAGGGGCAAGTCGCGCTCCTCCCCTTGGTTCTCCGCTGCGTGCTCAGCCGCCATTGCCCATAGGAACCACTTCTTTCACCTATTTCGTAGTGACATGTCGAACTGCAATAGACGTCTCTTTGCCTCCGCCCGTAACGAGTGTAAGCGTGTCCTCAACGAAGCTAAGTCATTATTTGCTGCTCGGATGAAGGAGCGTATTGCATCTCGCAAATTTGTCTCCAAAGATTAGTGGCATCTCTGCAAGAGTGTACAGCGTACTGAAGAATAGAAAACCCTCTATACTTCCTTTGCTCAACCAGTTCAAGGTCCTGACCTCCTCTGCCGACAAGGCTGAATGCTTTGCTCGGAATTTTCATTTAACTCAACGCTCGACTCTTCCGGTGTACCCATACACGACTTCCCTCATAGAATTGAGGCCCTAGTGAACGGGTTACACATAACCCCGTCTTAGGTATTGGACATTATCTCTAATTTTGACCCCTAAAAGTCTAGTGGTTGGGATGGGATACCAGCCATTGTCTTGAAGAAATGCGCGCCTGAACTGGGACCAGCCCTCTCTAAACTATATAACTACTGCCTCAAGGAATCTTGTTTTCCTGACTGCTGTAAGTCCTCATCGATTGTTCCTGTTTTTAAGAACTCTGGTGTCCCCTCTAATCATTGTAATTACCGTCCTATCAATCTCCTACCCCTCTTCGGCAAAGCCCTAATCAATACCGAAGTGGTTAACCACCTTACATCTCATGATCTTCTCTTAGACAAGCAATAGGCTTCCGCTTTGCCCGATCTACAGCTCATGTGCTTACGGCCATCACTGAAACTGTCTACCAAGTTCTTCAAAATAACGAAGAACCTCGTGCCGTGGTCCTAGACATCACCAAAGCGTTTGATAGGGTTTGGCATGCTGACCTTCTTCGCAAGCTCCAAGGTTATGGCATTACGGGTCGATTGTTTAACCTAATACAATCATTCCTGTCAAACCGTGAATTGAAGGTCGTTCTCAAGGGATTCTTCTCCAGTTCCTATCCCACGAACGCAGGTGTTCCTCAAGGCTCCATCCGGGGCCCTACTCTATTCCATATCTTCATCAACGACCTTCCTGACGCCATGGATTCCCAAGTTGGCATCTACGCGGATGACACTGCAATTTACTCCTGCTTCAAAAACAAATCTAGTGTCGCTGACAAAACTAACCTGGACGTGCATCTCCAGAAGGACCTCCAATCGTTTGTGAACTGGGGCAGGAATTGGCTGGTCAACTTTAATGCCTCAAAAATAAAACTGCTCTCTATTAATCACCACAGAGATCTCTCCCTGCCCCCCATTAGAATGTCTGACACTCAACTTCTCGAGAGCCCCTCTCTGCGGCTGCTCGGTCTCACGTTGACTGCTGACCTGAGATGGAATAAATACATTGAGTCAATTGCTTCGTCCACCGCAAGGAAACTTGGCTCCCTCTTCCGCACTAGGAACTTTTTCTCCCCGGAATCGATCCTTCAGATCTACAAATCAACAAATCGCCCTTGCATTGAGTATAAGTGTCATATATGGTCTGGAGCCCCTTCTGTTTGCCTCGGGGTTCATTATAAGATCCAGAGGCGGATATTCAATATAAGTGGCCCTGTTCTGGCATCTCGACTACAGTCGCTCTCCCACCTGTCACTGTCTTTTTTTACAAATGCTTTCATGGTAATTGCTCCGTCGAAACACGAAGAAGATGGTGTACTACATGAGAAGAGGACGGCCAATGCCAACGAGTCCAGGTTGATCATTATACAGTTAATAATATTGTCAAGAAATTTAATGAAGAATGCCATTGTCCTAGGAAGACCAAGCATGACACCGAGTCTCACGACAATTTGAAAATATATTCTATTGCTTGGTCTGGCGAATCTCGATTTCTGATGCGACTTCCGTATGGTGGTTCAAGATATTGGCGTAAAAAGCATGAAAGCGTTTATTCACTTAGCTCTATATCAATGAATCAGTACACTGTTGATAGTGTAATGGTACCATTGGTACAAATAAAATATCATTTAAACGTCGCAGTCTACCCAGTTATTGTAGCTGGCTAGGTACATGGATTTATGACTTCGTTAAACCAGCATCTGATAGACACATACAGCAGGACAATGCATCTTATCACAAATAAAAAATAATGGATCATTGGTGCAAGGAACACAGTAGAGAGTTTTCTATGTTAGAATTGCATCCCAAGTCAATGTATTTTGGTCTCATAGATTACATTTGGAATGTAAAGGAAAGGGAGATTCGAAATGTATATGAAGACAAACAATTTAGAAGAATAGAAGAATGATATAGCAGTACAGGCGCACATTTCGAAGAGGCAGCAACGAAATCATCCGAAGATGAGTTGAAATTTAAAGTGTTTATAAATGCAAAAAGGCTCATATACAACCTGATAAAAAAAAATATATATATATATATATATATATATATATATATATATATATATATATATTATTTGATAATTATATGGGGAGGATTAAGAGGATTTAAATAAAATTTTCTCAATGAGGGACAGATTAAAATTCAGTAGAGATAAATTGAATAGACAATTTACGGATATGTTCCTTTTTGTATATTTTCACTCTCTTTTGCTGGTCATGTCCAAAACACTTCTCTTCTTTTAATACCTTTTCTTATACCCCTTCGCTTTTTTTCTCTTTTTCTCTTTCTTCTTTTCTTTTTTCTTATGTTCCTTTTTGAATATATCGATTCACATTTGTCCCATCAGAGAAAGAAGGTCTACTCGTCGGCAATTTCTTCACAACTTTCCTCCCTTCTTTTGCCTATCTTCCTCCCCATTCCCCATTTTTCTCTCTCTCTCTCTCTCAAAATATATATATATATATATATATATATATATATATATATATATATTCCTGATATATTTCTCTAGATTTTCCATTCCCCATATTAAATTTTTTATTTTCAAATCTATATCTTCCCCTCTTATATTTGTAGAACTTTTTTTCGCTTGTGTCTGGATAAATTTAAAATTCATCAATTTTTTTGTCCCAAACAGCCTGAAGAGTCGAGCTCTCTCTGATCCTGTGAAATAAATTATGACCAGGAATTTCTAAAGTATCCGCTTTCATCATTACTAATATATATATATATATATATATATACAGTGGGCTATGGTAAGTTTTTAGCTACTCTTAATTACAGTATCCTCTTTTTTTTCAGACAATACCGTGTTAGTATCAAGTTACTGTAATCTATGAACGATAGTTGATTTATATTTTGCTATGAAAGTTCGCGGAAGTAAGGAAATTGGTGATGACAAATAATATGATGGCTTCAGTGTGGTAAGTCAAATAGAGAAATTGCTAGGTTTTTCCAGGTTAATCATTAAACGGTTAATAATGTCAAGAAATTTAATGAAGAATGTCATTGTCGTTGGGAACAACGTTCATGAAGACCAAGCATCGTGTCTGAGTGAACGAAAAGGGCGCTGAAGATGGAAGTCGTCAAAAACCGTCGTCAGAGCGTCAAAGATGTGTTGCAAGAAAGAAGCCCTTGATTTCAGAGGTTCACAGGAACAGGCTAATTCGCGAGCGAAGCTTATGAATTTTGGCAGTCTGTAATTTGAACAGATGTAAGTAAATTCCGCCAGTATTCGAATTCAAGGCAAATGTTTGGAGAAATCAGAATTAGTCTTGGAACACTGAATGTCGTCAAGCAACAGTAAAGCATACAGGGATTGGAGTAATGGTGTGGGGCTCTGTCTGGTTTGGAGGGAGATTTGAGCTGATTCTTTTTGATACTCCCAATATTTGAAATGATCTCTATTTGTTCATATCAAGACTTTAGGCTACCCATGGCAGTGACTGGATTCCTTGCGATTTCTTCCAGGCATTTACTACTTTACTCACATGACATTGCGCTCCATGTTCTTCATAAAGGCAGACATGTTAACAAAACAAATGCGATTTTTCATTTTTGATTATTTTTTCTTTTTCATTTTATATTGTTTATTTCTGTTTCTTTGTATGAAAGCCTTTGCTTGCAATTTCGCCGCTTTTTCGGTCGTAATGAAAGAGCAAATGCAGGTTTCTTTTTTAAGCTTATAATTTGATTTCATATTAACTCATTCCGAGTAACTTCCGTTATTCTTTTAATTAGTTTTAGATTTCTGAAGTTTTACCCAATGTACATCATTTGGCACTTTGTACAATTTATTTTGTATTTTCCTGCACCCGTATTGTCGTTGTTGATAATTGCTTTGGTGCTAAATTTAAATGTTATTTTTAGAAGAGCTGTTGATGAATTTTAAATCAAGTTTTTTTTTTTTTTTTTTTGGTCAGTGTTATGTAATTTGTAGGAAGTAATTGTATATTTTTCTTCCGTGGATAAATATAGGAAATAATTCAAGTATTGAAGGTGGATGAATATATTTTCAATGTATTTTTCTTCTTGTGGCTGGAATTGAGTGCTACAATTTCTCTCTACTTTTGTTCGGAAATTCTATACCTTATTAAGACGCACACACACACACACACACACACACACACACACACACACACACACACACACAATATATATATATATATATATATATATATATATATATATATATATATATATAAGGGTCAAACACTAATATTTCAGGGTTATAATTTATTTCATTGGATTCGTAATAACAACGCAATTCAGCAGAAAATATATCTGCGGGTTGTAATAACAAGATTTCTGTGACAGTGTATACATGGCAGTGGGGAAAGAAGGATGAGAAAAAAGATATGTATAAAAGATCTAGAGAGAGGTGGAAAGAGAGGCAGAATTAGATAGTGTAAAGGTGAGGGAAAAAATTTAAATAGAGAAGATAAATTAAGGGTCTTATGGGGTGAAATTTAGATGAATACGAGTTATTGTCAGTTGTATAAATTGACTTCCGATTCATTGACCTAAATTAAAAAAAAAACAGACAACGGAAAAGCATGAATACATTTGTGGTGATATTAGATACAAAGAAGGGCTGGAAAACGAGTAGTGAAAGGAAATCATTGACCTATCCAAATTTTTTCGTCTATCTAATTTACGATGCCGATATATACATGAAAATTTGTCGTCTGGTTTATATTTACTAATCTTATGTATACATGAAAGGAGAAGATGAGATAGAGGAAGAGAAAAACATGGAAAACAGTTTGGAAGGAATATATATATATATATATATATATATATATATATATATATGACCTAGCAGTACTATCGGGTCCACAAGTACGTGGTCTTCGACGATGGGATTACGATTGGCTTGCCATTTCGTGTGACCTGGCTCAAGATCGGTGAGCGTGCGCAGTGAAGGTTCGTGATGCTGTACTTGCTCGGAAAGAAGCCTTTTCAACCCGACCAGGGTGAAAAAAGATACAAGTCAAGTCAAAGATATATTAATATATATATATATATATATATATATATATATATATGTGTGTGTGTGTGTGTGTGTGTGTGTGTGTGTGTGTGTGTGTGTGTGTGTGTGTGTGTGTGTGTGTGTGATTAAATAAATTACAGATGTTTGCAAATTTTAATAAAACCCATTAATACTCACGGATAGCCTTCCATGTATTGCAGTTAAATGATGTGAGAAATGTGATTAAACTAAGAAAATCGTTATTATTTACCATTTCCCAAGTACTTTCGATCTTCTTTCGATATCATCTTCAGAGGTGTACGTAGAAATACAAAATTTTTCCTTGTTCAAGGGTGCAAATTTGTAATACAAAACTGTTTTTGATATCTATTATTGTATTTTTTTTTTTTTTTTGCTTTCAAATGCAACGGTTAACTGTCATGCTTAGCGTTCATTGGAACGTGAAAACATTATCCACTACGGAATTTTTTTCTTCTGTATTGCAATGTTATGGTAATACGCGCATTAAAGCGTGAAAAACTGTTATTTTTATAGATATTTCAGAACAATACTACAATACTCGTAGTTGATTCTATTAAGTGATGGCTTTAATATTTTTATGTATATTGCTTCGAGGATCTGTATTTGAATTTGTTGTTTCCTTGGTGTAGGATAGTTGTGTTGTCGATTGGTATTTTTTATATTGTAAATGTGGAGAGGAATTATTCTATAGATGTCTCGCAATGGACGAATCTTCAGACATGTGTAGTGTAAGATGTTTTGTTACACACACACACACACACACATATATATATATATATATATATATATATATATATATATATATATATATATATATATATATAATCATGTCGTCTAACAGGCATCGTCTCCGCAACTACATCCAAAACGGTATATTACATTATTAATATGGTGGGGAGGCAGAACGTCCTTACGAGTAGACACCCAAGGAGACCTGATCGAAAAAAAAATAAACCCAGAGGGAATGTTAGGTCTTGATATGATTCCATCTGATCTTTCCACCTTCATTTAGTCAGATGCTACTCATGTTTTATATTTTATATTGCAATATTTAGTCTTCCGTCGACTTCAGAGCTGTTGAGTGAGGGCGAAACCGGTCGGCTGGTGAATCTATTTTTTCTTCCTATTTTCCCTTTAATCATGAATGTTAAACCTCGTCTTACCATTTTCGTTTCGATAATAAAATTTTGTACCCCCAGGAAAATAATGATATATATATATATATATATATATATATATATATATATATATATATAATGTATATGTATATGTGTGTGTGTGTGTGTGTATGTTTATATTTGTCTCTCTGTACGTATGTTTTTGTGGGTGTAGATATAGATACATGAGGGAATGTAAAAAGGACAATTCTGACAATAGATCACAATTAACTATGCAATAAATGAAAAGGTTTAAATTTAAAAACATGTATTTAAATGGAAAATCAAATTTTCTTGAAATAAAAGACAGTCGCCCTCAAGCAGAAATAGAGCGCATTTTTATAAATGTTTAACGCCAATATTCTAAGCATCTAAACGAATAGTTTCAAATAAAAAAAATCTTAAAATTCTAATCCATAAAATAAAACCATCTACTTAGTCAATTCTAAATAATGAAAGACGACAATATTGTGAACATTATTGAAAAAAAGTCAGCAATAAAAATGAAAACGATCAACAAAAAAATAACTTTCATCAAAGTAAAGATGAATATAAGAATTCACCAATTTTCTTAGCCATGGAATAGAAAATCTCATTGATAAATAAAGAGGGATGTTTAACAATCAAAGGCAATCGTCTAAGCCCCCCTCCCAAAAAAAAGAAGAATATTCTAAAAATTGGAAGCAGATTTTTAAACAATACATGAAGACATACTTTAAGAAAGACGAAATTCTAAGCAATAATACAAATTTGTAAACAATTTAATGCAAACTTCGAAGTAAAAGAAGACAATTTTCTATCAATAAATTACATTGTTAAACAACATCCTAACAATAAACATGATTTTAAACTATAAAATACTAATATATTTAGAAAGGGGAGATAACTATATATCAATGAGAGAAGACAAAGTTTTCACAGTTAAAGGAAATGTACTAAGCAGAAATGATAACAATTTCACAATAATGAAAGGCCATCTGCTAAGCAAGAAAAGATGATTATTGAAAGTAAAAGACAATCGATTAAGAAATAATAGAATCCATGTTCCCAACAACAGAATAATTTCTTTCATATAATAAAAAAAACATTTCTATAATACATATTGCAATAATCTAAACAATAAAATACAAAGTTTTAACAAATTAAACGCAAAAATATTATTACGGGGCTACACCATTCTCACAATTAATAACAATACTTTGAGCAAGAAATGAATGCAACATTTGAAAAAATGAACGGGCACATTCCAAGTATGAAAATAAAACTACAGAATATGAGTAAAGATAAATTTCTAAGTAAAAGGAAGAGGATTTCCTAAAAATATAACCCAATCGTCAAATCAATAAAAAAGCGAATGTTCCATCAATGAAGTCTTTTTTGTAAAAAAAAGAAGTCGATTTTTACAAAAGGGGGAGATTATTAAGCAATAACAGAGAAAATCATCGCCAGAATAAAAAGAATTGTCTAAAACATAAATGAAAAATAGGTACTTCTAAAAGGGTATCTAGTTTTCGAAGAAAAAATTAAACCCCAATTCTCACTCCAAATATGACATTGTAAACAATAAAAAATGTGATTTTTGTAAAAAGAAAAAACAAACAAAAACAAAACAAAATAAATCTTTTAAGCAAAACAACAAACAATAAATAACAATCTTCTAATCTGCAAAACTTGAAAATATTCTAATAATAAAAAGATATTTACGTAGAAGATAATGAAGAGATTTTTGCAATATACAATGCAATATCAGCTTCTTTTTAATAATTAAAGCCAGTCTTCTCAACAAAAGTGCCCGTTTATAAACAGCATAAAATGGGTACGCATTAAATGAAGAAAGAATTTTAACAATTAAACGACATTTCATGAAATAAAAATATTACTAAATATAAAAACAATATACAAATAAGACATACTACTAAGCAAGAAATCAAGACAACATTAAAATAATTAAAGACAACATTCTACGCAATATATTTGTACAATGTTCTAATAATAAAAAATATCAGTCTTAACAAGCAATAAGAGAAACATTTAAATACAAATTAAAAATTATAAATTAAGAACATTTTCTAGCAACAAAAGAAACAATATTATAAGCAATAAAAAGAGAATTGTCTAAGAAAGTAAAATTTCCAACAATGAATGGAACATTCTAAATTCGAGAAAGTTCAAACAAGAAAAGGAAACCTGGTCAATAATAAAGTTTAACAATAAAATACATGTATCTAAACAATAAAAGGATTGAAGTTCCTAGAAATAAAATTTTGTCTTCTTAACAATGGCGTAAAGATCATTGCAGCTAAATAATAGAATCTTGAAAACAATGCTAAATGAAATAATTCGAAATAAAAACAGAAATATCTAAAGCAATAAAAGTAAACAATGAGGACGAAACATTTTCAGCAATAAAAGTAGAATCCATAGTCATTAAACATGGCAAATCTCTAACAATTAAAGGCAATATTAGTAACTAAGGAATATATATTGAAGACGCGGTGAAATAATGATTGAATCGAGAAATGGGAGAGCCGAGTTCGAGTTCCAGTCGAGTTTATTACATAAATTTGTGTTGGGTATAAATCCATCTCTTCTTCCCCAAACTATGGGTAAAATACGAGGACAAACTGGGTTTATAGCCTTGGGTGTCAACTAGTCTAGAAGAAGGAACCTCTGAATTCAAAGCGGATCGCGCTAATCTAAAACAGCTTATACACGCGGCTGGAGATCGCTTGTCAATTACAACGAAACTCCTACTATTTACACGACACAATGAATACGATCCCTGCCGTGCTTGCTCAGCTTTTGTTCGGATGCGACGTCAAATGTTCTATAGGGAACGAGGGGAACTTACTAATAAATACATATTTCTGACAGGAAATGTCACACATTTAAAAATAACAGAATATCAATTTTGAACAAAAACTCACTCAAACTTAAAGTACAAATATAAGACTCGCTTCTAACTCTAAACGACAGCCTGCTCACGAATGAAAGCCGACAACTATATAATAATAACAGAAAACTTCCCTTCCATTAAAAAGACAACATTCTACCAATAAAAACATCATTGCTAATAATAAACGAAAAATCATCGAAGTGTAAAATGTAAATTTCCGAACTTTCTCATTTTCAAACTTTATTCTAATCCTTAAGACAATGGTCTAACCAAAACGAACGCTATACTAAGCAATAAGAAATCTTTCGAAATCATAAAGAAATCCATTTAGCAATAATGAGGATATATGACCAATAAAAGTAGGCACAGTTCTAGAAAAAACAAGATTTTAGCCAATAAAAGATGTTAACTCATTCAAAATTAATGTTAACTTTCTATGTAATGACAAGCGACAACGTCTAAAATGAACTCGAAGTTCTCTAAGCATTAAAACAATATTTTAATAATAATCAATAAAATAAGACAGAACACAAACAAGAAAAGAGAAGCAAGAACAGATTCTATAAATGAAAAAAAAAAAAACAAATCGTATAAAATAATCAAATAAGCAATGGTCTAATGATAAAAGTAAATTAACCAATCGATCATTCCAACAATAAATGGCAAATTTCATAGCAGTTAATAAAGACATCTTTCCAACTCCAAAAGACAACAGTATTAAAAGAATGTAGTATTAAAGCAATAAATAGAGGCAATATTTTAAGCAAAAGGCAATATGTCCAACTGAATAATAGAAGAGGACGTTCTAAAATGAATGTCAATCAGATGAGCAATAAAATATGCAATTTTATACGAATAAAAATCAAACATCCATGGAACAAACAAATAAAAGTTTTACAATAAGTTGATTGTGACGTTCTAAGCAGTATGTTATGACATACAGTGGAACGTCGGTTCACGAATTTATATCGTGCCTGTAACCCGTTCGTAACCCGAAATATTCTTAAACCGAAACTATTCTTCCATTAGAAATCAATGTAGAATGGATTAATCTGTTCCTAGGCCGAAGATGATTGCATATTTAAACAGTACATTGTGCACAAGATTTTACACAAAACTAATGAAAATCATTAAATCTAAGAAAAAAAAACAAAAACATTGCTAAATAGATAAAATATAGAGGAATATTTTAATTTTAGCATACCTGTGAGTAGAAGAGTTGCAGGTGTAAGTGAAAGGTGGTGTGTTACGGGAAGAAAAGAGATGTTATTTGGAAAAGAAGAATGAAAGACGTTATCGTCTCTTTATTTATAAGAATAGTGTAGATCGTTAATTTTGCCATACTAAAATGAGTAGGAAAGAAAATATCATCAACAGTTGGTTTTCTCTCAACTTTTCATTTCCATTATCAATGCATTCTTCTTAGGAGTCATGACTGAGGGCTAATAAAGAGAAAAATGCAGATTACAGTAAACTTGGAAAAGAAAGGCGTAGTATAACACATGAATATATAGAACACGTTGGTTGACTCAGAAATCAATCCGATCGATTACCGCAATATTGTTCGACAACCGAAATTTTGTTCGATAACCGAGGTTGCTCTATATTCCTAAAAAGTAATATTTTAAACAATACAATTAGACCAAATGCATTGGATATTGCTGCCATATATGGTCTGTTGCTCCCGCTGTACGTCTCGAGATACTTGACAAAATCCAGATTACAAAAATGCAAAATGATAGATCCTGATCTGGCATCTAGTTTACAATCGCTATCTCACAGATGTGCCCTGACCTCCCTCTGTCTATTCTACAAAGATTTTCATGGCAACTGTTCTGACGATCTACTGTCGCCGCTTCCGGGGTTTCATGAATTTAAACGTGCTACTAGGCTAGCATCTCGGTCTCACCCTTTCACTATCAAAACGGTTAAATGTAACCGTCACTTCTTTTCAAATAGCTTCTTCTCCCGCACTTCCCGTCTGTGGAAATCCCTTCCCCTTAATTGCTTCTCCGATGACTATAATCTTTAAATATTCAAGTGTAACTTCTATCGACATCTGACACCCTGAGCTTGTTCAACGTCCTCCGCTTTATCCTTTCCTCAAACACGCCTCTTTACTCTTGTTCACAATCCTCTGTGCGTGCTAGTGGCACTCCTGCATAGCTTGGGGTGAATTTCCTTAAAAATTTCTAAGCAATAAAAAGACAATTTTCGGACAGATAAATTCATAATTTATAAGGCTAAATCACATTGATAGCAATAGAATGCATTCTTTCTTGTTCACTAATGCTTATGTCCTTTTCTTGTACTTCCACACTCAATAAACGCTTCTGTGTTAGTGGCTCCATTGCATTGCATGGCGTGACATGATTAAAAGAAAAAAGAAAAACAATAAAGTTCTAATAAAAGAGAAAATCTACTTGGCTTTAAAATGTAAGTATATTCACAGGGAATAATAATATAAAGTAATAATTATAAGTAATATAAGTAATAAAACTGTCCTTATTCTAAATGCAATGATCTTCTTTTATGTACCGTGTCTCCACAGAATGTAGGCAAACATGGCTTTCCACTTCCCTTTATTCATTGTATGTTTTGTAATTTTCCTACTTCTCCCAAACACTGTACTGCCATCCACTTGCTTAAATCCGATAGTTATGTCACGTATTGATTTCCTTTGTCTCTCTTTCCCTCTATCCGCCCTGTGAGTATCAGATTCTCCACGTACCCGTTTCTCATTACGTGTCTCAGAAATTTACGCTGCTTCATCCTGATGTTAAGTATACGATTCCTCCTTGTTTGCATTCTTTTCCAAAACCTCATCGTTGCTCACACGCTCGGTCTATGGTATCCTTAGCATCCTTCTGTAGAACCATACCTCCGTTGCCTCGAGTCTCTTTTTCATCTTTGGGGAGACCGTCCAACATTTGCTGCCGAAAAGGACGACATATATCATGTAGCAGTTCAGTACTCTTTTCTTTGTGCCAGCGAAATCCTTCTCTTTCGTAATAATCTTGCCTAGCTTTTGGAATGTGTCTATGGTCATCCCAATATACCTTCAGATCTCAGCCTCGCAGTTGCCGTCCTCTGTCAGAAAATAATTCCACGTCATAATTACAAAAATAAAATAAGTAATGAAAGCCAATATTCTAAAATTATATATCAACCGCCAATGTAATATGATGGCGTTCTAACAAAGAAAGAACATATTTTAAACAATAATATGCTGCAATATTCTAAATATATTTTAAAAACTAAATGAAACTAACGTTATTAAATTAATGGCCTTTAGTCAGTTGTTAAATGGCGCAAGAAATGGATAGTAACTATTAATGCTTTCAAAACAACACTATTGTCGTTTAATTAGAATATAAAACTATAACACTATTTTTGACTGCTGCTAAACTTCAGGGGATTTACTGACTGAGGTTTCTTGGTTTGGTTCATTCCACTAACATGAAGTAGAGTAATTATATTGAATCAATTGATATAGTTCACATTATAGTTCCAGACATATTTCTTTCTTGTCAAAATCCATCTTGCATATGTATAAAGATTTTAAAGAAATAAGATTCCGAGTTCAAATTTTTCTAGAAAGCTCATACTGCTCAGTTTTGTAATCGAAACCTAAAAGTGAAATATAATCTTGATGGGATGTTCGCTCTTTGGGGTTAAGCATCCCGTATAAAACGGTGGTTTTTACTACAAAGTGGGATGCAGGATCGATCTGTGCCAAGGAGCATATTTTATTTATTTTCACGAATCTGCTGACCGATAGATGTAATATACATCGTTTAAAAATAAAAAGAAAAAATGATGCGCATATTTCAACTACACACGCATACACACAGACACACATACACACACATACACCCCCCACGCACACACACATATATATATATATATATATATATATATATATATATATATATATATATATATATATACACGTACAATGCAAATTAATTGAAACAAAACGAATAATTCGTTATTATTTACCTATTTTCGTATTTTTCAGTGAAACACCACGCAGTGTCCATGTTAGTACTTCGTATGTTCATTCCACTAAGTCCTTGCTTGATTTTCGACTGGATTTAAATCAGGAGAGCTTCCCGGCCAATCTATAGTATTTTGATTTGCTGACTCATAAGGCTTGCACTCGCAGACAATGGCCGTGGGACAACTAATAGATAGTCGAGACAATAGTGTCTGGGAGTGATAAAAATCTGGCGCAATCACGGATGACGCAATATTTTTCAAGATCAAACAAATTTAACATACACACCGAAAATAGATTCATATTACTGGACACCACAACAAATGATCTAATCTAAGGAAAAAATTGAAATCGATAACACTTGCAGTAGGTCTAAAACTGACCGTATTTTGAAAGAAAGGAAACTAAAGCGGTTGTTTCAAGTAATTGGCACAATGGTATATATATATATATATATATATATATATATATATATATATATATGCTAGAACATTATAGTTTTAAGGCGTGATATAATTATGGTTAAAATGATCAATGTCTTGTATAGAGTGTATGTTAATATAAGGATGGACTGTGGGGTCAATATCCAACGCTGACAGTCTGTTTCATGCTTAAACGCAATCTTCAGCCTATGTGTTGTGTGCTTTCTCTCGAATATTTATATATACTAGTCAATGGTAAATTATGATTAGGTCTATTGTATTATTCTAACTCTTGGTTAGGCTGTAACAATTAATTTTATTTTAATCATATAATTAATGATATTTAATAATAAATTCGTTATGATATTTTTGGTGTAATTTGATTTTTACACCAAAAAATGTCATGAAAATAAATGTTTATTACGTTATTTAAAATTCGAAAAAAAAAACATTAAAAAATTAAAATAAAGACAAAAAATCTAAATTAATAAATAAAGTAAGTAAATAAAAAAACAAAGCAACAAGCTATATAGGCACAGACGAATATATGTAAATCTGATATTAAGAATCAACAACAAATAATAATCAAAAATTAATAATAAATTAAGAAATTTAACAAAACACTACAAAATAGCTACAAATAACCGTATCCTGACCCATAATTATCCTTACGCAATTGCAAATATAATAATTATAAACATAATCCTTATCTTCCAACCAATGACTGTTAGGATAATACAATAAAGCTTCTACCCATAATGCACCATTGACCAGCATATATAAGTAGTCAATCCAAAACACAAGACACAACATTTCAGCATGAAACACTTTTATATTTACACAACCTATGTCTCTGCCATTGAGCACTTTGCGTTGTCCCAGAATTAAGTATTTTCCAACGAGGTTATATATGCTATTAAAAAGAAATGTTTTTTTTTAACAATTTTTCAAATTCTGTGTTTCGCCAATGTCAAGAAAAGACTTGTGGCGAGGGAATAATTTCATATTAATTGAAATAGGCCGAGTCATTGTATCGTCATTGCAATCATAATTACCAATTGAAATATCTTTGCCTCTATTTGCATAAAATATGTGTCTATGCAAATTTGTTTGACATGAGAATTAAGTTATTAACTGATAATATCTGCTAACCGAGCTCCCAATTAAAGTTCCGTCCTAATGCGCCGAATCTTTATTACACAGGGAAACAATAACTATATAAACCAATGCAGGAGAAGGTTTTAATGGATGAAATAAACAAAAACATAAGAATGCCTGTAAAAAAGATAACCTCCCCCAAGGAATATCGTATAATTATGCTGTAATTTACATTAAATTCGATTGTTTTTCGTTTATGTTTATGCTATAAAAACTCGAATACTCGAAGCTTATACAGTTTTCAAATTTTGTGGTTCCGTATCTTCTCCAGGAAAAAAAAAGAACGAAAAAACAAAAACAACACTTGTTGTTATTTCCTTTGAGAAAATGCACCAATGTGTTCCAGCTTATCAGAAGTTCGGGGGTGTATCTGTTATTCCGTTATGAAAAATATATACTGGATTCAGGATTTCAAAATGACAATGCATGAAGCAATAAAAGAGAAATAATAAAAAAAAAAGTAGTGGAGATTATCGAATTAGAAATTTACTTTTCGTAATTAGAGCTTTTACTCCTGTTCACCTGCAAATCAGATGGATCAATGTGATGAACAACTACTTTAAGCATTGATCAGTCCATATAATAGACTAAGCTTTACATTCTCTAGAATAATTTCACGTTTGTATATCACATTGTATAGAGCCCAATGAAATGCAGCTAACTGGTTTTTGTATTTTATTCTTACATCAAATTATGTATAATGGATATTTATTGAAACGTTTTGCAGATAAGACATGGTTTTACATCAGAAAAAACAAAGCTGTGCAGAGTATTGTGAAACTGGGGGATTTCTTTGGTAACAAAGAGAAGAGTGTTGAGGTATTACGTGACATCAGTCCTCCTTTACGGCAGCGAATTTTGGGCGGTCTCCTCAAAGAGGAAGAAGAGACTCGAGACGACGGAGATGTGGTTCTACGGAAAGATGCTGGGGATATCATGGACAGAGCGTGTGAGCAAGGGTGAGGTTTTGGAGAGGAGGCTAACAAGGAGGAGGCTTATACTTAACATTATAAAGAGGCCGATGAAATTTCTGGGACAGGTAATGAGGAAGGAGAGCCTATAGAATCTGATACTTCCAGGTCGAATAGATGGAAAGAAAGACAAGGTAAAACAACGCTTGACATACCTGGTGCGCTGAAGCAAGTGGATGACAGAATCTGATGCGGGGGGGGTGATATAGGGACAAAATTTATTGAGAGCTACAAGAGATAGGGTGAAGTGGAGAGCCATGATCGCTTACGCCCTGAAAGGACACGGCACATAAAAAGGAGGCTTGACCACTCGATAACAAAAAGCTTCACAATCAGGTCATGTTATATTTGACTTTCAAGCACATTCAATCGTTCAGATTCTCTAGCAATGCATATCTGCTCAGTTTCGTATCTGAAACGTAAACAAAACGTTTCTAAAGAATTAATAGATATCATTTTAATCAACATATTTTTATTAATTAAAAATGAAGATTTAAACTTGTAATCCATTAATCCTTTATTTCTTTCTCTCTCTCTCTCTCTCTCTCTCTCTTTCTATATATATATATATATATATATATATATATATATATATATATATGCTATAAAAGGCTCCAACACTAATATGCCATGGTTATAATTTATAACATTGGAATCGTAATCACTATCCAATTCATCAGACCTCCGAATTCAAAAGAAATTAGAAAAAAATATATATAATGAATACAGAGTCCTTAAAAATCCATTCGTTCAGGTATTAATTTATTTCCTTCACATCAGACATCCATCTCTTCAGACCAGTTTTACAAAAATAAATGGATTTCAATTTATTTCCCACACACCGAAAAGAAAAATAAGAAAAAAGAATAGAGAGAAAAGGGAAAAAGGAAAAGTTTTGATATTAAAAGGGATTAAAAAAAAAAGCAAAAAATGGAGGTGAAAGATAGATGTTTCAATATAAGGCTTTTTAGGGGGACGAGGAAGCACGTTATACATGGGAAGGGCAAAGGGAAAGAGATTGAGAGATAGAAAGAAAAGAAATTGACCTTTTTTTACTTTCCACACAGTATTCATTATTATATTGCTCTGTTTTTACATTTAGCCCATCTTTATATCTTCCTTGGAATTATCCCTACTAATCATCAACTGATATATATATATATATATATATATATATATATATATATATATATATATATATATATATATATATTTCATTAAAGACGATAGACAAGGTATTGCGATTAATCTTTTTATTTCTTTTTTCTTGCTCAAACCTGTGTAATACGATAAACGACACCCGACAGCAAGGCTTCTGATCAGGAGGTTTTTAAGAGCGTGGAATCACCTCTAGGTTGCTCGTGTTCCCAGGTCTGCGCTCACCCGGGGTGGTGGCACCTGTTGGGGTCCCAATTGTGGGTAGGTGGTTGGTCCCCGGGCTGGTGTCAGGGGTCTGTGCAGGTGTAGACATGGGTTTTAATAACATAAATACTTATAAAAATTATTAACAGCGATGACTTTTTGAAGAGAAATTATTGCCAGCAATAAATTTTTTGAATAAAAAATAAAAATTGTCTGAATGATATAACACCTGGTGGTTGATATGCCGTAAACCAAACTAAACTAAACCGAATTCATAAATAATTATATCTCATACTACTACATGCCTATCCAGACGCCTTACATTAAACCTATCCGTCCACATATAAACACACACACACATACACACACTAATTTACCTGACACAAAGCTGAAACATACGAGTAAAAAATGCAAACATAATAACCTCATCCAAAAGTAAAAAATAATGGAAGCCTTAATAATAAAAATGAAAAAGCCAACACTCAATATTATTAACTACGAACACAGTCACAATATGCTAACTGTTTTGGAAAATAAAACAGCCTTATAACTGCAGATACATACAAACAACCCAAACACCTAATTAAAAATTAAAAAAAAATAAAATCATCTTTTATAATGGCTAAAGGTACAGCCGAAAGCGCTCGGAATTACAGGACATTTAAACAGTTTCTACACACCCTGTGTCAAGAAAAAAAAAACAAACAATTAAATAAAAAAAAGCTTAATCGTAGTACTTTGTCTGTCGTCATTAATGAAGGTTAAAAGAAGGTTTTTTCCTAAATACACAATTATACACACACACACACACACACACATATATATATATATATATATATATATATATATATGGCCTGAAGATGGCGTTTAGCATTAAACAATCAACGTACACTTTTATATTTACATTAGATTTTGAAAGTGTGCAGCCATACCTTAACATGGAATGATCTTGGCAGAACAGTGATAAAAAGAAAAACGAAAGAAAAACGAAAGAAAAAGGGCTCTTAGATTCATTGAAAAAAAAATAGTTTCATTTATCAAAATTATACTTTGTGAAACTTTTACAACGAATGCCCAAAATTTGTGCCACTGTAATCAGAATGATATTTTAGGGAGAGAAAATTTTAACCGTAAAATACTTTTTTATTTCTGACATAATAATTTTTTTTAATGAATAAATAAACAAATACATTTTTGGCCAATTCAAAAATTACCAGGGGTTACATCAAACTTTTCAAGTATAGTGTATTATACGCTTTATCTATGATAGTGAGTACCTTAACCCATAAATATAGCACACACCCACACACATACACACACGTACACACAGACATGTACACACACGTACACACACATACATATATATATATATATATATATATATATATATATATATATATATATATATATATATGTATGTATGTTCATTATTTTCATAATCCTAATGCAGCCTTTTTCTTTGACAATTTTGGCAAACACATGTGACTAATGGATCATCGCATCCCTTTGTCTTTGGCCAATGATCATTCAATGGACACGATGCCTTTTGTAGTAGACACTCTTCGGCTCGCAGCCAACTTAATAAGGTTGATTCTCTATTAGGCTGGCCAGAAACCAGTCAGCATCGCTCACTTTTGCTCTCTGCGGTAAACAACTCGAAATTACTCATTAAAATTGACTTGTGCTTTTCCTTATCTCACCCAATCTCTAGACGCTCCGAACCCAGCGGACAGATTTCGTCTGATTTCACGGAAAACGCTCGACGAAAACCACTGCTTCGGAGCGAGGCCAAATCGAGATAACGGGCGAGCATTTTGGCACGCGCATGCGCGCACGATTTCTACGTTTTCTTTCCCCTTGATATGCTAGTGAACATCAGTACGCATGCTCTCTTTAGAACCCGCGAGATGTCATCAAAAAAACTTCAAAGCAAGCAAATAGTAATGAAAAGAGAAAAGAAAGGTCTGATCTAAATGTAGAATGCAGAGATCAGTGTTTCAAATTACCCATTTCTAAGGATTCGTAGATCATGCACTTGTTTGTTTTTGTTTCTTTTTATTTCTTTTATTTTCATTTTATTTTTATTCATCCTTTTTTTTTTAGTTTTCTATTTTTTTTTTTTTCTTTTTTTATTTCCTTTTTATTTATTGTCCGTCTTTTGTTTCCGGTACCTTTTTTCTTATACTCAGTTTTCTTTTTTCTTTTTATTTTCTATTCTCTGTCACTTCTCTTTCTCTTTTCATTTCTTTATTTGTTTCTTTCGTCTTTATTTTATTGTTTTCTTTATGTTTTTATTTTTTCTTTTCTTCATTGGGTACATTTTTTTTTTACTGTTTTGTATATTCATTTGGTTTGTGTTTCTATTTTTTTAATTCTATTCTTTTTTTTATTTATTTAAATTTATTTTTTACATTACTAGTATCCTTTTTTTTTCTTTTTTTTACATTTCTGGTTTTCATCTTTTTTTTCTTTACTTTGAAACTTATCCCATGAGGTCGTTCTTTCTTCAAAACCTTATTGGAGACTATCAGAAGATATATCTATTTTCTTTCTGCCAAATTTTCGTTGTTTTTTTTTTTTTTTTCAAGTAATTCTTGTTAAATAAGTTAAGCTTCACTTTGTTTTTAGTTTTCAGTGTAAGACTTGATTTTCACTGGATTTTATATAATGGTTTTCTGAAATGTTAAATTGTTCTGTTTGAAAGATAGCATGAATTGTTTGATGCATACGAATTTTATCACATACCGAAAGTGATTTCTTTTTTATTTGACAGTTGGATCCATGTATTTTTAACGGTTCTTAGCTCTTAATCTGACATTTTATTTTAGTATTATTCAAAATAAAATCACCATTATTTGATAACGGTTTAAATAACACCTTCTGTGACCTCACTCGTTTTAAATCACTTACAATGTATTAAGTTTATTTTATAATGATTTGCGACCATTATAGATCACTAATATCAAACAGCTTAATGCGCCACATAACAAAAATTATCATCCAGATTCTGATGAATACAGCGTGCAGCAGAATCAGCACCAGAGAAAAAGGACAAGTTCAGTGCAGGTTCGACAAAGAGACCTGAACAAGAAACGCGATATTTATGCTCATAATGTTATCAGAAAGAGCAATACAAATGCATAAAGATATGTACCTCTGTCTTATTGATTACGCGACGCCGTTCGATAAAGTACGCCACAAAAATCTGTTAGAGCAGTTCAGCAACATTGTCATACTTTATAATGGCATTAGAATAATGAAAAACCTATCCTAGCAGCAAACTGCCTGCACGCGGATAAAAAATGTGTTCAGCAGATATACAAAAATAGTAAAGTGTATAAGACAAGGTTTTGTCTTTTCACTGAATTTATTCAAACTATACAGCGACGTAATTCTGAGAGAACTAGAAATCCTATTAGGATTCATCATTGGCGGTCAGAATCTTAACAATATACGATATGCAGACGTCACAGCGCTGATAGCAGACATGGAAAGGAAACCACAAAATATCCTACTTAAGTTAGCGAAAGAGAGCGAGAGGAAGGAAAAAAGTATAAACAACAATAAGACAGAATACATGGTTATCGGCAAAAAGATGAGTCCAAGCCACAAATTACAGGACAGGGATATTAATATCAAGCAGATACAGAAATTTAAATATCTGGGAAGACGCATTCCAAAAACTAAACAGTATTTAAGAGACAAGAAAGTTTGGCTTCTGTATGGTAGCGAATGCTGGACAATCTCCTCAGTGTTGAAAAAGACACTCGAGGTAATAGACATTTGGTTCTACAGAAGGATGCTTCAGATACCATGGGCCGAACATGTGAAATACGACGAGGTTTTGGAGAGAATGTAATCAAAGAGGAAACATATTTACCATCAGGAAGAGTCAGATCAGATTTCTTGGATATGTAATAAAGAAGGAGGGTTTGGTATATCTGATACTCACAGGGCGAATAGAGGGAAAAGGGGACAGAAGAAAGCAACGCATGACATGGGCAAATTGATGACAGAAGAGGGTCTGGGAGAGATAACAAAAAGACAAAATATATTAAGAGCTACAAGGGGTAGGAAGATGTTGAGGGCCATAATCACTTACGTCCTGAAGGGACACGTCACATAAAAGAAGAACTATATTTTATTAATATTTTAATTATTATTTAACTACCAAAGTATACCATTCTAGCTGACTAAGCAGGTGGTTAAAATGAAACTAGATGTAATTAATAGGTCTGACGTTATGGCGTTACATTCCACCTTCTTTTCTTCTACATATATATGCTTTGTTCTTTGTTTCCCCAACTTGTTGCCACGACATACTCTCCATTGTAGCGCATTTTAAGATTTTTCTTTTCGTTATCTCTCCCAATCTCTGTTCTGCCAAACAATTTCGTTGCTGTTTCTCCTAGCTATCCCATCTTCTTTAAGTCATGTGAGCGTCAGTTTCTCCACATCTTCTTTCCTCATTAGGTATCCTCCAAAGTTCAACAGAAATTTTCGGATTCTAAACGTAAGCATTCTCTTTGTTTAGTTTTTAATTAAAACCCATATGTTATTCACATACTCAATTTATAGTATTCTCAGCATCCTGCTCTAGAAGTACATTTCTTTCAGCTCAAGTCTGTTCTTCAGCTATAAGTAGATTATCAAACAACACCTGCCATATTAGAGGACTGTTATTTTATAGCAGAACAGCACTATTTTTTTCTGTTTCTTAGGAAATTTTCATGTTCCTTAATATATTTTTTTAACTTTTGGAAGGCATCTTTCCCTATTCCAATGGACCTTCAGTTTTCAGTTTCACAGTTTCCGGCTTCAGATTGATCGCTTCTTATATATTTCAATTTTTGTTCTTGCTTGATTTCAAAAACTTCAGTTCCAAGTTCATATTTTGGGCTCTTCCTCTTGCTAACAACCATTCATTCTATTTTCTTACAAATGATTTTCCCTATCTTCTAGCGTTCTTTTACTAACTTCTCTAGGATTTCCCTCGATTTGCTTTCTGTTTCTTCTATGAAAACTGTGTCATCGGCATATTTTATATTTTTAATATTATGTCCACCAGAAATTAATCATAGAAGGACATTCAATTCTCATCGCCTCGTAAAGTTTGAACAAATCTGATGAGAAGACACACCCCTGTCTAACTGTTATTTCTATTTCTCTGTAATTTGAAACCAGTGACAGGATTTGATAACAATGTTCTTATCAGGCAAGAGAATTTAGACGGTATTGCCGTTAAATATATTGCGCTGATGTGAAATAATATTTATCCTTATTTACGGTAACAAACACCAAACAAAACTAAAATTGGATTATTGTAATAGTATAAATCTGATGATCATCTCCTTTTTGGTAACCATTAATATTTTTATCAATTGCTTTCCAAAAAATAAAATAACAAAAAAGCATCAAACTATTCCATCTTAATAATCACTTTAACGCATTTAAAATAAATAAATTCATCTCTAACGTTAGCTTAATTCTATTTTAAATTCCTGATTTCAATAAGTGCCGAAAAATATGCGTCAGTTCAGTGGAACTTTTGAATAGAGAAAAAAATGGATGAAACAATTTCAGGAATTTCTGGAGCAAGAGACATCGGTTTGGCAAAGAAAAAGAAAGAGAGAATATAATCACGTTCATGGCAATGAAGTGTTCTTTTCAACATTTTAAGAAATTAAATAAATGCTATAGACATAGCAAACGATCGGTGTTTAAAGCGGTCATAACGCTTTGAATAAAAACTTAGATTTATAAAAAGAACGTTAAGTATTCTATAAATATAAACCTCGTCTTTGACAGATATTCAAGCAATGATTAATTATTGTTGTGTCAACAGCTACTGTGTCAATAAGTGCAAAAATATATTTACCCTAGGTTCTCTGACAATAACTGTAGTTATGATTTAATCATAGTTATTCAATGTCTGAAAAAATACTATTTGTACATTTTGCAATATTTTTCAGTTTTTCTATTGTTCTTCGTATGTTTATTTTATCTTATATATATTGGTTGTATTATCTGTTATATATTTACGTATCTATGCACAGTTTATAATTATTTCCTAAATCATAATAAAATATCATAACAAACAAAATCAAAACATGGAAATAATTTTCAAAACCTGACAATTATACAAATATACAAAAAAAAAAAAGAATAAATTCTAAATACATGTACATTGAAATAAGTGATTGCTTTCCTTGGGTAATTCTACGTATTGTCCCTTCAAATATATTCAAACAGTCTTGTCAGCAATGATGGATTAAATTCATTTAGAAAATTAATTTTCGAAAAGTTATTGCTTGTGTTTATGAATTTGCCATTTCGACCCGCCATTCAGTAATGTGCTCATACATTTTTCAAGTTGCAGTGAAATTTAGGAATTTAGAAGATTGTTTATTCAGAAACAGCAGAATAGACCCCCCCCTCCAACAAAAAAAATGTTTGCATCGATTTAGCTGTATTGTTGCTTCTTTAATGACATATCTCTTCAGGGCATAGGCGATCAGGAATTTCCACGGATTCCTTTACCATGTGGAAATATCGTAGACGTGTCTCCTGGGGCATTTTTTTAAAAATCATTTCACTCCAAGGGCAATAAAACTAATAAGTAGCAAGGTGTTACTGAGTGTTATAGAGTATAAGAAAAAAATAAAATTACTATTAAGGAGAGAAAATAATTTTAAAAAATTAAAAAGATAAGATAATGATTGACATTACATTTAAATATTTAAGATCAATGCTAACTGAGAAGGAAGAAGCCGGTAACGAGTTCCTAAAGTTAGAAGTGCTTTTGACGTAACTGTTAGCATAGAACTTACGGTTATATCTAGCCATTTCAAATGTAAAAGGATGAGTCCTTGCCACCAATCTAGTCCTGCACTTACATCCATAAAGTCTATGTAACATAGTGAAAAGAGGAATTAGCATGTTTTGATTTAAAGGAAGACACAAGAATTCTATAGAATGCTGGTAGGAAAGTGACTGAAGCCGAGACGCCAATAAGTGAATCTTATGCGAGAGAAGAAACTGTTAGCATAGAACTTACGGTTACATCTAGCTATTTCAACTGTAAAAAGAGAAGACCTTGCAGTCATTCTAATACTACGCTTAAACTCCTTAAGTCTATGTACCATAGAGGAAAGTTCACCAGAACAATTACCACGAAAGTCTCTATAGAAAAGCATCAGGGAAGATACATTACATCGGTGTGAAAATGAATGAAGACGAGATGCCAGGTTAGGACCAATAACATGGCAGATTCTTGGGAATTTACCAAGAATGTTTAAATATATAGCAGGAGAACAAGAGCAGGTGTGTCAGCAGTATACAATGCATTGATTAATGGTAGATTATAAATTTGTAAGTTTGCTAAGTGAGAGAAAAATTGTTTGCACGATTGAGTGATGCGAATTTCATTGCAGCAAACCTAATTCAATATAATCTTTTCATTTCATATCCACGGAGAATGTTAGCCAGGGAAGGCGCAACAAGCCGCTCGCTTGTAGGTTATCAACAGTCATGGTGATGAAAAGCAGAAAAGGGTCTCTCAGATGATTGATAGAGAGCAGTTTAATTTTCGTCAAGGTATTGAATTCAATGTCGTCTCTCTACACTGGCTGCGTATGGATTCGCATAATGAATATTGGGCTTGACATGTTCAAAGAACATTTTTTTCAAAAACACACCCGAAAATGCTAGGTTTGTAGATGTTAATTATTGTCTAAATAGCAAATATTCTTAACGAAAGATATTGTTAATTTCATAAGGGTAATTAGGTCTTACTTCACCTTTTGCATTTAGGCCGAAGGTCAGGTTTTCTCTATGAAAAGTGCACAAAATAAGCCAGGCCTACTTAAATATAATATTTATAACATTATACATACATACATATATATATATATATATATATATATATATATATATATATATATATATATATATATATATATATATATATATCTATATATATATATATATATATATATATATATATATATATATATATATATATATATATATATATATATATATATATATATATATATATATATTATCCAGCATCATATATATATATATATATATATATATATATATATATATATATATTATAAATTAATTGATTTAAAATATGTTTTTTTTTCCGCTACACAGTTCTAACCATGTTTCAAAAATGGAAGCTAAAAGCCCAGAATTTAATTTTGTAATTAAATTAAAGACATCATCGAATTTTGGAGTAACTTTTAAAATTACTGGGTTTTAAATAGACAGCTAAAACACAATTCATGTTTCCAAGGTTACAGATAAATCTATATTTCTAGACAGGGGTGTCTAGGTGTTCAATATTTCTATATTTTAATGTATTAGTTATTGTTAATTATGGTAGTGGGTAGGGGTGTATTTTTCAATGAAATCTAACTTCCGTTAAATGCGTGTCGTCTGGGGTTTTTTTCTACTTATATTTAACGATTTCTTTTGGGGGTATTTAGCTAAGAAAACTTTTTATTTAACTACGATTAGAAATATTTGTACTTTTAATTCTATTATACTATAATTCTTTCAAGAACAATTTAAATGTAGTTAGAAGCCTTTACAGTTTGTAGAATTTTTGTCACATCAAGTATATTACGATTTTTAAAATTTTATATTTAAATATTACTAAAGTAAAATTTTACTTCCCTGATTTAGTAAACTTTATTTATTTATTTAATTACAGTTTAAAAGAAGTTTAGGTAAGAATTCATTTTAATATACTACAATTTTAATTACAACTTCAAAATATTTTCATTAGTAGTTTTTATAGACTATATTTCATTTAATGGAAGTAAATAGAGTTACTTACAGTCAGTAAAATTATTTTTCTCTATCAAGTATATTTATATTACGATTTTTTAAAAAAATTTATATATAAATATTTTTAAATAATTTTTTTTTTTACAGCAAAAATAGCTAATTCATTTCTCTGAGGTAGTAAACTTTATTTATTTATTTAATTCCAATTTTAAAAGACGTTTAGGTTAGAATTCATTTTACTTAACTATAATTTTAATTTCAACTTTAAAATATTTTCATTATTAGTTTTTATAGTCTATAAATGTATTAGAGTTACCTACAATTAGTAAAATTATTTTTCTATATCAAGTATATTTATATTACGATTTTTAAAAAAATTTATAGTTAAATATTTTTTATTTTTTAAGTAAAATTGTTTCCTTACGCCAAAAATAGCTAATTCATTTCTATGATTTAGTAAACTTTATTTATTTATTTAATTCCAATTTAAAAGAAGTTTAGGTTAGAATTCATTTAATTAACTACAATTTCAATTACAACTTTAAAATATTTTCATTGTTAGTTTTTATAGACTATAAATGTATTAATGTTACCTACAGTCAGTAAAATTATTTTTCTATATCTATATTTATATTACAAATTTTTAAAATTTTATATTTAAATATTTTTTTTTAGCTTTTCTTATAAACTTCTATTTTACTGTAGGTGTTTTATTTGATTCTTTTAGATGCCAGAAGTATTTCGATAGAGATGTCTGATTTTTATATTTATTTATCCTAAATGAACTTTGATGTTCGTTGAATCTTTTTTTGAACTCGTGGCTAGTACAACTCATGTATATTTTTATGTTTTCAGTACTTTTCAATCGAAGAGATATTGCATTTTCTTTATATATATATATATATATATATATATATATATATATATATATATATATATATAAATATACATGAATATATATATATACTTGAATATATATAAATATATATATATATATATATATATATACACAACATCATATATATATATATATATATATATAGACAGCATCATATATATATATATATATATATATATATATATATGTACCGGGGTTAACAGCAAAATTGTTCATATCGTCTAACAGCATGGGATAATTCTCCATGCTACAAAATGCTTACTATCTAAAAAGTCAGTAAACTAATCGAGTTTATTTTCCCATGTTTTCAGATAAGACATTTGAGGCATCTTGACAATATTTATCGTATGAATCACTGAAAAACTGTTTGTGTTATTCAGCTATAAAAAGATCGGGTTAAAATCATTTGATGCCAGCCACACTATGTCTTCTCAACTGAGCATAATTGAGAGGAAAAAGATTATTCAGACCTTCAGTAATGATAAAACATGCACGCACTAGTTTCCATCTTCCATTCAAGAATCATTAAGTGAACGGTGAATAACTAAAAAAGTAGAATATTAACTGGATCAGGAGGTCACAACAGCAAGATGGATCATCATTTCAACTTAGATTTAAATACATTGTTATTGTTAAATATAGAGTCCAATAGTGTTATAAAACCTCGGATAATTCCAGTAACTTATTTTTTTAACGGTTCAATGCTTAATTTAACAATTTTACTGTTACCCGATGTGAACATTTTTCATGATACACCTGATATATATATATATATATATATATATATTTCGACTTGCTAATGAGTTAATTTCACCTGATTATCTTTATGTCGGTAAGTGCCAGGATATTTAAAATTGGGTAGGTAGAATATACAGTTAAATAACCAACTGACAATGGGGAGGTTATAAATGTAAAGTGCTGCAGAGACCATGTGCGCAGTTAATTATATTAGTAATATCGTCTTTTTGAATTTATAATCACTTTCTTACGGTAATGAAAGTAGTAGATATATTCAACTGAATGTCCAAAAGATTTGAAAGCTTTATTGATTCTTGCCTTTATGTAAAAAAACCCTCCCGAATCAGAATCTCTAAAGGAAAGCCTATATAAATGCTGTTTCCCATATATAAGGTGATTAGACTTCGATCCCAACCTTCACATTTACTTTATGAAACTTTCGAAAGTATGCTATTAGACGTTAATTTCACTGCAAAAAGTGATGTCAAACGTATGTGCGCAGAAAATAATCGTAAAACAGGAATGATAAAACGGTAATGATAAAATAATAATGCTAAAACATTTATGATAAAATATTAATAATAAAATATTAATGAAAATAATGAAAAATGAAAATAATGACAAAACAATAATTAAATTGTAATGATAAAACTGTAATAATAATATAGTAATGATAAAATATCATTGATAAAACAGTAATGATAAAACAGTAATTATAAAATAGCAAAGCAAAAACATTAACGATAAAATAGTAATGAAAATAATGACAAAACAATAATAAAATAGTAATGATAAAACAGTAATGATAAAATAATAATAATGAAATTGTAATGATAACATAGAAATGATAAAACAGTAATAATGAAATATTAATGATAAAATGGTAATATAGTAATGATAAAATAGCAATGTCAAAATTGTAATGATAAAACAGTAATGATAAAATAGTAATGATAAAACATTAATTAGAAAACAGTAATGATAAATTTGTAATGATAACATATAAATGCTTAAATAGTAATGATAAAATATATTCGTGTGATTTTTCTTTTTATATCCTTTTGGATGCGTTTGATAATACTTAATTTATAAATTAGGCGCAATAAGCGATTAACAGTTGACAACACTCCCTAATAATAAATCAGAGCGATTATAACATCACAATATAATCTTATAACAAGATTATGTGGTGTAAAAAAAAAAATTAGCATTGTCAGGATAGGAGAGCTCTTTCCTAATTAAATTAAAAACGTTCCCCTTCTTTTAATTAAAGGAAGAAATTAATTTCTATTCCGCTAATGCAAACTGCCAACATTTCTAAACTTGTAGGCTGTGATCATTATTAAGCAAAACATGAATTGTTTCATTCTAGGAGACCGAAAACGATAAGTAAGTAGCAGAAATGTGGTTCTACAGAAGGATACTTAGGATATCATGAACCGAACATGTGAGGAACCACGAGGTTTTAGAAAAAAAGGAAACAAAAAGCATATTTATACTTAACAGAGACAGCTGAAATTTCTGAGGCACATAATGTGGAAGGAGGGCTTGGAAAATCTGATGCTCATAAGACACCTTCAGGGCAAAATGGAAGGATGAAAATAACACATAACATACTTACCCCTCTGAGCATTGCGTTCCTGAACAATTCTCTGCCTGAACTTCTGAGTCAAAATTCGCAAATAATTGGCATGGAATGTTTCACGGTAGATATAAAAAATAGATACAAAAAATATAATCATTATACTTAGCAGGGAGAGAGCATGATTGCATGCCTTCACTTTATCACCAGAATTCTTTGTTTGTATCCCAGTTACGAAATAAGGAAAACACGACGCAAGTGTTTACCGACGGTTCAACCGGTGGCTGGGCATTAAGCCATTTTTCTCTATCACGGTTAAAACATTGGTCAAGGTTCAAAAGGTTAATGACCAATGTGAATGGAGGGTGGAACAGAGTTTAGAAGAAATAACAAAAAGGCAAAATTATTAAGATCTACAAACTACAGGAAATTGTGGAGAGCCAACGAACTCTGGGGAGACGCTACCTCATGAAGAATGTCGATAGGTTGCTCAACTTTGGATGTTAATTTCTTGCTCTGTACGATGGATGTTTATATTTTTAAATTGTCAGTTCATTTATAAATGAACAATGAACACCGTTAAATATGATGATCTAAGTTGTTTCAACTTATATTTTTGTTTCACCAGAAAAGCTTGAATATTTTTCATATTAAAATTATTTGTGTCATAAATTCAACCTGAATATTTCCTGTTTTTTCGGTGTGTAAATCTCGTCTACAGAAAATTCGATATAGATAAGATTTCCAAACAATCTTAGCGGATAAAATAATGCTATATTCATTTATGTATATTCCTAAATATTAAATATTTCAGTTATCAAAATATATTCTCTAACTCTGATTATCCAAAGAACTACCAGCTTAAGTGAGTATTCCATCGATTCTGGTAGGATCAGCAATTTGTTCAATATTTTGGTATATTTTCCGTTGTAAATTCAGATCAGATTAACCCTATCCATAGAGGGAGTGGTCATCTGCAGCGCACAGTTCTAAACTAGACGTTGAATGTAAGATAAATGTTAATCCTTTCATTACTATCATTTATTGCAAGGCAACTCATGACCACCAAATGAACACCGCCGACTGAGCTGAAATAACAGGTCTGAGATAACTCAAGACCGAGGCAACACAGCAGCAGATATTTTTTTCTTTTATAACCGAATAAAAAGTTATATTTTTTTCTGCTGTTGAGTTGTCCTGGCGTTTAGTCGGCGGTATTGAGTTGGTGACGTGAGGTTGAGTTGTCCCTACCCGGCATTTAATATGACAGGGGAAAACTATATCAACCATACAGCAGAATGTTACCTACCTTGATCCGCACATATGCCTTTGTCTTCCATGGAGGAAGTATATCGAACCATTTGCTCACTGCATCTTTAATTAACCAGTTTCTAAAGATTTCAGCAATTTGTGTTTAATAACGCCTTTCCATTGCAGCAAGGATAAAGCAATTTTTTCAGTAGAATTTTCACTCACGTGCGCTGTTGAATATCCTGTAAGTTACTGTCAATAATATTCAGTTTGGATACTCGATGTACATCCATATTTTTTAATAATGATTATCTTCTGCAACTTGAAGGACTGCTTCATATTTAATTTTAGTTTCTTTCCGCAATTTCATATGGAACACCTTTCCTCGCTTCTACATTTTTCAATGTTTTCTAAGGATTGTAACAAACGTCGTTATATTGAATAATTCACACGTAATCTTTTGACAAGATACCCCGTTTTTCAGCCGCTCTTTTTTTTAAAATCTTTCTCTAGTTTTAAAAGTCTGCAGCACTTCAGAGTTGTCTTTGATCTTCAGCCCTATGCAGATCTTTTTTTTAAAATTTCGCCAACATTAACTGAAATGAATTTATGCATATATATATTCATAATCTGAGTAGCTTCCGCTGAATTTTTCCCCCGTTTAAAGAATGTAAAATTTGCATTTTATATTATGCCTTGATCTTTACACAAAATAAAGCAACATTATCAATATTCTGCAAGCATTAAGAGTATGGACACAAAAGCAATAAAGTGACGTGCAAACTTCAAAAGAATTTCTAAGATTTTTATAGCATTACGCAGTGTGCTGTACGTATCATTAAGACTGTAGTTTCTAACTGTATATTGCAATACCCAGTTGAAATAAGAGTAAGAAAACTGTATCTTATATGCGGATCTAGGAAAGTTGCATACTGGACACTTGCGTCCCGAATAATTAGGTACCATACAATTGCGTCCCTGGATATTTGCGTCCAAAGACAAATGCGTCTCTCGATAATGGCGTACCTCTGATAAATTTTTCAAGCTTTTAAACAATTACAATAAATTTTGAAAAAAAAAACAAAGGTAATAATCATAATTTTTAAAAAAGAAGTAAATTGAATAAAATAAAATAAATGTTTATTTTTGTTTAACATGCAATGTCAGATTAAGAGTTTTTCAAGTTGGCTCGTCAGGATGTTTTTGCTTCATCGGCGTTTTCCTCATGATAATGATAGCTGTAATTTTCCTCGTCCACAAATATTCCCCCCGCCACAGCATTCGATTTTCGGAACTTAGCCATGGGTTCCAAACAAAAATATAATGTATAAAAAACATAATTTGTTAGATGTGTGTTGTATGCACTGCTGGAGTGAATTGAAGCTGCTACTTTAATTTTCTCTTAGTTTTAAAGAGGATTTTTTTTTTAATTTATTTATGGTGACTACCTTTCTGCTTGTTTATAGTAATTAAGGTTATTGGTATGTAAATTTCTATATTAAACAACTCTTCAAAAATTGTAAAGTCTAACAATTATCAGAGGTACGCAATTATCCAGGAACGCAATTGTCTGGTACACATTTGTTCGGGACGCAACTGTCCGTTCAGCCTTATACACGGAGAATGCGATACAAATGTGACTAACTCCTTGATCATTTCATTTCATGTTATTTTTCCGAATTTTGCCACTTTCGTTTGCTACATATATTACGATGTTACCATTTGTAAGAAACATGACGTATAAAATAAGTATTTACTTTTAATTTCCAAAGACGCACGTGTCGAGATTTGGTAAAGTTAATTCCGAAGTCTAATGTATCGAAAATTGCTTACAACTATGCTTTTCTCGATAAATTATTGGAACTCTTATCTATTTGCCGCGCTGCTCATTCAAAAGCATAGTTTTATTCTTAATATTTACCCATTATTTGAAATTGCTAGCTCTTCGAATTGAGATTAGTGGAATATTAAATGATAGACAGCTTTAATTCATAAATACCAGAAGATAGGTTTATTGCAAAGAGGAATGATTATTTCTAATCAGAATGCTTGATTATTTAGGATAAAATAATTTTCTTTGAATTAACATGTTACAGTAAATGCTTCTTTTCTATAGGTGAAAAACTTTTAATCACAATTAAAAAGGCTAACATTTTCTAATACATGCACATTCATTCCACTTGCGATAATGGCACAATACGATTCCCGAACATTATGTTTCCTTTTTGTTCACAATCTATATTTCTCTTATATCTCCACACTTATTGTGCTACCTAGCGCCTAACTTACAACTTTATTTGCAGTAAAAAGTAAATCTTTAACGAGTTACTGGATTGACACCCAAAACAGATGCTTTTAATTTTTAAATGACTCCAAACACCATACCCCGTCCAGGGTATGACGATAAACTACGTCCAACAGCAAGGCAAGTCCTCTCGTCAGGAGATTTTCAGGGGCGTGGAACAACCTCTTAATTGCTTGTGTTCCCAGGTCCACCCTGACCAGGGGTGGTAGCACTTGTTAGGATCCCAGCGATGGGCAAATAGCTAACCCACAAACTGGGGTCAAAACGTGTAAAAATAGGTTTTAATACCGGAAATACTTTGTAAAAAATATTACCAACAATACATTTTTGGAAAAAAAAAATAATACCAACTATACATTTTTGGAGAAAAAATTTTATCAGATATACATTTAAAAAAAAAAATTACCATCAATAAATTTTGTAGGCATTAAATAACCCATTGAGGTTGATATGCCGTAAAACAAACCAAACCAAACACCATACCATTTTATCTATCAGTGGGTGGGAAAAGAGAACGAATTATTTATAGTGAGGAGGGTGGTTTGATATCCGGCTGGATGAAGCTCAGGTCCTAGCAAATAAGGAATGGAGCTTGTTGTCAGGTCAACGGCTCGCAATGGAGTAGTATAGACTCCGTAGTTATTTTTGAAGTCCGTGTGATGATTATATGACATAGCTTGGTTGAGGGCTTCATAGACGTAAGTCAACAAAGAGTGTCGAGGATCCCTCAGCGAATCAACGGCTACATGTCGTTGACCAATTCGGGTTTTCAAGTTGAAGAATATAGTCGGTGGTTTGATCGAGAGAGGAATGGGCTCCACCAGTGCTTCTTGTCCCAGACACAGTATACACGAATGAATATCTCTCTAGCTTCCAACGCAAATATGTGAACGGAACTGGTCAGGTTCTTACCTGCGAAGCTACACTTAGCCACACTCGGTCATGGGACTGGTGATGATAATAATGATGGTGACTAAATGTGCACAGACTATTCACCCAAGTGTCTGAAGGCATTTCGCTGATTACGTTTGATATATTCTTAACATTTAAGACAGCTAAAACTTATATTTTAATATAGTAAACACCAAAAATTAACAATAAGCATTATTCAATGTCTCTTTTGTTGCAGCTATAAAACAGAGCAACGAATGTGTAAAATGCTCAAAATTTTGACGTTCAAAATAAGTTCCCAGTAACAAATGTCTTTATAAATTTGTAAATCATTCTTCTCAAACAGACCGTCTTATCTTCCTGTAAACTAAATATTAAAAAAAAAATACTCCAGGTTTAATGATCTTATTTATACTCTAAAATATCTTCTGAATAATCCAGAATATTTTTGTGATTTTGACTATATAAAATGTAAAACATCATATATATATATATATATATATATATATATATATATATATATAACTCACCTTAATCAGAATATTACCGATTTTTATCAAATATTTTATGCTTTTGGAGAATTAGGATTACGAACATGGAATGTTGCTTCTTTGCAATCTTTGATACAACTAAAAAAGACTTACGTCTTCTTAACGGATCCATTTAACATCTATAACAAGGCTATTGTAAGGGAGAGCTTACCAGGATATAATACATGTTGGCAACATTTTAATAATATAAGATACGTAGATAACTTTGTGTTGATATGAGTCAGAGAAGGAAAACAACATGCCCGCCTAGAAAATGTAGTATAAGAAAGCAAGAAGAAAGGACTAACCATCAGTTGTAAAAGTTATATGAAAATGAAAAGCAATGAAAACATAAGCAAAGTCCGAAATACAGATGCCAATATTGAACATGTATAGAAGTTTATATATCTAGGAAGTGTTTTAAAGGAGATTGAACATGTGGCACTGAAATCTGAAGACAAATTGAAATAGTAAATTATGCCTTCTAAAATAAGGCAAAGTGCTTATTAACATAACATTTTCGTTAGAATCAATTAAAAGAGTGCTGGGCTGCTATGTAATATCGGTCCGATATTACTGTGAATTCTGCAAATTCCATAAACGAATCGAGTAAGCAATGAGGAAGTATGAAATAAAACGGTAACAAAAAATCACTTCTAGACAAAATCGGAGAAATGTGTGAATATAACTTGCAGACATAATGATGGCTTGGATAATTTGCCATTCACAAAATATATCAAGAAGAAAAAGGAATGAGGGACAGAGACTAGGTCACCTAATTTATTCGGTTATGTGAATAGATAGCAGAAAATTTAGGGGGGAATGGTGGTTAAAAAAACAAAAAAAAACAAACATTGTTAATTGGAGTAAAAGATCGGGAATTGTAGTGAGCCTTGACCACCCACGGCTTGAAGGGACGTGACTCACAGAAAAAATTGTATTTCGCAAAGTTGCGTGAAATAATCTCACAGACAAAATCAGGAAGTTTTAATTTTGGGTTACAATTTAGGCCACTCGAACGTTTTATGAGAGAATTCTGTCCAATTAGTGAAATAAAAAAAGAAAAAAAATCTGACAGATGTAATTGGCGATATCAATTTTGATCGGTTGACTAGAAAATCAAGGTATCGATCAAATGTCTTAAATTCATCATTTATCTTCCATTTTATTTTACAAAATTGCTGAGTAGTTATCTTCTATTCAAGCTTCGAACATTGTTCCAAACTTTGAATCATAAATGCATATTTCATATTGTCGACGTTCGACTTTACAAATTGTCTTCTTTCTTTTTTTTTCTTTCTATATTCTTTCTATATATTAAACTTTTTTAAAGTAGTACACCTTTCCTTATTTAAGGAGTAGGTATGACTTTCATTTTACCTTTTGTTGAATATAAACTTATACGATATATTTCAGGTGACTTCTTGTACATAACCACTACTATATTCATTCTATATATTTAACTTGTTTTTTTTTTTTAAAGTAGAACCTACTTACTTATTTAAGGAGTAAATAGGTATTTCATTTTACCATCTTTCTTTACTTTTGTTGAATATATAATTATAAGAGAATATATTTCAGGCGAATTCGTATGTACACGCACTACAGTAGATAACAATTAAATGTAAGGAGCTGAAAGTGGAGAAATACGTTCTTCTCTATTAACAGTTCGTTGCAATATTGTCTATAGTCGTAAATTCCTTTGACAGTTAGCTGTTCGTTTTGATGCTTGAGATTTCCAGTCATTAAATTTTAACAAGGGTAAACTTTTTCTCTGGGGAAATAGTCTGACGATTTTTAATTTTCTTAGTTTTATTCTTTCTTTTTTTCTTTCTTTCTTTCTTTCTTTCTTTCTTTCTTTCTTTCTTTCTTTAGCTAGAAACCTAGGTTACTAGCTAAGTATCTATATATCTATCTATCTATCTATCTATCTAAATGTGTTCCTAATTTTCATTGTCTTTCTTTCTCATTCTGTTCTTATCTATCTATCTATCTATCTATCTATCTATCTATCTATCTACATGTCTGTCTATCTATTTATTTATGTGTATATCTTTCATTATTCTTCTTTTACTTACTTTATTTCTCATTCTGCACATATCTATCTCTCTCTCTCTCTCTCTATCTATCTATCTATTTATCTATCTATCTATCTTGCTTTAAATATAAATTAAACCGTGATTCACAAAAGTGTATATTCTCGTTTTATCTTTCGTTCTTATTTTATTTTCTTGCGTTCTTTCTTTTCTTAATTTATTTAAAGTGTGAACTCCTTCATTTTTCTTCAAACAGTAAATTATTCCTTCATTTCTTTGTTTTTATTTTGAAGAGTACCCTATCCCCATTTAACATTCTTTGCTGTTATTCACTTTTCTTTGTAATATTATTTCTCAGCGGAATCAATGAATCAATGTAAGCCTAAAATTCCATATCTGACCCCTTTTTTTCCTTTTTCCAAATGCATTCGTCTCGCAGTCAAGGTTATCATGATTTTAACAGCCCTATTCCCCGGCGTACTTCAATGTAACATCGACGCCCCGTCTCTTTTCCTTATCACTAAATTACGTCACCTTTTGTTTTCCATCGTCTTCTCTTATCGAATTTATCTCTCAGTTTTCATTTTATTTTTTCTCCTTTTTAAAAATCATCTCAGGCTTTCTATCTTTTAGTTTACTGATCATTATCAATATTTTGACTTTTGAACACTTTTTCCATATATTTGCATCTTTACTTTTTTCGTTGATTGGTACTTTTCACAATTGTTTCCCTTTTTCATTATATTTTGATTTCTGATTTTTTTCGTCATTTTTTATATGTAGAATGAATATTTTTAAGTATTTTTTTTTAAATTCTACAAATATGCCGTTCCTTCGCAGTATTCGTTGTTTATATTAATTTATATCGTTTTTCTTTTTTTTTTCCCAAAGACACTGGCGCTTTCTTGTCATCCTAAGCAAAAGAAATAATTATTTAAAATTCTCAGTTCTTTCAAAAAGGGATAATTTTGTTCTTCTTTCATCCCTTCCTTTTTCCTTTCTTTCCTTCTTTTGTTTCCTTTCGGTTTTTTTTTTCTTTTTCTTTCTTTCTTCTTTCTTTTTTCTTTCTTTCTTTATTTTTCATTCTTTCGTTTTCTTTCTTTCTTTTTTCTTTCGTTTTCTTTCTTTCTCCTTTCTTTCATTTTCTTTCTTTCTTTTTCATTTTCTTTCTTTCTTCTTTCAGTTTCTTTCTTTCTTTCAACTTTCGTTTTCTTTCTTTCTGATATTTAACTATTCTATTTTATTACTCTCAGCGTGCTTTTCTATTTCCTAAAAAGCTTCCATTTCTATTTTTTGAAATCAGCTAAATCTACACTTGTTTTTTCACTATATATATATATATATATATATATATATATATATAAAATCAATTTTAATATCGATTATATACTATCTTATGAGCTCCCTTTGTGGATTATTTTCTGTGAAGGATTTTAATCCGTTTTGATATTGAATTATCCAGCATTCTTTTCGTTCTTTTACAAAAAGAAAATTTCTATGGTCTAATACAATAAAAAAACACACACACATAGATGTATATATATATATATATATATATATATATATATATATATATATATATATGTATATATATATATATATATATTTATATATATATATATATATATATATATATATATATATATATATATATATCTATATATATATATATATATATACCAATTAAAATTAAGCTCTTATTCATCAAAGGTTATATTTTCTTTTTAACCTTTAAATTATGTCTCCATTTCTGTCACTCAATTATTTTAATTTTTTTCTATAATTTCCTTTCATTTTCTTTTTTAAGTTTTGTTTCATTTCCCCTTCATTACTCCTCCTTATCGTAACGCATTCATGTTTCTTTCCAAATCACTTCACTCCGCGCCTTTATCTCTTTAACTCCCCTCTTCGATTACTTATTTTTCTCTTCTTCTTCCCTACCACATATTTTTCATATATTCTTCCTCTTTTTTTTTAATATCAATCTTTCTTCCTTTCAACTGATTATTTTATCTTTATTTATTTCCTTGTGAAAGAATCATCTCGTCGCTTTCAATCACTATTTTGTTTCACTTTTGGCTTAAAAAAAAAGCAAATATTTCTCTTCGAACATTATGTTATCTTCGTCTTCATCAAATTTGCATTTGCCGTTTCAGCTTTGAAATTGCGATTCGACTGCTGCTGATGCCTTTTTCTTCATATATTACTTCTTCAGGTTTTAAAGATTTTGGTTTGATCTTCTTTTCGTTAGCCAGTCTCTGGCGGGTTTGGATATGAAAATTTCCTTTCCTTTTATTTCGACAAGTGCAAGACATTTATATTTAGGGACAGAATGAAAGTTAAAAATTCGAGTGATGAATTAAATAAATTAATGACAGAATGTGAATGAAAACAAAGACTAAAATGGATGATAAAGATAGAAGGGAAAAGAGAAATAATAAAATGAATGGGCAGGTAAAAATCCAAACACATATAAAAGAAAGAGAGAAAAAAACCATAAATAAAAATAACGAATAAAAATATAACCGTGAAAAATAAAAGGAAAAAATAGAAATGAAAAAAAAAAATGGAAAGAAGACGAAGAATAGAAAGGCGAGACAAGAAGAAATGAAAAGAAAGACAAAATGAAAAGTGAATAAACGCTTAAGAGAAAGAAAGAAGAAAAATCTAAAGGGTAGACATTAATGAAAATTTTAAATGGACAAGTTAGGCGAAAATATGTAATAAAGAAAACTAAAGCTTAAACAATATTTATTTCTAATAAATCATTCCCATCATTGTGTGTATCCCAATATTTGTTCACATTCATTGAAAAATGTTCATCTTGATTTTTTCTTTCGCTTAAATTTCTTGTTAGTTTAATGAAAAATGTATCCACTGAACTGAACTTTATTGAAATATCGAATAAAGAAAAGCGAGATAAGATAAAACAAGATGAAGCAAAAGAAAAGGAAATTATATAATAAAAGAAAAGGCTGTTTTCGTCTCTAAAAACGATATAATATACACGAAGAACAGTTGATAATGAAAAGAATACTTCACAAAATATGCTTTAAGTATTATGAAAAACTAATACCATTATTATCATCATCGTTAAATGAAGAAGTAAAAGAAGAAGAAGAAAAAATAGAGTTTTAGTACTATAAAATGCATAATAGTAAATCGTGTATTTCAGCATGACCAGAGTAAATATGAAAGTAAGTGATGATACATGTAATTATCTCGATCTTGTTGGTGACCTGAAGAAATAATGGAGCAGGAAGTTTCGAATAGTCCCCATTCATAATCTTTGAGTTACAAACTGTTCTAAATATCCTGTGAAATATACGAGAACATTCTGGAAATGGGCGGAAAACTAGAACCGTCCATACTATAGTATTGTTCGAAATGGATGAAATTAAGAAGATTTGCGGTCATTTTATTTCCCGCATATGCTACTGTTGATTATAATCAACGCATTACGTACGAAGAAGACATATTGGAAATATAATAAAATGTAGAAGCCATTTAGATGAAATTATAACAGAAATCAAGAAGGGTATTGAAAAGTATGCCAAGGATACACGTTGTTACCTGGTTATCAACGATAGAGACGAGATAAAAAAGGAATCAACGTTCAACGAGTAAGAAAAAAGTAATAAACGTAATGTACTTTTCTTTCTTTCTTTCTTTTATTTTTATGGCTACAGCTACTATCCTCTCTGAAACAGGAGAAACTAATCTTTTTCCTACGGTTTATATTTGACAGAGTAACGAAACGGGGAATGGCGCGGAAATGGCAACAGAGAGTCGAGTTCAAATCCTGGCCGAGAAAATTGTGTACACTTTACTTTAATGCTTTTGGAAATTATTGGAATATATTCAATTCATTTTTATATATAAAATAAGAAAACAAATTGGATTTTCTCTTCCTTATTGTTAGTCAAACGGGACATTTTCCTCTCTGTTTTGGTTTATATGTATTAACCTGGTTGTCCATCTACAAATAATTTCTGTATTATGAAACATGCATGCCTCCACATGAAGCGAGCAAGCATTGTATTATCCAAACAAATAAATGATAAAAAAGTGGGTTAAATTCAAAAATTAAGAAATTTAAAAAAATAAAATAAAATATAAGCGAATATGCTTTTTTCTACTTACACTATAAGGCGAACGTATGTGGATAACATTTTGATTTTGATAAATCACCTAAATGTTGTAAGATGTGCGCCTTTTTCAAAATTAAATTCCTATATCGCTTCGTGCCAGAGAACTTTGTATCACGGATGTGTTTTATCTTATATTTGTTATTATTATTATTATTACTATTATTATTATTAATAATAATAATAATAATAATAATAATAATAATAATAGTAATAATATCGGAATTTCAAAAATGTAGCACACGGGAAAATCAACAATCTCTGTTGTAATTGGAGCCCTCGGAGATGGTTGGAAAAGATTCCAGTAGACTAATTGAAGGGATTCCTGTATCCCATGCCTTAAAGAAATACAAAAAGATGTTCTCAGGAATACAGCCCACACATTACGAAGGGCTTTATCTATGTAAAATATGTTTGCGTTTTGTTGTTGTTTTTGTTGTTAGTTTTTTATTTATTTATTTATTTTTTATTTTTTTGACAGTGGAAAATGTCATGATGCCATTTCTAAACTTAGGTCTCTGGGAAGGGCGTGGAACGAAATGTGAACACACCAGAAATGAAAAGAAATAATAATAATAATAATAATAATAATAATAATAATAGTTAAAAGAGGAGAACGATATAAGAAAAATAAAAACAGTTTTTAACTTTTAACTTTTTTTTGTTTTGTTAAACAATAGTTCATAAGAATGTCTGTCTTCTTCAAGTTATATTTAAAAAAAGATTTAAATTTATAAATCTACAAAAAATATAAGATTTTGTACACTCGATTTTGTCTTGTAAAGAAAAAAATGGCGGTACTGGTAATGAACGCGTCAAACCGAACGCAACGCCGCTGGCGTGAAGGTATGCAAATGAAACGTGTTTAATATGATGGTGATCTTATACGTCTTGGAATTTTCTGTTAGTTGATTAGTTACCAAGAGGAATTAATCAAATAGCTTAGCATAGATGTTATGGAACTCTTCTATCATCTGCTCTTTCCCTCGGGGCGGAAGTTAATAATTTGCATTGCTAACTATCTTGATGCGTTTTAAGTGTCGAAAGGTCGGTAGATTCTGAATATATTTTCAGAATGTACACCTTGAGATACTTGTTGAAATTACGGTCGTCTGTAATAATGATTTTCCAAACATAGCTAAGATGTGACACAAGACCGAAATTATAGTGCAACCAGTGAAGATCGAACTTACTCGTAATTGTTTTAGCGAGACAAGCTTGCTAACCATTACACCTCCTCGAGCTGCCCACATTCCTTTGTAATAAATTTTTTTTGCAAACTCCGTTGAGTTTCATTCGTTTTGACACGTTCATTACCAGTACAGCCATTTCTTCAGTACAAGACAAGAAACGTTTGTAGAATGCTTTATAATTTTTTGTAAATTTATATTTATTTTTTACTTGAAAAAGCATTTTAAAATATTGTTTACCATTGTCCAACATAATGTTTTTTGTCTTCATTTCTTGAATCACGCTCTTCTATTAATAAAATGTTGAAAATTTTGGAAGAGTTATGTTAAACAATTTATTTAATAATAATAATAACAATAATAATAATGAGGTTGTATATAACCGCAGATATAACAAGGTAATATGTACACTGGAATATATGCAAGAAGCACAAAATCGAAACCACTAAGAGAGGGTATGAGCTCCAACCAGATACATTTACCCAAAACAACGATGTTACTATCTTGGAAGGACATGCCAATTCAAACTGACCAGGAAATAACAATTAACATACCAGATATTATCATGAAAAACAAGAAATTAAGGAAGTCTATGCTTATTGAGATAGCAGAAACACCTCTATAAAATTTATCGAGAAATTGTCAAAATACAAAGACCAGGAGATCGAGATTAACAGTATGTGGAGAATGAAGACTGAGACTGTACCAATAGTAAACGAAGCTATGGGTGTCGTGAGAAAAGGAATGGATAATTTTCCCAGGTAGCATCAACATACAAGTTGCCCAGAAGGTCTCCATGCTTGAAACATCACATATACTAAGAAAAGTGCAACCAATTAAATGCCACTTCTCCTATAGAATCTAAGGACAATAGTTTGGAACGTGCTCTACAGGATACATAGCAGGAAATAAAACACATACAAATGATAATAATAATAATAATAATAGTAACGAAATTAACCCATTACTGCATGAAGTGTACTTATAATTTTAGCTCTTATCGTCTAGTCAATCTTGCTGGTTAATGGTAAACTTCTGGGTGACAGATCTTAAATATTAGCTAACCTCCGAAAACTATCCTTACAGTTCTAGGAATATAGTTTTTATAATCAAGTGTGATCGCCCTTATTTCGTTACTCTCCTCTTTGAGAGAGCTCTTCATGTTTACTGGGACTATAAAAAGTCACTCTACGCGAAACTTGTATTCTCAGCTTAATAAAGCTTTCTTAAAGACTATACCTGCGTAGTTTTGTTATTACAATTGTATAGGGTTTTTTTTCTTTTAATTCGAAAAATATATATTTTAGTTAAGCAATAAAAATGCTCATTATTATTCATTTTTGTATTCCTACATGACTAAATTAATATAAAGCCTTCATTAATGTAATTTAGTCCCCATAAACGTATATTGTCTGTAGGGAACCTCATTTTAGTTACTCCACGAAATTCATAAAATTAATGTTTTCTTCTTTCTGTTGTGTCTTTTTAGGGTGAGGGCGATCAATTCTCTCCATAACTTCCTTTCTAGATCTTAGCAATCTTTTGTGACGTGATTCTTGCTGTGTGGGGTCGCGCATTGTCCTGATGAAACATCACCCCTTTTCGATTCACTAGAGTAGGTCTTTTTTTCCTCAAAGCTTGGTTGAAACGCTCTAATTGCTGACAGTATATTTGAGCATTAATTGTTACATTAGGTGGTAAGAATTCAAAGTGGATTATTCCTTCGTGATCCCGACAGATTGAAAGAAGAACCTTTTGCCCATGAAGTTCCCTTCTCGACTGTGGCTGGGGTCCATCCCCTTTACCAAGCCACTGTCTACGACGACGCTTAACATTTCGATAAAAGATCCATTTTTGTCGCCAGTCACAAGTCTATCCAAAAAGGTGAAACAAGTTGGCGAGAATGGAGAGAAGAGCAGATGTCAACTCGGGATTTGAGGTTGTTTTCAGACAATTCATGAGGCACCCATTTTCCAAGTTTAGGGACTTTTCCAAGTTGCTGAAGATGACGATGAACAGTTGTATGGTTTGAACTAAGAACCACTGCCAGTTCCTCAACTGATAAAGCCGGATTTTCTTCAAGGGCTGCTTCAAGAAGCTTTTCATCAAACTCAACTGGACGTCCGGTTCGATCTTCTCTTCTAGGGTGAAATTTCCACCTCTGAACTTTGCAAACCATCTTCTGAAATTTCTTTCATTCACGCATTCCTCTCCATAAACTGAGTGGATTTTTCTAGCCGCTTCGGCTGCTGAGTTTCCTTTCTTGAACTTCTAAAGCATTATGTACCTCAAATGATTCTTGTGTACTTCCATGTTAGCAGGGTTTTAATCAAACAAAATTTAATTTTATTGTTCTCTGAAATAAAATTTGATGAGTTTAAATGCATCTAAACATAAAAAATAATGTTCAGCTCCATTAGACATTATAAAATACTCTTTACATTTCGTTCATTTTAACAAAAAGTTAAAATTTGGACAGAACTTATGGGATGACCTGATATAAAACTTTCTCGACTCTCACATGCTCCTTCAAATATATACTCAGCATCCTTCTGTATAACCACATCAATATTGCTTCAAGTATTCACTTCAACTGCGAGGAAAAATAGAGGAGGATTTATTTCACATAGTAGTTCAGTGTTCTCTTATTTGAATCTAATAAGTTTTCTTATTTCTTCTTTTTTTATGTAGCATGTCCTTTCAGGACGTGGGCGATCATGTTTCTGAACCTGTTTCTATTCCTTGCAGCTCTCAACAAGTTCCTTCCCTCTGCTTCTTCCCCCCAGACCACATTCTGTCATCCACTTTCTTAAGGCCGCCAGGTATGTCACGCGTTTTTTCCCTTGTCTCTCTTTCTCTCTATTCGACCCGTGAGTATCAGATTCTCCAGGCCGTCCTTCCTCATTATTTGTCCCGGAAACTTCAGCTGCCTCTTTCTGATGTTAAGTATAAGCCTCCTCCTGGTTTGCATCCACTCAACTCGGTCCATATCGATCTAAATTCAAATCTGTGACATTCGGTAAATTTACTATAATTAGCTCGCTTAATAACCTCAGATATCAGGTAATAAATTGAGCCATTACTGTTTTAAGGATTATTCATAACCAAGTAACATTTTGGGAGTGATCCCATATGTCAAACGATCGATTGACAAGGCGCTACGTCCACAGACAACAGTCGAAACTTATGTATAATTCATGCTTCTCTTATTCATCAGGCTTTAAATATTTTGAAGGCAACAAAGCGTAAATGTATTTCAACAGGAAATGAGTTCTTTGCTAGAAAAAATGCCATTAAAGCGATGATGAAGTGCCAAGTGATGCGATTTATTTCTGGGCCTGTATTTTATTTATGTAGTTTTTCTCTAATACTTTGATTCGTGGTTCAAGTAAATAATTAAATATACATACCTTTAGCTGCGTGGGTATATACAGAAATATATTTATGTGGTGTAGGCGATGTAATGTGTATTGGTGTGTGCATATGTGTAAGCATGTTAAGTGTCTCTTCGTTGAGTTTCATTTTAAATATATTTATGGAGAGGTGAATAATAAATATATGCAATCTTGTGTATATAATAATAAATAAACTATCATTTACTTTTGTTTTATTTTTGTGGTACATCTTATACATATGTATAAGTGTATTTCGACAGCCGTTCTTCACTTATACAAATTTGATAAAAGCCAGTGAAGAAGTAACAGTATTTTAAAATGTTTTGCTTAACATTTTTTTTTGTTTAGGCACAAACGAACAAATATTTTGATCCATGTAAGGTGAATATTTAATATTGTTCTAACGTTTAATATCTAGTAATTTTGACCGTATGTCTGGCCATTATAAATTCCGGAAAATATTGATGAGATTATTTTTTGTTTTTATGTTCTATATAATTTAAAATTAAGGCTTACTCTTGTTATACGTAAGTAGATTCTCTAACATTTGTTCGAGCGATAAAAGTACTTCAATAACTTGTCAAAAATATTGCTCAGTTAAGTTCAGCTCATTCTACAGATCTACAAGTTATAATGTATTACGAATTATAATCTATATAGCTAATGATATCTTGATGTGTCGACCGAGACATTTTTTTCAACTTATTCAAAAGTAAGAAAGAGTTTAATTGTAGGAAACAAAACCTCAAATATAATAAATATATAGAAATATATAAGCAATATGCGTCTGTATATCTATAATATTTACGATATTTTTAGAGGGTATACGTGTTTCAGATGCTACTTCTTTTTATCTCTTATTACAATTCAAAATATCCTTGAAAAAGTTATGAATCCTGTTTCCCCCCAGCTATGGGTAAATAACAGGACAAACCGAGTTGAATAACCTTGGGTGGCAAACGGTCTACGAGAAAGAAAAGCTATGCATAAAAAAAACGGCCTGGAGATGGCTGGGCTCCTTCAGGCTATCTTGCCCAAGGAACACTACTTCTATTGTGGCTGCAGTACACATGGTGACACTACGACGGTCACGAGATAAAAACAAAATCATAACAATCGACCGATATCGAGATGTGCTACTAAGGAAAAAAATGTGCATCATAAAAGGAATGAAAATTGCTTCCCTTTTTCCATAATTATCCCATTTTAGAAGCTATATTATTACTTTAACGAAGGTATAACAGAGACATAATATCAGAAGCAAGAGTCTAAGGATAGAATGTAAACGATGTCTTTAAAATACACTGGTGAAGCATACGTAAATTTTAAAAAAATAAAAGGCCTGAAAAAAAGAGGGAATTAAAATTTAAATCACATACTCAATGTACTCAACATGTAGGTGACTGTAATCTTTGTTTTCAAAATGTTGACATTAAAATGACAATTTACTAAAGAGAAGGAATATTATTTTCTCAGAAGCAAATGCAAATGCTGCAATAAAAATCTTATTTTCCATGGCAATCCTTAAGTTTATCATGTATTCTTATTAAATTAATGTAAGATAGATAAACCTTAAAATAAATGACTACTTAAATAAATATATATATATATAAAACGAGCTGGAAATTACTTACATTTTGGTTTCTATAAAATTCTCGTAATATAAATTCAAGCGTATATATGCGCCATGTAAATCAACATTTGATTCAATAATGTAGATTTTCTTGAATTATTTTTTTCTGATTTAGCGTGTTCATTAGTAAAACATGTCCGCATAGAAGTTTTCCATATTGTCATTAGTAAAACATTTCCTCATACAAGTTTTCCATATTGTCATTTGTAAAAACATGTCCACTTACAAGTTTTCCATATTGCCATATATATTTCCCGCTCTTTTGAATTATCATCCAAATTTTCCTCATGTATATGTTTATGTTTACATATAATGTTTTAATTATCAAATGTTATCGTGAGGTTAAGGTTGTAATGAACTCTCATCGACGTGTAGAAGATGTAACTTTTCTCGTGATCTCATCTTAGCCGGCTGATAATGTAAGGAAAGGTTTCTGTTTCCTTGAACCTTAATAATGTCTCTATGTCTTAATGCGGCGTCTACCAAAGTCACCTAATTGAGTACTGCTGTATGTACTAAAATGTCGCGCGTTAATACAGTCAGTACAAAACTAGTAAAAGCGAGCATCCAATTATTAGTAAGTCTGCTCTTCATTCACTAAATGTTCCAACTAACAGAAGACTTCATTAGTTGATGTTTCATTGGAGATCAACGGATAACATCAATTGATGATATGATGTTTTCCCAAAGGCACAGCTATTATCATAGATTAGACGATAAATGACTAACGAGAAGTTATTCGTTTAATGATGTCACACTTTACTAGAATAAATGATTATGTCCTGCATATTCTGCCTGCAAATCATGCTTGGAAAACAAGTCAAAGAAATTTCTATGTCTGCATGTGCAATTCTCGAAGAGAAAAGAGACAAACAATGGTGACAAACTGTGCAATGAGTCCAAAGGCGCATACCCATGGAATTATATAATGAGTAATAAACTGTGTAAAATATTATATTTATGAACCAATCATATTGTTTAAATTGCATTTGTCTTTATTTTTATAATTTAAACATTATTCTTTTTTAACGATTAGTCATAATTTCCGCTATTTCATCAAGTTGTCATACAAAGATAAATTAGAATTACAATTTATTGTCTTATATATTAGCAGTTATCTGCATCGTCTTTTATCATATTTCACTCAAATATTCGAAAATACTTCAGGAAAATTATCGAAAATTTTCTTGTGAAAAATCTTTCGATGAAAACTTGAATTTTTTTTATTAGAAAACTCTTTCCTTGAAGAATTTTGCAGCGTTCAAAAAAGTTAGTAATCAGATGACACAAGGTCAAGAAATTATAACGTATGGAGTAGAACAGACTAACCGAATCCTATTTTTCCTTTGTTATTCTTGCTATATGCTACATTTCCTTATCATAGAGAAGGACAATATGTTCACATTATTCCACTGTGTACGCTGCCACCTCCGCGCAAAACAAAATTATGTCAGTGTACGACAAATGTATACTTAAGTGCCATGTAGGATTATTAGTTACCATAGTACATTCGTCATTACATCTGATTCAACAAAACGTAAAATAATTATGACACAAACTAATATTTTTTCTATATATTTAAATAAAATACAATCATAAAAAAAACTATGTTCTAGACGATTAATAGTCTTATTTTACCATGCAACACTTTCCGACCCTTTAAGGTTAAATATTTCAAAATCCCGTTTCTATTCACGCCAAATCATGCAACCCGATAAAAAAGAAACAGCTGAAATAAAATATGGCTGGTGTAAATTTTGGTTCCTTTCTTTATTGTATTTAGTTCTTTCTAACGTTTTATACGCAAGGAAAATTATCAAGACATTTGAATATCTGTGAACAGAGTACTTTAATTTTTCATGGATATTTTCATATATAGTTAAAACTTGCTTAGCCAGTTTTTCAAAGAGCATGTATGAGATAATACATATTTAATATCTGTGCTTACTGGATAGATATTTCTTTCATATCTAAAGCTATGTACATATAAGTGTATCTTTTTGTGCGTTATGTCTCATAGCATATCAATGGACCTAGGTTTTTTTTTTAATATATGCTGATTCGTTCAAGGCAGTTTATATGTCATTGCTTTTTTAGACGTTTCGGGCTAAGATTGTTTTTACGCGATAATGGAACAAGCCAAGTTTATCTGCTCCATCGAATTCGTGAGTTCAAACTCTAGGTCAGATAATGTGGAAATACCAAGGCTTCAATGAAGAGATATGTTAAGGAAACAGTTAAAAATTTAGAATATCTAACAAAAATAAATTATGGTAAGTGTGAAAAATCGAATCTGCAAACCGGGTTCAATTACTGGTTTAGGCATCATTCATTTAGGCACTAATGTCCTTGGGAAAGGCTTGAAACAAGCCCATCTCATTGTCACAATAATATGGATTAAATGGCAGAGTAGATTAGAGTTTCTAGTTTCGGTACGTAAACATTATAATGGATGAATTCCAAAACGTGGTGAAAGAAACTGGAAAATGCTTCATTATCTTTTCTAATAATGCATGGCAATACACAAGTCATAAAGAAATGGATTATGTGGAGAGCCATAATCCCCCAATGTCCTGAAGGGATACAACATTTTACCACTGAAAGAAATATTGTGAAAAAACAGCAGAATCAAGGATGCTTCTCAGTAAAAACAAAATATATTCTACTATCGACCTATCTAAAATGTTCAAACAAAAAACTTGCGTGGGTGAATGTTTAAGCATATGTTAAAATGATATTTTTTATATGCATGTTACTATACAGATGCACACACATACACACATACGCACACACATACACACACGCATATATGTTGTGTATTTAGACAGCAATCCTTCATTTATACACGTTTCATTGAAAGCGACAAACAAGGGACTGCGATTAAGCGTTTTTTTTATTGTTTTTGTGTTCGTAAAAGTGTTTTCTTTTTTGGACACAGAGGATGGGCAAATGTTCTAAAATTTCGAGCGATTTCGGCTATACATTTAGCCATTATCAAGGATGATTGTGCATTGGGTGTATGTTTTTAATGTTATAGAGTTTTTCTTTTTATATTTTATATTTCTGAACACATCAAATTGTGGATGTGTTCATAGTTAATATTATTAATTTTTTTCTTTTTCATTATTAAAGGCTTCCATTATTTTAATCTTTTTTACAGGTGCATGAGGTTATCACATTTTATTTTTTCTACTAGCATGTTTCAGATGGTTCATATATATATATATATATATATATATATATATATATATATATATATATATATATATATATATATATCTTTAACTTCAACAGCCAAAACAAAACTATTAAATAAGCGATGTAAACAATTTACGTTAATAAAAAAACACCGAATAAAATAAAATAAAAAAATAAATATATAAGATTAGAAAAAAAATGAAAATTAAATAGAAACAAGCAAAATAATTTAACCCAAATAAATAAACAAATAAACGACTTCCGGTAAAATAACCACCAAAATAGACTACTGACAATGCACCACTGACACGTATATATAGAAATAGCCGAGAAAAATAACAGCACTCGTGGCCTGACGATTGCGTCTAGCATGAAACAGCCTATCGCCTCTAAGTGTTGACTTCTATGTTCACTTTTGTATTGACACATGCTCTATCTCTGATAGTGAACACTTCATCCCATAAATATAGCAAACCTTAAACTATATTTCTATATATATATATATATATATATATATATATATATATATATATATATATATATATATATATATGAATATAGAACCATGAATAAAAAAAAAATGTATTTATTACAACTCACGATAGGAATTAAAAAGTAAAATTGAAAAACGAGTTAGGTAACTGGTTTTCAAACTCGCTCAACAGAACCAAATCGAGGTTAATAAATAATTATCAATAAAAAGATGGAAAATATCTATGGAAGGAAAAATACGTAAACAGAAATTAATTGGAGGACAGGTACAACACATAACGAAGGTCTCAAGAACAAAATATATATGGCCTTCAATATTTTTAAGTAGTAATTCGAATGGGATTTACTAAGTATAGTAAAGAAGTCCACAACGAAATTAGCGACACAATTATGTTTTTTTATTAGGTGATCCGCGATGGGGAACCCGTATGTATTTGCCAGAATATCTGACGGAGAATATATTCGGAAGATTTTGGGTACATGTTTTATTTTGACATCAAGTCTTTGAATCGTTCTCCATATGTAGTGTAGCCACAATTACATTTAAATTAATAAATCTAAGAACTATGTTGATGCGGAGCAAATGCGTTTTTCCGCCTGGACCTAAGACATATATATATATATATATATATATATATATATATATATATATATATATATATATATATATATACACGCAGCTGAGTACCTAACCTAGCAAAAATTAAAAAGGAAAAGTACATCATTCACTTAAACATTCTACATTAACAACAGTTTAGTAAACCTGTTATCTTTTTCACCTGTAATGTCATATCTCCAGACCTCAATTCAAAAAACTAATGGCAAGAGACGTGTACACTAGAATCCCCCCAAATTATACACGATTCTTTCTGAAACAGGCTATCATGTCTGTATAGACGATATATACGCTATCTTCGTTTTGCAATTAGACGACTGGTCACATCATTTATTATTTGAAGTCAGACATTGCTGCCACGATGTAAAAAGGTTTTGGCAGATAATGTTTTATTAATAAAACCTAGCGATGTCTTTCGTAGTTTTATAATTATTGAACATCAATTTGTATCAACTTTTGTGAAAGAAGAATACGAAAGGAGAAGTCTCCAGTATATATCAATATTTATAGGAATGTCGAAAACTAATTTTGAAATATTGTGTAAAATCATTACGCCTGTTAAAAAGCCCAAAGATAATATATCTAAATTCAGATTACTCTTATAATATTTGATTACGGAACCGTCATTTAGCTTGACGCGCCTTAACCGATTTGGCCACAGAGGAGCTTCCGGTTGGCAAAGTCGAATTTACTGTATTTAAACTTCAATCTTCCATGAATCTCTCACGTACATTCATATCTGCTCATGGCGTATCAAATGTAAACAAATGACGGAGGACGAATATTTTCTATGAAACTTTCTCGGACATTCAGGCCGGTAAATGTTAATGTTAAATGTTATTTAATACTGTTTATTATAAACAGAGCATTTACTTAAATATTTGTATCTAGAAAAATTATGTTAAACATAAAAATGCCCATTTCATAATGTGTGACGTCATTTGAGAGAAGGAGAGAGATAGTTTGATGGTGAGAATACAGAAGACAAAACAAAAACCAAAAAAGCAAAACATGAAATGAAACAATAAACATCATAAGCAATCGTGAGCTGAGCAAAAGCTGTCAGTACTCGTTACAAATATTTAAAAAATGTCTTCAAACGGACCCCTAGGATGGGCACCAGTAAGCCGTGACGTATGACCTGCTCCCACGTAACCTCAGGAAATTAGCGAGACTTTGCTTTAGTTGCCCGAATCATGTCTAGACAACATGACCGCTACTAGTACTTTATTACGAGGTCATCTCAAGTGTTACCTCATGTAAGTAGATGGAATATATATATATATATATATATATATATATATATATATATATATATATATATATTTGGTTGGATAGATGTGAACATCTATCCAACCAAATATGTTAACTCTATCTCCGATATTAAGCGCTTTCTAATAAGTACCGCGCATATAATATATAAATAATTATACATATATATATTTATTTATATTTGTATACACACACTTTTCACACACACACGCACACACACACACATATATATATACATACATACACACACACAAAAAAGTGTATATATATATGAACACACACACACACACACACACACATATATATATATATATACATAAAAACTTGTGCCCATACATACATACATATATATATATATATATATATATATATATATATATATATATATATATATATACATGACAGCTGACCACTCATATTCAAGGATACCTGTCTACTAGAGCGGCTAGCCAATCCCTATTGAAGACGCTCGCTCAGGCACATTTGCTTTTCTTCAGAATCCACAGAACCCACCTGTGGTTTATACTGCAACTATGCTGACCAGACATTAGTTGCAGTTTCTGGGAGAGAGCGTGAACAAGCCCTTGACCAAGTGTTCCGTCTACCAAATTAAACTCACAAGTCTTGGCTATCTTTTTTTTAGGCACAAGATACCACACGCTGGGATTGATCTCGAATTATTCCGATAACATCATGAAATCGAGCATGGTGAGATTCGCATAGTCAGAAAACGGACACGTGCCACATCTACGCTTTGAAAATCACTATATATATATATATATATATATATATATATATATATAGAGAGAGAGAGAGAGAGAGAGAGAGGGTGAGAGAGAGATAGAGAGAGAGAGATAAAGAAAGAGACATTTAGATGTGGAGTGAGATTGTAATTTAATTATACTGTTTATTTCAAGGATGTTTGTTTACTTCCAACGTTAGCATTTATTTTGTCCCTGAAAAATCACTTTTTCAATAATTGTATATTTTAAAATTATACTCTTTATTTTTCAGTACGCTGTAGTAAACAATTTCTTCGTTTTGAACTACAAACTTTAACACTCTCGAAAAATATGTCGCTAGCTCGATGCCTTTTTCTCAGTTCGGTAGATATTTATCAAATTATTTATGCACTGCTCATGTTTGAAAGTGTAAAATATGTGGAGAAATATTGAGTTAATCTTAACAATAGAGGTCTACAGCCAGTACCTTATTCCACATTTTGAATTCCCGATTGATTTCGAATACTCACGATATATTTATTAAACTAAGCTATTCTTCCCATGTGACGTCGTCCCCCGGTCGCGGCGCCGACTGTGACGTTCTATCCTGATCTACCACGGCGCCAGTTGTGACGTCCCTAAACAGCACAAATTGTGACGTCTTCGCCGCGGCGTCAGCTGTTCGCTCCTCGCCGCTCCGTCCGGGTGTCGGTGCTCCAAACGTGACGTTCTAACCCTTTGGTGATTCGGGTAGGAATCCGGTTAGATTGATACCAGCCTCGCCGTTCCCAACCTGCTTCCAACGCCTGGTTACCAGAGTAACTGCACTGATCTCCAGTCTGCCTACCCACGTTGTGAATTGATCTTAGACAGACGAGATCAAACAGAGGTTGGGGCCGTAATGCATGCTGAGTTCAACGGGGGTGATAACACACAAATATGTATAAAAAGAAAATAAAATGAAAACTCACAAAGTTCAAAGTATCAAAGAAAAAAGGTAACAAACTTTTTCATGTCTATTTGTTCGGTACATAGGACTATGTCTACTTCCCGACCCGTTCTGTGGATTGTGGCACGACGCTTCCGCTAGGCAAATTTTAACGCTTCAAGTTGTCTACTCTCTAAGAAATTTGTGTTTCGGTGTGTCTTTGGACGAAAGTCGAAAAACTTTTTTATGTGGTCTGGTCCTAAGTCGCTCTTCAAAATACTTGTTCTTGGTTGAAGAAGAGTCCAAAAGTGTGAGTGAATCTTGGTCAGCTATCTTGATGTGGTTTCAACACTGGGCGCTCATCTCTGCTTGTCGTCCGGGGCTAAAAAATACCCGCCAGGGTCCGCGGCTGAACTCAAACTCTCCAGAGTCTGAGTTACTGGGCACTAATCTCTGCCGCCGGTGCGCGAACTAACTTCTTCTCGCCAGCTTGGGTCGAACGAACTTCTTCACTCAGGCCAAACGAACTGGCCTCTTCTACCCGCTAGGGGGCGAACGAACTCGGCCCGCCGTCCGCGGCTGCATTCCGCCTGCCGTCCGAGGCTGCACTGATTTCTGTCTGGTGGGGCTTCGTTTTTATTGACGCCGTCAAAACTGGGGTGGGTCTGTTTGGCGTCGGGGATTCTTCGATAATTCTAAATACGTATCTACCCTTCTTATTTCTGGTTAGGGATTTTCCACTCTTTTCCATTTTTGGTAACTCCTTTCTCACTCCCACTCTCTCACTGTGCTTCTGAGGGGCGTGCACTAACTTCCCCACTTCTTCGTATCGGCTTCTCCCACTTACACTCTGATAGAGGCGTCGACTGATTTTCTTCGTGCGTCACGTGACCGCTCTCGGCCAATGAGGTCCTGGTCGGGTATCTTTCCTCCTCCTTCGTGCGTCATGTGATCCACTTGGCCAATGACGTCTTAGTCGGGCGTGAATAACCCGTGGCTTTGTTTTGGGAAAGAAATACCTTGCTTAACAAAAAAAAAAATTAAATCGCCCTTATCATGAGCGGCCGATGTGACACTCTCGGCTTTAACACGTGGCGTTCGTCAAGCAGTTTATCGCTAATTGGATATGATCTAAGAAAGAAATTTTCCTACCTGGCGTTTCTAAAGCAAAAAATAAATACATTTCATTTTCCTTTCGGCCCAAGGTTTGATAACAAAAAATCTTTATTATCACAGGGCAAACGTTTATTCTGTCAAAAAAAAAAAACAAAAAAACTTAGCCAGCGAAAACTACTTGTGTGGGAATTTTTTTTTTTTTTCAATTCTTTACACCCAGGAAAGACCGTCTCTGTTTCGTCAATGTTCAACAATGGATTTCTTCTTTTGGGTGACATCTAATTGATAACAAAATTCCATTTTTCGTGGACAAGCGAAAATCGGTCAACGCTTGTTTGTAGGTGACCTAGATATTTTCGACATCTGATATCTATCAACAATAACCTTCTTCCTCCTCATTTCCGTCTCTTAAGCCGTGTTTGTGTATGTGTGTTCGCCTATCACCCGTCTCGTATTACTTTTTCTTTCTTTCTTCTTCGTTTTCTCTTTCTTTCTCCCAAATCGCTTGAATGCAAAGAAATAATTATTCTTAAAACCTAAAATAATTTTCGGCCTTAAATAATTATCAAATGGTTGATAAACCGTAAAAAAAAGCAAATCATATATCTATAAATATTTCTTTCAAATCGTCCTGATGCATGGTGCCACACCATACTTGCTTATTTTTATAAAAATATTGAAAGAGACGATGTTTGAAATTGCAGCATTATTATGTCGTAGTTAAATCATAAAATAACTATTAATATAACAATCAAGTATTAATACTATTTCGGTCTGTCTCTCTGTTCATGAGCGGGAGTAGTGCGAGTGAATTGTGGCCGAGCGTCGCAGATGTGCTGTTCATTGTACATTTAGAATCACATGAGAAATCCTTCAATTAGAGAGCATCCGAAGGGACTGGGTTACTCGATAAGAATCCAATTCTAACTGGAGTCCACCAACAAAACTACAAGCTGCTTTTATCAAAACCCGTCATCATATCGAGCACAGTGTCATGAGGTATGTGTCTGGCATAGCCTTGTTATCCTATATGTCATGATATATATATAGTACATCGTAGATTTGTAACTCAAAGTATAGTTGTTGGTTTTCTGATCTCTCTCACACATTAATAATCATATATAATAATAATAATAATAATAATAATATATAATAATAATAATAATAATATATAATAATAATGGTATATAATAATAATATATAATGATAATAGTATATAATAATAATAATATATAATAATATATAATAATAATAGATAATAATAGTATATAATAATAAAATAATAATAATAATATATAATGATAATAGTATATAATAATAATATATAATGATAATAATACATAATAATGATATATAATAATAGTATATAATAATAATAATATATAATTATAACAGTATATAATAATAATATATAATAATAATAATAATAATAATAATAGTATATAATAATATATAGTAATAGTATATAATAATAATATATAATAATAATAGTATATAATAATAATATATAATAATAATATATATAATAATAATATATAATGATAATAGTATATAATAATAATAATGATAATAGTATATAATAATAATAATGATAATAATAATATATAATAATATATAATAATAATATATAATAATAGTATATAATAATAAAATAATAATATATAATGATAATAGTATATAATAATAATATATAATGATAATAATACATAATAATGATATATATAATAATAGTATATAATAATAAGATATAATTATAATAGTATATAATAATATATAATAATAATAATAATAATAGTATATAATAATATATAGTAATAGTATATAATAATAATATATATAATATTAGTATATAATAATAATAATATATAATAATAATATATACAATAATTATATATAATGATAATAGTATATAATAATAATAATGATAATAGTATATAATAATAATAATGATAATAATAATGTATGATAATATATAATAATAATAGTATATAATAATAAAAAATAATAACATATAATGATAATAGTATATAATAATAATATATAATGATAATAATACATAATAATGATATATATACATATTAGTATATAATAAAAAAATAATATATAATTATAATAGTATATAATAATAATATATAATAATAGTATATAATAATATATAGTAATATTATATAATAATAATATATAATAATAATAGTATATAATAATAATATATAATAATAATATATATAATAATAATATATAATGATAATAGTATATAATAATAATCATGATAATAGTATATAATAATAATAATAATGATAATAATAATATATAATAATATATAATAATAATAGTATATAATAATAAAATAATAATAATATATAATGATAATAGTATATAATAATAATAATAATGATAATAATAATAATATATAATAATATATAATAATAATATATAATAATAATAGTATATATTAATAAAAATAATAATAATAATATATAATGATAATAGTATATAATACTAATATATAATGATAAAAATAATATATAATGATAATATATATAATAGTATATAATAATAATAATATATAATTATAATAGTATATAATATTAATAATATATAATAATAATAATATATGATAATAGTATATAATAATAATATATAATAATAGTATATAATAATGATATATAATAATATATAATAATATATAATAATAATAGTATATAATAATAATATATAATGATAATAGTATAATAATAATAATAATAATAATAATAATAATATATAATAATATATAATAATAATATATAATAATAATAGTATATAATAATAAAAATAATAATAATATATAATGATAGTAGTATATAATAAAATAATAATATATAATGATAATAATAATAATATATAATAATAATATATAATAATAGTATATAATAATAATATATAATTATAATAGTAAATAATAATAATAATAATAATAATAATAATAATAATGATAATAATAACATATAATAATAATAGTATATAATATTATTATTATTATTATTAATAATAATAATAATAATAATAATAATAATAATAATAATAATAATATGCTAAAATATTACGAACAAGCAGTCACGACTTTCGCTTCCTGGTAGTAATGGAAGTAACTAACGATTGTGATAGTGTAAAACACGAATCGACTAAAGCAATTAAACTACCTCTAAATGTAATCATACGTATGATTCCCATAAAATTAGAATGTCATCTATATCTAGTAATATTAGAAACATAGTTTACTGATTAGAATTCCAATCTGTACAAGAGAAAACATGGACTATTTTGTCCAAAGAGAGATGAACTTGATGACAATGTGTGAAATCAATGACGTTGGAATAAGTTACATAGAAGAAAAAAAAAAACTTTGCTTGTCACTACAAATTACAATGATTCGACAATTAAAAAAGTCTTGTTTACATATGGATGACGACATATTATGACGACAATGACATGTAGCGGAACAGAAGTCATAGAATACAGACAAAGTAGGCCATAATAATATGACAAAACTGTAAAGGGAAGATGCGATCATCAGTAAATACATACAGAATATTGTCGATAGCAAATAAAAAATAGACATTGTTTTGTGATCATGCAAACATATTTTATAGGGGCAACGAATAGAATTTGATAATGCAAACCAACGTCATAGGTAAACGACTAGAATTTGATTGTCTTGCATTGTCAAATTATAATTTGAATTTGATTGGTTTGCATTGTCAAATTCTAATTTGTCAATGCAAGCCAATGTCATACGTGTAATGAATAAAATTTGACAATGTAAACCAATTTCATACATACAAATAGATTTAAAAATTTAAACGAGTCTCATACACAGAATAATGAAGATTCCCAAAACTAAAAAATGTAGAATTCTGAGTGTTTTCATATTTGAAATGGTAACCCTAGCGAGACAATGAGATCGGATTTTCTCACCATGAAAATGGAAGAGACAATATATACGTAGATTTCTTCTTACCAACAGAAAACATAATATAATTTAAAAGGATTAAAACAGCTTGAAAATATCAGGAAATAAAGTTTCAGAATATAAAGCTAGCAGTGGCAATATTCCTTATTGAAACTATCTCTAAGAGAGGAAAATCTTTTAAAACTACAGTTCCAAGGTAAAACTGATATCCGCCCCAAATACAATCAGCAGAAGGTTTTCTCGATGTATCATCAGAATGAGAGAGTTGAAATTTTTAGAACACATAATAAAGAAAAAGAGCTTGGAGAATTTGGTACCCAAGAGGAAGAGGTGAATGTAATAGTTAACAATCTTGTGTAAATCTTTGTCAGGGAAACAGGGACGAGGAGGAATAGCGAAAATACAAACCTTTCTAAGAGTTGTAAACGATAGGAAGTTGTGGAGACCAATGACTGCTCACGTCCTAAATGGACACTACACATAGATCGAGAAGATGTACCATCAAAATTAACGTGGTTATTTACGTATTGGTCGAGGTTACTGTTATGGTATCAATGTACACCGTACGTGCTTCTTAGAACCATTAACGTTTCAAAGCTTTCTCCCTAAGACCTTTAGAGTACTAAGTAACCTACCAAACAACCTTGAACCTAACAATCTGGACAGTACTTTGTCGCTCTGCCTAACTTAGTATTTGCAAGTGTTCTCATTGTCATCGAGTAATAGATAGCCGTTTTTGATGTTTGATACGCGATATGTGTTCAGTACATCAGGCCTTGTGCAAAGCTAAGCTACGCTTTATCAAATAAAAAGACACCACGCCGTGGATAATGATTAGCGAGTTAGTTTGATTAACTATTACTACGTAATTCGACTATATGACTATATCAAGTTGAATACGATCAAAAAAGTTAACCATCTCGTAGTGGGGGGCCGCTTGCCAATTCTAAGTGATGACATCTTTAAACAGATAGGAGGAACTTATTAATCTGGAAGGAATGTACATCTCAGCGAATGGAAATCCTAATTTCAAATGAATGCAGTCTTTCTATGATGAGTTGCGTTAAAATACTATATCGTGATGGTATAAATCTTAGTTTCGACTAAGCACTAGTAAACCGATCTTAAGCAAAGGAAAATATTCTACATACCTGAGCGTATATAACACATGGTATTTAAACTTTACTCACTTTCGAACCGCCCTGACCTGGCTTACTTCTGTCTATATATAAATAATTTTCATGGTTCTTCTTTTAATACGCTTACCACAACAGCGAGAATTTATGCATAAATTGTTTTACTTTTGAAATAGCTAGATGCAATCGTAAGTTATATCCTCATAATTACTTTTCTAGGACTTCTCATCTGTAGAAATCTCTTCCAGTTTCTTGCTTGCCGGAAAAATATAATTCTTAAAAGTGTAAATGCAACGCCAGTCGCAATCTTCTGTTTTTTTCTTCTCCATCCTTAATAAAGTCAGCTCCAATTCTTTCACTACCTGTAGATAATTTCATCTTTGTGGCATTATCGACTTGCTTGGGGCAAAATGATTAAATAATAATAAAAAATAATTGTGTCGTATCTTCTTACAATTTTGTTTAATTTAAAAATTTCACTACAAGTAGGTCAATGAAACTGCTAAAATGCAGGGGATTATTGAATCTGGGAGGATATGAGAAAAATAAAATATTACTAAGAAAGAGAAAAATGTAAAACAGGAATTACGAATACGGAAAATAATGATTGACATTGCATTTAAATTTATGAAGATCCATGTGGGCTCGAAAGCAAGCTAGAAAAGAGTGCCATAAGTGTGAAGTTCGAGAGAAGATACTGTTAGCATAGAACTTACGGTTACATACAAAAGTAATATGGTGAACCCTTGTCATCAATCTAATAGTACTTTTATATTCATAAATTGTGTGTGTCAAAAAGGAATGCTAGGCATCAAAAATCTCCTGAGCCGATCAAGCATAGAAATGAATACAATATGGGAAGCAGTAATAAGGAGTGCAAGAAAAAGCGATTGCAAACAAAAATTGCAACAAAAATTGCAATATGAGCTCTGGAAAAAAAGAGAATGATAACAGCAAAGATTGCAATATGAGAACTGATAAAATGGTTGCTGGGATATTAGGTTTATAATACCCAGAAATTCATACACAGATACACTCAAGGAGACATGGCACAGTGGATAAAGGAGTTGGTTAGATCAAGTGACAGGAGCGAAAGAGTGTGAGTTCAGTACCCGATTAAGGCAGTGGAGAGGGGAATTAACAGGAGATAACTGATAATTGACATCCATTAGAGCATGTCACATGGAACGAGAACAGTCTGAGCGAAATAAAGGATTCAGTTCGACATTCCAACCATTCTACCTGAAGAAGGTCGGAGCGTACAACGTCCGAAACGTTGTAATAAATATGGCGACAAAAATAAAGATAATAGTTGTACATAATACCTCATCTCAGAAATATAGACAGATACCGAAAAGGAAAGGTCATAAAAATAATTACTATAAAAAATCAGTTCAGAACCAATGATATTTGCCTTAAACCTGCACAGAATCGCAGAACGACTAAACCAACATAATGACAAACCGGAAATTTCCAAACCAGATTCTTATCTTCAAATATCCTCGACGTGCAAAAAAAATTAACTGTTCTTATGGCAGCAGTCACCAACAAACTCGGACGAGTGTTTTACGTACGAGCAGAGAAAATAAATACAACCACTCAAATTCAAACATTTCAGAGGGGACTAGCACATATGGTGCTTAAACATAGGAGGATAAGGGGATTCGATTCTATCTACGTGACCCTTAACTAGAAGCTTGTACGAAAACCCAAAAGATTATCAATATTTTAAAGTTTAATTTTAGGACGGTGCACTAATAGATGAATCTTGTTTTTGTTGATAATTCTGCCTATATTTCTAAGATATATTACCAGCAATGCATTTTTGGAGGAAAATTATTACCAGAAACAAATTTTTGACAAAAGAAAATATTACCAGCAATAAAATTTTTGTCGGCATTAATTAACCTATTGAGGTTGATATGCCGTAAAACAAAATAAACCAAATCAATTTCTGAGATACGATAATGTAACTATTTACGCTATTTACATCATTCGAACTTTTGGTCTCATTGCCATTTATCAAGACATTTTAGCCTTTGTACGCTACGGCCATATTTAGGTGATATCCAAAGATGACTTAACCCAAAGAATTGTGAGTTCAATACCTGGCCACAACAGAGGGGACAAAAACTTGAAGAGTTGAATTACTAAATAGAATTAACTGAAACTGAGTTATCCAAGAATAGGCGTGGTACGTGGAATTAGAACGCTCTAGCTCTGTCGACTAGTAAAGTGTTCGGTTCGAAATTACAACGTGTATCAACTGAAAAAGACCGGAGTGTACAACGGCCGAAAGGTCGTGAAAATGGCAACAGAGATGAGAAGAGCAGATCGAAGGATGTCCTCTGACCTCTTTATATTCAGATCAGATTTTCGAATCAAGGCAGGCTGAACTTAAACTATAAGACTGTTTTTCTTTTTCTTTTTAAAATTATGGAGTAATGGATAACGGCTAAGATTGAGAAATCGAAGATCCGAGTTTGAATTCCAGTCGAATCCATTACATTCACTTACGTGGTAAAGGTAGGAATCGTCTTCTCCCCGCCAGCTATGGGTAAATAGCAGGACAGATTGTCTAGCCTTGGATGGTAACTGGTCTACTGCAGAAAGAAATGACAACCTACTGCGGGAAACAAAATCTGCTTCGTCAGTCGTGCATCCAAAGATACACGATCACCTCGTGTATCACGTATAGCCCATAACTGACTGATATTAATCGTATTGTATCCATTGATAACAGAACAAAATTGAAGTTCATAACCATTGATTTTCTCTATAAAGTAATATTAAAATATGCTTCTCAATATCCTGTACATAAAATATCTATAAAGAATTTCGAGAAAATACGTTTAATTTTTTGGAAACTGTTTTTTTTTTATAGTAGAAACACTAGGATAAACGCGCGGTGGCATTCCCATTGAATATTATTGTGATATTATAAAACTGAAATTTCTCACTGGAAGAAAAAGCAGTAAGTGGCTCCTGATCGAATGTTTAACCGTTCGTCTTGTCAGCATTGGCAATATATTGATTACAAATTTATATAATTATCCCATAAAGAGACCAATTGGAAATTGTTCCTGAAGCGATCACAGAATGAGAAGTTGTTATTAGTGGATCATAGGCTTAATGTAAGCCAAAAGAATAAAAAAATGATTTAAATTTCACTTTTTATCTTTAAAAATGTGAAAAGCACTGAATCGTTTAATCTGTCGGACATCCTTTTCCTTCTATTTCATTCATTCTTTCTTGCTTTCCTTTTTCGTTGTTTTAAATATTTCTTTGTATTTTGTTTTATGTTTACTTCTTTAATTTATTTATTTCTTTACTTTTACTTTTAAGTATTTATTATTTTAACGCATCGCTTCCGTTCTTTTTTCTTTTTCATTTTAAGGAAAATTGTCATGTCTTTCTTTCTTTCTTTCTTTCTTCAGACTGTGCTGTCTTTCTTTCTTTGTTAATGGCTTACATTTTATTTCTTTAATAGCATTTTCATTTGGTATTATTTTCCTTAAGATAATCTATATCTTACTTTCTTTTTTCAGATAAGTTCTTAAGTATTTTCTATCTTTTAAATATTTCTTTCATTGTAGCATTTCTTTTTTCTTTTGTCTTTTCTTCCTTTAACTGTTTTTTCTAGAATTTCCTTTTTATTTACATTTTTATCTAATTATCTTCTTTTTTTCTTTCCTTCGATTTTGTTTCATTTTTACATTTTTCTAAATCCCCTTTTACATTATTTCATAACTCATCCTTTATTTTCTCCTATATCTATCTATCTATCTATCTATCTATCTATCTATCTATCTATCTTATTCACCAATATACCACATTTAAATTTCATAGGTTTCATATTTGCTTCTCTCTTTCTCTCAAGCATTTCATATTTTTTCTTTCTTTTCAATTAACTTCGAAGAGATGATTTTAGCGTCTCAGAAACTCATTTGTGAGTGTGCTGGTAAAGCTAATAGAGGGAAGGTGGTGGGCTGTTAATCTGGCCTGTTTCTTTCTTCAGAGGCACAAGAATCTCAGAGAGCGTGGGTGGCGTCACTTCGAAAGAATTCGACAATATTTCTGATTCTTGGTCTTGTAGATATGCGTCACGGTGTGAGATGATAGTATTGGATGCTGTCAAAATGGACCCCTGTTCGTCAATATACACGTGCGTCATTTTCCTGTTAATTTTGGTAATTTATATGTTTACATACTTGGTACATTACGTGTCTCAGAGAAAATGTTAGATTCCGAATAAAAAAGAGAAGGAGACATAAAATAAATAGGAAGGGAAAATGAACAGTAGAAAGGGAAAAAGAGAGGGGTGCTCGGAGAAATACGAGTTTGTTAAGATGTTAGAAAAAATCCTAAGAAACGAAATAGAACAGGAAAGAAAAGAGACAAAATGATGTAGAAAGAGGGAAATATAGTACGTAATAGGAGAGAGAATGGGAGGAATAGGTCATAAATCGTGAGAGAAGGAAGAGAGAAATAAAATAAAATAAGAAAAAGATAGATTGATAGATATATAGATAGAGAGTGAGAGAGAGAGTCAAGGAGAAATGATTAATAAAGATTTGGAAACAATGAGGGAGAAAGTTTAATAAACAATAAGAGGAAAACGTGACTCCCATTATGAATAAAAACCCTATTCCATTTTACCATACGTGAAACAACTCCTTTGGTCGAAGCGTGCCATTAAAATGTTATACTGATGGAAAAGATGAATGTAAGTTCGATTCCTGTCTTGAAGCACATATTCATTTATTAGGATGTTTGGATCTAAACTAGTTGAAATTAATTTCTTTGTTCAAAAAAATAATAAACGACACAATGATGTCAAACAAAACTCATGTACACAGGAAAAAATACCATTTTCTCGTAATAAAGAATAATACACACACACAAAATTATATATATATATATATATATATATATATATATATATATAAGACCAAGCACCTGCTCAAGCACATTGACCCCGATTAAAAGAGGTGAGGTTTTACGAATATTTGATAGCATTTCTTATTTATCTATACACGCATATTACTGTACTTAATTATTTTAAAACGTGTGTATAAATAATTTCACCTTATAAGTATAAAGCTTGGTTCCGAACACATTATATATATAGTCCCGATCTATTATTTTTTTTTATTTACTGCCTTATATTATATATACATCCTGAGTACTAGTTTAATTTAATTTGTATAACTATGGTAGTTTCATGTAAAAAGAGTGTTATAGCCCTTGGTATAATTTTTACTTTAGGATTTAAATTTATATTATTTGTTAATCATTCGCCTTTCGAACGTAAGAATTTGAAAGATAAAAATTATAAATAATTAATTCTGATTTTTTAGACAACAATAATTCAATAAACAAGTTGTAAAACTTTGCATGATCCCCAGGAGGACGCGAACGGTATTATGGTCAGATTAATCTCCGTACCTGAACATTGCAGGAATTTCTTCAAAGTCCGAGTCTTAATATTGACGTTTGATATTGCATTGTTTTTTTTTAATATATTACCCTCGTGACATCGAAATTCCCACGTTTCAAAACTTACACTTTAATTCAAATTTAATCATAAAAATTAAAATGAAAATACAAAGTTCGGCTCCATTATCAAGCGATGCTAAAAATCGCAACATCATGGAACGGAACTTTGTATTTTAAGTTTATTATCTATGATTAAATTTGTATTGAAGTTTAACTTTTAAAACATGGGAATTTCGATGTCGAGATGGTAATATATTTAGAACTAACAACTATAATATTAGGCTCAACTGTTTTATCGAGCACTGATTTTTAAAAATTAAAAATAAATGTTATGAACCAATTAATAAATATGAGAATAACTAAACTTACATAAGTAATAGTGATTTACTGTTAGTAAGATAGAAGGCGTAATGCGAGAAAAAAGAGAGAATAAAGGAGAAAATAGAAAAAAAAGAGACGAAGCTTTACTTTTCAGAATCAATTTTATTTATGGAAGTATACTAGACTGATTTTAGACTGGATAAAAGTACATTGAAGGGAATGAAAGGATTAGCGAGTTCAGGGACGAAAACGAGGGAGAGAGAAAGAGAGAGAAAAGAGAGAGAGAGAAAGAGCATTACTATTCAACTTTGCAGAATATAATTTTATGCCCCGATTTTTGCAGAGCGCTGATTAACACATTGTCTTGTAGTTTGGCATTTTTTTTATTATAACGCCGACGACAAGTTATGTCGTGCTTGGCATTTTTCAAAGAGATAAGATATATATATATATATATATATATATATATATATATATATATATATATATATATATATATATATATATGTGTGTGTGTGTGTGTGACCTAACGATATATAATTTTATATGTCAAGAAACCTGAACATATGTATAAAAAATATTATACAGACAGATATTTGTATTGCATTTATCAAAAATGTTTAAATTATACTTCTTTAAATATTTCACACGTAGCAAGACAATAAAGCTACTAAGCCTCACGGATTTACAGTGTGTGTGAGAATATGAGAAAAAAAGGAATTAAGAAAATAGAATAGAACGATTGATATTGCATTTAAATTTTATATGATAATTATTATATATATATATATATATATATATATATATATATATATATATATATATTTATATACATATTATTATTTTTTTAAAAATATGATTCCAAAACACGACATAAGAAGTCTCATGTTTCAAAACAAGAGCCGAAAACTTCAATATAATTATTTAAATTAAATTGAGTTAAAATAAGCTCTGTTCCATCTTCAAGCGAATTTTGTTTTTTTGGAATAACGTATATCTGAAATTTACGTGTTTTAAAAATTTTGAAATTTTGATGTCAATTTTACATCCGGGTGTTCACAGACTCACGAGCACCTTTTAAATTCTGTTGCTTGCAGAATGAATTATTCTCCTGAGTTCTTTTCTGTCTTGCACAGGGCACAGAACAGACCCCATTTTGACATCCTGGAGTTTGTTATTATTAATATGCAATGTTCTGCCCTGTGCAGATAACCGGAGTTGAAACATAAGTTGGCCCTATTCTGGGAAACAGCTGCCTAACTGGGAAGAAAATTAGTATTTTTCCCAAGTTCCCTCCTCCAGCTTAGCAATTTATATGTTAATATCAATTGTTGGGAAAGAAATATTTCTTATCAAATACTTTTTTTTATATTGCCGACAATTTTATTTCTAGAGAAGTGTTGGTAGAAATGCGCCTTAAATCTTAAAACGTGATATTTTTCTCTCCTATTTTACCAATAAAATTATGATCGTTGACCTTAAAATTATTTTATCCTGGTGTGGCAACAACAACCTATTCAAATATATATGTACATACTTCTCAAATAATCCTAAACATATCAACCAACTATATCGTAACCAAATGCATTTTAATTTTAAACAAGATTAAAAAATTCTTAAAAAAATCTCATAAGTACTCTTAATTTCCCCACTGATCCATGTTTAAAAAAAATAAAGGTAATTATATATTATAGTAAATCTAATACAGTCAATTTAATCATGCGAGATATCTCTCCTCTCAAAAAAAGAAAACAACATTGGTCTTTCGAAAACACCAACATTAGTTGGTATTTTCGAAAGACCTATGTTGGTATATCAGTTTAAATATCATTTGGGGGATTATTTCTCGGATAAAAAGTAAGTATATATGTTTGTTTGACGACTACAGCATCATTAAGAGTTCTTACACTTTATATGTTGGATACAAGCTCTATTGCACAACATTAAAAGACACCCCCCGTCTACATTCAAAATACAGGGAAATGCTTGTTGACAACACCAATAAAAATAATAAAGAAAACATTCAAATTCACAAGGACAACTCTATCAAAAGCAACAAAGTAACACTGAAAAAAATTATTATGAGTGTAACTGCAACGTTTGGAAATGCATTTGACCAATATTTAATGCAATTTTCCATTTCTAAACTTTCTGGTAAGCCCCCATACATTGGAGTGCTTCTTGTAAAAAGATAAAATAAAAACATAGCTACAATATATAAATTTTTTTAAAAATACAAAAGAGCTCGTTCACTCATGTCTACAAACATAACCATCAAAACGATCACAGTTGAATTTGCAATATATCCTGCGGATGATCATGGAAGAGGTCGAAAGTACTTGGATAACAAAAACTACGACTTCTTTCTTCATGAATTTCAACTTAAAATCAGGAAGTTGATTAAAGAACTAGAAAAGATTATTATAAAAATAGATGTAATCTATCTATATTATTTAATGAAACATGTTTTAATTATTATATGTGTGTGTGTGTGTGAAACGTATATATATATATATATATATATATATATATATATATATATATATATATATATATATATATATATTCTATGTTTATATATATTATTTATATATTATATATGCGGTGCTTATTGGAAAGCGCTCAATATCCATGATAGTGCTTACATATTTAGTTGGATTGATGTGAGTTTGTGGCTCTGGGTTTCACGTTATTTGCGATCGTCAGACAAACTGATTTATTTTTTTTTAAATTTCTGATTTATACATGGTTGAGTATATCGGTATTTTTATGAAAGTGGGAGGAAAAATTGTCGTCGGGACGCTACTCATACTTACGCAAACATACATACACGCACGTAGATTCATTGACGTACGCAGACACACACACACGCACACACGCACGTTGACTCACCGGAGCTCACACAAACATAAACATATGAGAACAGTGTGGTACTGGGCATATATGCGCATATATATGCCGTTACGCACATACATAGGTATTTGGTCGCTGTATTGGATGTTGGATTGTGTAGCGATTTTTTTTTTTGTTTTATGCATTTAAATATGGCATCCAGTTAATATAACGTTAAAATTAATATGGAACGAGATGCGTCAGTGTGTTTTATGATTTATCGGAAACCACAGACCTGATGATTGCATTCAAGCATGAGGCAGATTCTTTCTATTTGTTGTTGGCTTCGGAGTTTACTTTTATATATATATATATATATATATACACACACACTCTAATCAAGCCCTTTTACACATAAATATAGCATACATTAAAATTATGTTTTTATCTTATTACTATATATATATATATATATATATATATATATATATATCTGTGTGTGTGTGTGTGTGTGCGTGTGTGTGTCTGTGAAAATATATAGAAAATAGGAAAGAACTCGTTAGGTAAATAATCCAAAGTTCTTTAGTATTTTTGTTATTATTTTTAAAAAATAATACTCGATACAAAAGTAGAGCCTAAATGTAATTATTTATTTATTTATTTGGAATCATGGACAAATACTGTTTATTATAAACAGAGCATTTACTTAAATACTTGTATCTATAAAAAGAATGTTAAACACAAAAATGTCTTTAATAAATTGTCGGATTTTGTCCAATTCTTAATGCATGACGTCATTTGTTTACATTTGATACGCCATGAGCTGTTATGAATGTACGAGATTCATGGAAGATTGAAGTTTATAAGCAGTAAATTCGACCTTGCCTACCGAATGCTCCTTTGTGGCCAAGTCGGTTAAGGCACGTCAAG